>JAQJVK010000084.1:514447-1030473 GCA_035578135.1 Flexamia atlantica
GTATGGAGGTTTGCTGCTACAGGTATATTAAAACTGGGTGGTTTTAATTCAATATTTAGTAGATCTGAACTAGAAGAAGCCATTTACCAAGTTTTATCAAGATATGTTGAGAAATAAGCGAGATATAGAATTTTACTTATTTCCCATAAGGTTAACATTGGGACAACGTACTGCGTTTACCACTTTCAATATCTCGGCAACTAATGGACATAGAGCCATGATTCAAAATACTAAATTGTTTGTTTTTTTGGGCTGAATTCAATGATGCCAATAAAAATTTGAAAAATTTTATGTTTCTATGTAAAAATCTCAAAAAAAACCCATTTTTGGGGGGGTTTACCCCCCTTTACCCCCCCTTCCGGCGGTCCGATCGGGCTGGTTTACGAACTCGTCCGAATAATTACTACTTTACACGTCTATGCCAAATTTCATTCCGATTGGACCATTTTTGCGCAAGTTATCGTGCTTAAAGACACATATATATATATATATATATATTTATGAAAAAGAACGAATGGTGTTTTTGGCATCTGAGGACCTCAAAAAGAAAAGTTATGATGGTTTTAGGCTTAGGTCTTACCATGAGACCTACGGTAACAGCTTCTTCCCTATAGGGGAAATTCGCTAAAACTAGTGAAATTATAATTAGTCTTTTTTCAATTTTAAGGTATGTTTATTGTTATATTTGTTGTATTTATACATATTTTTGTTGTTTTAAATTTAAAATTATACAGTAGATTGATTGAGTTTCTCGAATACTGACTAATTTTTTTCTCCCGATCCAGGCATTGAAAAAACCGCTTAATAACGCAAATTACTGATTATTACAAAATATATGATGGTAGGAGGCATTAAAAATACATTATATGTGGTGGAACATTATGTGTGTGTTTTTATCACGACAGAGATTCAGATTTATTTTTACAATACTTATAAGTTTATACCGATGTAATCACTATAAAAATAATTCTATAAACGCTTATATAAACAAATATATGATATGAAACATTTTACAAGCCCACAACTTGCAACCTCATATATTAATCAAGTCCGGACAAAATTTTGTTGCCGACAGTAAAGTTGTTCATTACACCGGCTAATGCGGATTGTTCCAATGAACCGAGCTTCGATCGGATAGATTACAGCTTTACGAGCAATCAGTTCTGTATTTGGTTTCGGCAATGCTCTAGCCGGTAGTCGCCCTGCATCTGATAGTGTTTCGGCAATGCTCCAGCCGGTAGTCGCCCTGCATCTGATAGTGTTTCGGCAATGCTCCAGCCGGTAGTCGCCCTGCTTCTGATAGTGTTTCCGAGGTTCAATTTGTACAATAACTCTTGGCATGGATCCAATAATTTGATAAGAAATTCATAAAGCTAGTTAGGTACTGGAAATAAATAAAATACGTCTTATAATTCCTAAAATATATTTACACTTTTGCTGCACTCAGTACAAGATGGTAAATATATATATAAAACACTGCGATTTCAATTGGTCTCACCTATCACCAATGAGAAACTGTTGGTGTCACTAATCAGAATCCATCGCCATTTTCTATCATTTATATATGTACATAAATAACCGTCTTGTACATGAGTGAAGTATGTACGTTTTTCTAAAGTGATGTGAGACAGCTTTTATTTATATCCATATAAAATATCGTATCGTATAACTGTAGTTTATTAGTTACAATCTGGTATACTACGAATAAATATCCGTTAATTGAAATAGAAGACATCCTCACTTGTGAAAAAATACACTTCGCGTTATTCGTGCTTCTCATTGCAAACGTAATTTGTTTAATTTTTTATCAGAATGTCTACTTGCATGTTATGTTCTATAAAATTAAATAGAAACTTACTTAGTCTTTAAAATTAGACTAGTATTGAAAAGAGAGTACAGAAATTTTGTGCAAAATATATGTTTTTCAGTAAACTTTAAGGTTTGTCTCCTGACTTTGCATGTCGCTCCTTCCAGGGAAACCCTGTTGTTGGTCGGGCCAAAACGACTACGGTAGAGGTTATATGTAATTATTTTATCGGTTAAGCATAACAGCTTTTAACAGCCTGTATTGTCATGACTTTGAAGAATCTCTTCGGGAAAAGAAGTTTTAGAGTCTAGCCTCCAAAAATCTAATAAGGGTTTTAGTTCCCATTACCTAGTACTGTGTACGTTTAAAAAAAAATAAACCATAATGCAACAGTACAAATAATGAAAAAAGATTGAAACGAAGCAAATTTATGTGTTGTTATATTATTTACTGCTAAGATCACTCGGTATGTGGACTGTGATTTTGATTGATTTAAAATGACGTAAGAAAGAAATTACTCCTTTCTACGACCAAAACAATGCAATTTAGATTACATGTATTAACAACATTAATGTTTGTATTGTCAAAAATAGTTTGGAATTGTACTTTTACAGCCCCATCCACTTCCATCGTTAACGCTACACTCGATGGAGAGAGTCACAATTACAAAAACAAATGCTGATTGTTTCAATGAACTGAAAGAGTGGTTTGCACCAATCGCTATTTTATTGGGCAATCAGTTTTACATTTCATTTCAGCGATACTACCCGCCTCTAATACCCCATTACAGGATAGATTGAGTCAACAACTCCCTTACAACCTCCCTAAAACAACTACCGAAACACAATGATTGGGGTATATAAGTTGAGTGGAGCTTTATTTGTTTTTCGTATTGGTTAGCTCATTTAGCAGTTTGCAGTAATTCTTTTAAACTCTTTATATGCTTAGAATTGTTTAATGATAAAATAACCTTTTTTTTAAAATTGTGACAGTAATTATGGGTTTTTGAACTTAATTTTTATGTTAGACAGATCTTTCAATAAAAGTACTCTATTCATTCATAAACAAAAAAAGGGATAGAAAGAAAAACCATTTATCTATTTAACTCCAACTATTCATCGATAAAGCGCAATTATTCGGTATGTTCAAAAAACTATCCTAGAAGTAATTTATTTTTGATTTGATTTTGAAATCCGGGTTTAGTCTACAATGACCGAATGACATCTGAAAGGACTGAGCTTATATCTTCACACTAAATCATCAAAAAAGGAAAGCAAATATTGTATTCGATCGTGTCTTGCCACTTAATGAGACTTCATACATATTTTATTGTTCCTAATAAGTACCAAAAATATCATTGAGAAAGCGTTCAGGATTTTTTGAATCGTAAAGTTTTTAGACCAATTATATTGCTCTTAGTCCCTGATTATATAAGGAAAAAGTACCTTTCGTTATGAATTTTAAGCAAAATAACACTATGCATTTCATTTTACACTGTGTGATGATTGAGTTTAACAATTTATTCAAAACTTCTCTAATGCCGTATGTACTTTGATCGTTACAGAAAATTCATGACTGATCATCTAAATGCAATAATTGTATGAAAATGCTGGGTGAAATCTTTAAATGTCATTTTTTAAAGGAACTGTATTCATTATATATTTAACACTTCAACTTCATTAATTTCAAATAATGTTCCAAGTTTTTTCAATACATAAAACCCTATTTTGACATTCCAAATAGGAATTATTCTGCACTATAATTACATTCCACTTATTTTACTCGAACTTCGAAAAACTTAGCTAGATAGCAAAATACAAAAATAATGAATGTGAACAAAAAGAAACGTCCATTAACAGACATTACGAGGAGAGTTCCTGGTCCCCGCATATTCATAAGGGACCGAGCCGGGCCGGAGATCTGCCGGATTACCTGCTCGCCTCGTATAAAGAACACGTTTCATTAGTGGCTCCTCAGGGGCTTGCGTCTCTGAATATTTCACTGTATTAACAATTCATTACTCTTTTATATCTCTCTATTGCAATGTTCAGAAAATGTGGTGGATTCTGCGTAAATTATCTAATGAGTGCGTGATTAATTTTATTACATATTTGTGCATGTGTACGTAAGTTGATGAGGTATTTATAAAAATATTTATCGAAAAATAGTAGAAACTATGAATGATTGTTATTTAAGAAAGGGATGGAGAAAGTAAAAAAAGAGATCCATTATACATATGAACATTTATGTACTTAACTTGGGCGCGGAACAATATCCGTATATATGGTGGCAGTACTTACGGTATAAATATTGTATATCCGTCGGTATTATTGTTGTTAGTACTGGTTATGCTTTGTTATGTTGCTTGTTAATTGATTTCTTATATTGTTATCTTTTACCATTAAGTATATTATGTACATTATAAATTAAAAATTTTTCATGTTAAGTTAATTTTGTCAGCGTGGTTTTATAAAGTGCATGAAGATTTTGGACTGGAACGTTTTTTTGGACCTGCATCAGTGTAATTGGGGTTTCACCTGTATTGATGCATGATGATAAAATTAAATAAAATAAAGTAACAAGTATTGATTTCATATACTTTATAAAACCTAAAATTAGAATCCACAAAGAGCAAACCAAATAACTGCTTACAAATCCAAATTGGGTAAGCAATTTATACTATTTTTTGAAAAAGTGTTAAGAGAATGATACAAATCTTAAATTAGTGCAATAAATGTAAAATTTCTTATAGATATTCTACATAAAACAGCAATAAATAAACTCACCCCAGGTAACGTTTTAATGTTATGGAGGGCGTTTTGAGCTTCGAGGGCGGCTTTTCTCGTGAAGAAGGTGACGAAACAGCATCCTGTAACAAAAGTTAAAGCATTAGGGAAAAGAGAAAAACAATTAACAGTCTGCGGACAAGTATTTTAATCCGTTTTTCTCGGGGATGCAGAGAAAAGTTAGAGGGGAGAGTCAGAGGCATTATGAAGGAACGACTTCCTTCCGGAAGCGCGGTAAGTTGTCGACGTCTGAGTACCGGAAGTGGCCAGATAGACGGAAACGGAAGCTGCAGATTGTGACGCGACGACGGCGGAAACTGGATTCTTAACTCCCCCTTGACATGAGCGCGATAAGATACAAGTCATGGTTTTCTGATAGGTAAATAACCTGATTGAGAAGGTTGGTGGTGAAAATTTAAGAACTTATAGAGAAGTTGAGAAGTTAAAGCATGTCATAAGTCATTGCTTCCGACAGAAAAATGGATTGAGGATTTGTAACGAAACTAAATTAAGATGGAAAAGAACATCCAATAAATGATACCAGCAAGTAAAGCATAAAAAAGCTTTCCTTGTAAAAGTCTTTGCAACAGTAAGAAATTAGTAAAAAAGTCTTTATCCAGCGTTATAGTTAATAACATTTTGTTTAATGTTTGATCAACATAATCGCATTGATTCCATTCATTTACTGATTTGTCTACGAGCAACCATGTTATAATTTATTACAATATAGCATTTCTGCATGAATCAGTAGTAACAATACGAGCTAAGACGATGTTGTTATGCATTTAATTACGCATTTGTAGAAGAACAACGAAACAAAATAACACAAGAAAAAGGGTTCCTGGCATATTGTAATAACGCCACTAAAGTAATAGTAAAACAAATAATTGAACTTTTGGAGGAATAAAATTTATTTATCCCAAATTTAGGAACAGTGAACAAAGCCGTGGTTAGCATTCTGAAGGGTTTGACCCAACCCTCTGTTTTAGCCCTAATAGCGGCATTAAAGCGACCCTCTCGCAATAATTGTTTCCTGACTTTTTTGCTACAGCTATTAGAATATATTACCTTTATCTATGTTAGATTCTTACTTATTTATTTTTGGAAGTATCAGTTGGTGAAGTATATTTGTACAGTGGTATCAAATAGACAAATAACAGGGGAATGTAAATTTAATCTTCGAGCCTCGTTTGTACAAATTGGTTAAAAAAAGAATCCTTTTTACTTTCTCCCCCCTATACATAGTATATGGAGAAAATATTGTTTTCGTCAAAATTTTCGAATTTGAGTTGTTAGTGGATGTATTCCTTTTAGTGCTCCCTGAATCCAAAAAAGTGGTTTTTGGCGTGGTGTCTGTCTGTCTGTCTGCCTGTCTGTCTGTCTGTGTGCGTGCGTGCGTGCGTGCGTGCGTGCGTGCGTGCGTGCGTGCGTGCGTGCGTGTGTGTGTGTGTGTGTGTGGTGTGTGTGTGTGTGTGTGTGTGCACGCGTATGTGTGTATGTGTGTCTGTGTGTATATAAACAAAGCTAGAGACGACACCAGTGGACCGATTTTTATGAAATTTGGCATGTTGGTACAAAGCCGTGGTATCTCCAGGCGTATTTTTAATTTTTTTAATTTTTGATTTTTAAGGGTATTTATCCCATAAAAACCCATAAAAAATGACAAAAATCCAAATTTCTCAAAAACGGCTCTAACGATTTTGATAAAAATTTCATGGTTTTTAGTGCTTAAGATGGCAAATAAATTGGCACCACCCGCATGTCTGTAAAAATTCAGGTTCAGAAGTTATGGGGGATTAAGTTTTAAAAAATTCATATTTTTTAAATTTCACAAAAATTGTAACTTTTAAAAAAATATAATTGCAACCATTAAATTTGGCTTGAAAAACTAAATAATCTAGTATTTTGAATCATTAGTCTAGGTCAACTGGTTTAAACATGATTGATATTTTAGTTTGGCGGTAAATGCAGTACGTTGACAATGTTATTCTTATGGCAAATATTCAAAAACCGATATCTCCGTTATTTACTAACCGATTTTGATAAAATTTGATATATATTTGTGTGATGATTAATTGTTAATTTGTTTTATTTCACTTTAAATGTTTTCTGGTTTTAAATGACTTGAAGGGAGAAAGTATGTGTCAGTTTCCTGATACAGTTTATTTTTTTATTAATGGAGTAAGCTGCTTTGTCATTAGTGGTATTGTATCATCGGTCATATACGCATAGTATTCATATTCAAACACACAGATAGTATATATGCATATTAGTTGAAATATAAATCACAATTGTTAATTCAGCTGAAGATAGTTTTGATTACTCTAATTAATTAATTAATCATGGGTTAGGGGCATTCATTTGGACAGCTTGTTTAAAAAATTATTTTAGATTATGGTGCAGAGACTAAATGTTTTATGATATATTATTTTTTGTTATTTACCATCGCAAAGTTAATATTGTTTTCGTTAAGTTTAATTATTAAGTTTAAAGTTACGAAAAGAATTTCTTACCTTAAAAAGCTCCGTTATTTTTAGAATTAAGTACGGCTAGGTCGAGTCTCTAGTTTATGCGGAACTAAAACCAGCAGTGAATAAGATAATTTATTATTTACTCTGAAATCCACAATGGATTTTCATAAAAGCTACTTGTGTTTAAAACCCACGGCATGGCTGGCTTCAGCAAAATCAAGACCAAATTCAGCAATCTCTAGAAGCATCATTTACCTTCGGCCACTCTCTCAAATTCAAATACAACAGATTATCTTTGAGGTTTTACTCAAATTATTGATTTAATGCAGATAGTAAATTAATGTGACACTTGAGACTTATGGTAAATATATATATATATATTATAAAGATGTAAATTTACATTTCCAGGGGACAGCAGCCAACGGCGCGCCTCACAGCACCACTTCACCCTGCTTGGTATTCAGTGGCCTGCCAGCCCAACCCTCAGCAGATGTTTCGGCCCTAATTGCCCTCAGTACACCCCATCACGATATAATTGTTTCTTGATTATCAAATCACCTTATAGTTTCTATGGATCCTCCAAAAAACTAAAAATATTCCCAGATACAAGAGGACGATATGAGACAAATTTGTAATTAAATTTATTACAGCTAAAACAGAAGTGTCAATGATCCCAAATAGCCATTTCCGATCTTTTTTACTATGGTCTCCAAGTTTTAGAAGTAAGGTTATCTACTAAAGGTAATAAAAGTTAGTTTGATTATTGGGAAATTTCAGTGGAGCGGTAAGACATGTTACATTGTGATCGTTTTAGTTCTTGGAATGACAATGTGCTTATCTCTTAAAATTAATTTTATACCCCCTGAACGGCAAATATGACTAAATATAGGTTACTATACCTTTTTCTCCAATATGGTTTCTTAAAACCTAAACATGTCAACACAATTTGACACGAAAATTGAACTGCTGACGGAGAAGAAGGTATATTAACCTATATTTAGTGCTTATCTTCCTTAAATGATAACATTGCAACGGGAGATGCAAACGTTAAACCGACATCCAACACATCCTGGTTTGAATAATACAAGTTACTCTTAAATTTTTAGTTACTATGAAAAAAGATTTTGAGGCAAAAAAATGTAGCCCATGTATGTTTCAAAAATGTAGCCCACGTGAATTTTTATAGAGTAAACACAGTGGTATATATTGGAGACCTGTGTTGTTATATTTGAATATTGTAAATTGGTCTTAGTCGTAAAAATTGGGGTAAAAAACTAGAACTTCCGTTAAAGTTAAGGATAATTATTATAAAGCTTTCCAAGACATTTTCGTAACACAGTTTTCAAAGCGAGAGAATAAGGTGAGAAAAGAATATCAGACAAAGCCCTAAATCTTTAGCTTCATCGCCATTTTATGACGTCACAAGTGGCGGCATCGGCGAGAATTTACGGCCGAGGTGAGACAAAGTTTGTTGAATCGAATGAAATAAAGTCAGTAACGGCGCTGGCACTGAAAAATGATTGCTCATTAGAAAGGAATGACGTTCGGCGAACCTGTGTCATGTTTTAAGGCCAGAGGCAAATTATCTTGGCCTCATTTTAAACTAAGGACGCTCAATTAATTAAAAAGTAATCATAAAGATTTAAAGAAAATGTCGATTGAAATATCTTTTCCATTTGGCAACGAATCGAATGTAAAAATTAGTATAAGGATTAAATTGGATTATGCTCTACAACATATATTACAATATATATTTGGGTGGGCTGCTATGTATATTTTAAAATTATTATCTAGGTTTAACCAGACATTACCAGCCATACTTTACATATAAAGTTGACTCGTTGGTTTACTATTTTAAAATTATAGTTTTTATTTAGCGAATTAGCACCATAAATGAAAAATAAAATGGCGGTGGATGGCCGTTAATGGTGGTGAATTACCTGAACATGGGTCAGGTTCCAATTTGTACAAATACATGTTTTGGGCAAAAGGTATTTTAGATTTTAATTACTCAAAAAGATTAAATAATATCAGGAAACAATTTTCAGCTAATCGTCAAACAGTAGTTTATAATAGGGGTGGGGAGATTTGGATTGGTGCGACAGTATCACGCTGTGAAATAGCATTGTAGAGGTTAAAGTTATCGTACATATAGATTAAATATCCCATGGAGAGAGTGTTAGAAGTGAAACGCTCATTTTTATAAGTTACATACTAATACAATTACGTGACTTAACACTACACGCGTTAAGAACACTAACACTACTTTTTTATTGGGATCCTGTTTATTCACTACCTGAACTTAATTTTCCGTTTAGCTATGGATGATTACATCAGAATACGTAGCCAGAACCTTTAGTTAAGTGGAAAATGTTTTAAGAGTCAAATAAAACACAATCACACATTTTTTAATGTAAACAAATTGACACCATTTAACATTTTTATATCGCAAAGTTTAGCTTGGGTATATAATCTGTGACATTAACCCAACCAAACCTAACCTTATTACTACTATTTATTTATAAAAAATATTTTCTATAATCGTATACTCATTTCAAGTTTAAAGGTATACTATGTAGAAAAAGATATAGATCGTGGAGGGAGATATCAAACAATTACCAGATAAGGCCTGAAATAGCGGATTTGTAGCGGATAAAGAATACCACAGTAGACGTAGACGTAAAAATGATTGGGGAACAGGTTTTAGATCAACAGGACAGTTATCAAGCAGTATTTAATAAACGAAAAAAGTGGGAGCGAATTAACGGAAAAGGTCCTGTCTTTTGTACTATCCATTAATACTACTGTAGGTTATGTTGAATACAAATTGTAAAACGTTTCAAGAAGTTAGTAGTGAACTATAAAATTTTCAAGAACCTAAGATAGGTGCTAATGTCCTACCTGCAGCACTTGATGCTTTACGGGCCATTACAGGGATACATTGGTAGGTGTAATTGTGAGAAAGGATCGATGTAATTGTAGTAAAAGGTCGCCACTGGATCCATGGCTCGTCGCTTCGATTTTACAGCAGAATCCAGGACCAGGTGTAACTGTCTTCAAAAACCAAATGACTAAGTAAAGAGTTTCATTATAAAAATTAAAGTTCAGTCAAGATTATAAAATTAAGGTAGATTAGAATCAATATCAAGACACATAATGCTTATACATAAGATAATAGGCAGTGCAATTGTGTAATGTAGATAGTTAAAAAGATGATTTGGGATGTTAAATATTTACATACATCCCATTGAACAGTAATATAGTTTTTATTGTAGCTTTGTATAAAAACTGAACAGGTAATCGCCAAAAAAAATTGACATTACCTTACTGACTGCTTGAGATCAAAGTAAAGATGATTACCACCATTATTTGTTTAATTATACAGATTACATTGTTTAAAGAACATGGAAACAATTAAAATACAAATAATCTCTAGCCTTGGGAACTTTTGTAAACATCTTTGTAAATAAGATAACGTGTAGGTGTAATTGAACAGATGGAACACTGGGCTAGGTAAACTCATCAAAATATATTATTTTTGGAAAGAAAAAAAAACTTTAATTAAAATAACACTGTCTATAAACGTTGCAGATGTTAGCAATAGTACTGGGTGCAGTGTTATATTAAATTATCGTTGAAAAATAAAAGAGAATTGTAGCGTTAACTATTAAATGAAGAAAATAGCTCCCATCACACCAGTAAAGCCCTTTTATCAACCGTTAAATTTTAAATAGTTCTTTTAATTACATCAAGGAAACAACAATCCAGTCTTAGTTTGGCTTTACTATACATAAATATCTATAATTTTGGCGTTAGTTTTAGACAAATTAAGATATATTTTGCGTCGTTCAATCGATGAAAATTTCGTTGACAATATTTTTGTTGTTACATTTTAAAAAATAAATGAAGATAGAAGATAGAGTAAGAAAAGGGCAATTTCCGTATAAAATAAGCGGTGTTCACCTTTTAAATAGATCCATTACCATAAAAACTTGGTAAAACTCAAGTTTGTCTGAAAAATAAATCGAGTGGCTTAAAGAAATAAAAGGAACGCCATAGCGAATGAAAAGTTAGAAGTTGACAAATTCGGGGTCCTCAGGACTCAGCGAAATAATGGTCTAATGACCAAAGTCTTGTTAGACTCTCCTTACTGCTTTACAGGTGTGGTTCTTTCTTTAACGACTACTTCAAATCACCTTCGTCACGAGTCTAGTGCTTTAATTTCTTTCAACCGTTATAACCTCATTTTAGAAAATTTATATTTGGTGCTTGCATTTTTAATGATTAATGTGGGATTGTAACGTTGAATCTTCTTGTTGATATCATTAAATTAATAGTCATCTTTATTCCTTTACATTTCAGACAAAGAAAAAGTTTTTAATAACTCAAAATATTCTTCAAAAAATTATAAAAAATAAATGAAAATACAAAAAAAACATATAGCTGCATTATAGTTGTAGTTTTATGATAATAATTATAGTATATATCAAAATGATATAAATATTTATATAGTACTTAATTCACTGAGTATTAATCGTCAATTTAATAATATTTCACCGTTAATAATTTACAAATATTTATATCATTATAATTTATTCTTTGTAATTATTCTGTTATTGCAATTATAATGTTGTTGTCAATTCAATATTATTAATAAAAAAAAGATTCAAACTCATGTAATATTTGAAACTATGTTGATACGTGAACATAAAATTCTATGTTTTTTACAAAATAAAAAAACCATAGGTTAAAAAATATAATTGATTATTTGAACGTAAATATGCATATTCGTTACTCTTCCTGCGTCGACACTATCAGTTATGGCATGGTCTAACTCAGCACTCCGCTGCGATTAATACGCAACAAAGCCACTATCAAATTATGTGACGTCCATCTACCAGCTAATGACGTTAATTACACGTGAGCCACATGCACTAGGGGCTACAGAAATGGTGAGCACCTGAAGAAATCAAAGTGTACTGGATCGAGACTTGCAATGAGATATTTAATTCAAATAAACTAATAATAATTACAATATAATTAGTTATTTATATAAAATAGTTATTGATCATTAGTTGAAAATAAGTTATTTTAGTAAGAGAACAGCATTAAAAGTGGGGAAGATATTAAATAAATGAGGGTTATAATTACAGCATACACAATACGAAAAAATTTAAATAGAAATTAGGATAAAAATATAACTAGCTTCCTTTATGTCATTAACTTATCCCTTCGTTCGTTAATGTATTAAGTAAACATTATTTTTTTAGGTAGAAAAACCTTTCATTACGTTTTATGGATTTAAATGTTTACATATGTAACTTAGAATATTTTGAATATGTTAGTATTTTATTCAAATCAACTGGAATTTAATCACTTCACGCTTTATCTGGAAGAGAAAATTTAATTTAACATGATTTTTTTAAATCTTACCTTAATACCTTTTTAATTGTTTATCTATTTAACGTCGCTTTTTTTAATTATGTAATAAATAATGAAATTGTAATAACCAAATGCGAAGAAACTCTGACTTTTATGCATGTAATGTGCCCATTGATTTCTGATTTCTGAATACCTAATTCAATTTATACAAAAAATTATACGCGTAAAACATTTTTGCTTGAACATTAAATTAAAAAATAAACGATTTTTGATTGAACTTACTTCAAAAATCAAATTAGTAAAATCAAATTTATTTATTCCTAGAAAATTTTACACGTAGACATGACCCAGAAACAATAAGATAAAACATAATACTAGTTTAAAGAAGTAACAAAAATTAACAATGGAATTTAGTACCTACATAGGAGTAAAATCCTGTGCGTAGGCACAAGCCGCTGAAAACTCAGTCTTGGTCAGAAATTAGTTACTTAGCTTGGCAATATGTGTAAATAAAAAAGTAAATATGCAAATTTCTATAAAAAATTTGTTCTCAACTGCTATTGTAATCAATTCTTACATGTTTTTAATAATTTCCGTGCTAGACGCATTACTTTAAAAAGTTTTGAAAGAGAAAATCCAAAACTACTGTTTTACTTGTTAGAAAAGGCAAAATCAAAACTTAAAAAAATAAAACTCCGTAACTTTACCCTTGCAGGACGCGCACCACGTATACTTTATTCCACCTGGTATTTTCCCGCGACGACTTTTGCAGTTAGATTTGGTAGGAAAAGTACTTAAAGTAAACCATTCAAGACTTCACCGGAGATTTATCTTAAGTTGGCCCAAGACCTGAGGCGTAACAGGAACTTTGCTTCGCGTTTCTTCATATCTTATACCTAATGGGATACTTTTCGTTACAGTGGCTATAAATCTATACAACTTCTTCATGGACTCAGTGCTTACTTGAATTTTATTCTGTTTGGAAATGGGAGCCCCGTCCTAGATTAATAGTTATTAACATTTACATACTGAGAATTCCAGTCGTGTTAATTGTTTGTAACGAACATTTAAGAAAATATACTAAATTACTTTATAAAAAACTCGATACTTTAAAGAGCAAAATTAATTTGGATAAAAATTCCATTTGTATAAGCAATCATAGTAGAGTTAAGCTAAAAGTAATTGGAAAGGAGTAAGGAAGAGTAAGGAAAGGAATTGTAAAAATACCTCGTATGCCAGTGCATTTAAATTAAAATTTAAGTTAATTCTGCTATATTTGGCATTAATAAGTTTATAAAAGAAACTTACTATTAAATTTACACAAATAACTAAACGCCATGGGCCCTGACTTAGGGAGTTAATTTTAATACGCAATTGAGACTTGTAAATTTAAGTCTTACATCGGAAAACATTTGCATAATGAATTATGACTAGTATTTCTCTTGAAAATATCATCTTTTACCGTCTTTCGGTCGGTAATCTACCAACTTTTACCCCTTGGCTTTTGGTAATTCGTAATTGGGTTTCATGTCTAATAGATTGAACCAGCTTTGAACTGTCACATACTGTTCTCGTAACCAATCTCACGAAACTTGATTTTCGAATAAACATTATTATTTTCCGAAACAAAATCTTATTTGGCAACATATAGAAAGAATCCGATAAATGTACTTAAAGAGAAATGTATGTCGACTAATAAAACTATTGATATTGTGAAATCTAAATAATAAACATGTAATTTTTCAATTCGGTAGGTATACAGTAGATGCGAATACATTACCTGAAAAATACTAAACGAAATCACAATCATCGGTACATTAAACCTATCATCATAATAATTAAATTTACTATGATATACAATGATAACTAGTACTGTAGAAAATGTATATCTTTTATAAAACACCTTTTAAAACATTCTGTTTCAGGGTAGGAATTAAACATGGCGAGTTAGAATTTGTTTTATCCCGGCAGAAAAGTTGTCTCACCTCAACGTAAATTTCCTTCGATAACGGTCCTTTATAGCGTCGTAAAGTGCTCCAATACAATGACGTCCCCGGAACTACGTGACTCGAAATGAGCCTGAAAACGATGGCTCTTTTCATTCATAAAACCTTTATTCATTGAATCGATAGATTTACTGGAATAACAAATTAATGTGTTTGTCAGTTCGATTCATTATGTGACTTGTGAAAATGCTTCAACCATTTTCAAATGAAATCTGCAATAAAAAATAAAAGAGATTATCTGCAATCGATGTAATTTGTTTTTGTTAAACTATATTACTTTCATCTAACAGCTCAACAGTTTTTTTATCAATCAGAACTTGTTTCAATGTTAAAATATCATCTTAAGCTATACATAAAGTTTATTTGCCATACTATTTTATGGCCTCGTCATCAAAATTAAGAATAACACAATACAGTATATTTATATTTACAGTATACGTGTATATTTATATTCAAAAATCGAAACATACATAAGGATTGCATAGGGAAAATTCTTTGTTTGGATATAGCTTGAAAACGAAACAAGATTTTCAAAACCCAATTTCGGTGTTGCAATCAGCTTGAAAATCGAGTCTGTAATGGTGTGTCACAACACTATGTTTACGTTAAAAAAAAATATTACATCCAACATGGCGGATCCAAGATGACGGCGAAAACTCTTCAGTCAAAGTGAAAATCTTAACACAGGTCCAATAATTATCCACAATAAACAATCATAAATCACCACAATATTCAATCATAAACTGCCACAATATTCAATCATATATCACCTATGGCATTAATTTCCTGAATATTTAACGCTTTTGACACCATTTTCAAGATGGCAGCGAAAGTAACATATTTCCCATGGAGAAACGGATGAATATTTTAATATTTCGATTACGAGCATGTTACCTACCATTTACAACAGAAATCATTTGTTTTGTTCTAATTTTTTCCTCTTCAAACACTGTATCTACTATATTATAAATAGATGAATTAAGTATCAATGCATGTAATATGTCTAGAGTTAAATCATTTGAAGTCAAAATATTTTTTTTATATTTTTTTTATTTTTCTTACCGAACAGTTCCTACAAATACCGCAGGCAGTAAGCACTGAATGTACTAATAAAACGTAATGACGGCTGCAAATAATACCAACGAAAATAATAGAGTTAAGGTAAATATTTGGTATTTTTCCGAATGAGATGAGTGTTTTAAAAGGGAAAGCAATTAAATCTTTGTTTGGTGGATAATCTAACGAGAGTGCCAACACCATGGAAGCAATCACTCGAGTACATATCAAAAGCTCACAAGTGGATTTGTGGAACCCAGCCATTGGCCATGATTTGCTATCTGTATTGATTATTGTTGCTGATTAACCTGCCGTGATCGGATTTGATATAAAATTATACCTAACACATCACGAAAATTAGATTTATAAATATGCGTTTTTGAAGATGTTGAATGGACCTACTAGTATCAAAAGTTTTTCTTGCAAAAATTAATTGTAGTCAAGAATGAATTGTATTTCGATCGATTATTAACATGAACTGTGATATCATATTGAGGACGTTATTTCATATACGAAATAACTTCCTCTGTTTAAAGATAATGCTTGAATCCTGAAACTTAAATGAAGTTGTAAATGCTTACATAGGAATTTAAAGGTGCCTTTGATAATGAGAAATGTGCTTGAAAATAAGCAATAATTTAAATAAGAGTTAGCAACTAAATTATGTCTGAGAATAAAACTATGAACAGAAGTCTAAATCAATGTACTTGTGTTGAGATACAAATTTGTTGTCAAACAGATACTTTAAGATGTCATTCCTCCTATTTCATGCGATATTTGTGAAGGTAATATTGATTTAATTTCAGGTGGAGTATTAATAATACCATGCACAAAAATAAGAAGTCTAAAATATTTAATAAATTAAAGGGTAATTAAATTTATCATTTCTAAATTATGTAAGCTCAATGTGCCGAAATAAAGATTTAAAACCAATATTAAAATGCAACAAATGGAAACATTCAGTGAGCATAATTATTTCTGAACATTTAAAAAAACATCCGGAAAAACTTCCTGTCAATTATTGAAGACAGAATTACACTAATGATGTCATCCGTGACTTGGGTCAAGGCCCAATTAGAAAGCCAATTAACTAGCCATTTTAAGCTTATTCCATGATAAATACCATAACTTGGGGTTGTTACTGATTTATGTTTTGCACGCAGGAAAAAAAATCGATAGTTGGATTTTATTTTGTAAACATTTTCTAATGGATTACTTGTGCTTAAATCATTATGCTCTTTTATGTAACATATGCTAAATGAAACTTATACATTAAATTAAAGAAGACATACATTTTCTTTGATTCAACGCAACGGTTATCATTAACAAAGGGTTTTCAGGAGTTTAGGTAATATTTGTTGTAGCCTTGCAGTACAGCATGCATGTTCTCTTGCTTCTCGCCTATAGCAGTTAAAAAAACACGGTATGAGAGTAAACAAAATAAGTTACCTTCAATCAGTTCATTAAAAATTATTTATTTATTTTGTCGGTTTACCTTAAAAGATAGTTATCTAAAATCAAAATTGAAGTGATGAACTTAAATATAAACATAATTACTCACAGTGAAAGCGATGAAATATAACATTTATACGGGGTGATTTTTGACGCTATCCAAAACTTTATTTTATTAGTGAACGGTTATTCTCCCAAGATCCTCTGATTTGACCCCATTATGTTATTTTCTTTGGGGAAACAAACAAATAAGGCCTACGTAACAATTCACAGGATATTCAGTACTTCAAAATAAACATAAAAGTGTAATACAATAAATTCAAAAGGTACTTTGCAAAACATGTTCAGGAATTTGATGGAGGTAACACAACTTTGTATAAATGTCAATGGCGGATTGTTTGAACAAATAGTGTAAGCTAAATGTGATCAAACTTAAATAATAGGTTGAATAAAATGTAAAGATTAACAAAACAATACTCATTTCATCTTTATATGTGCATTATTCAATCTTAAAAATGGGTAGCGTTAAAAACACCCTGTACTGTAAAAAATGGGGATTTGTTTGAATATAAAAGAAAACCTGGCTTTAAAAATAACATGAATATATAGATAATAGCAACCGAAATCACAGGGGTGAACTCCGTGTTAGCTATAAAAGTTGAAGAAATTGTAATATGAACAAATGGCGCAAAAAACGCTAATTTTTTATTAGTTTAAAAAGTCCAAGAGAACTTAAGACTAGTTTCTGAGAGGGACCTTCAACGTCCACATGGTGGAATTAAAAGGATTCTGATTGTCTAATAGAATCAAATGATTTGGTCGTATAAATTTCTCTCGACGGATCTTCCGATCTCCACCTAATTCGATCGGTATTTTTGACACACAGCAACTCTAACTAAACCTGAGCTGTTTAAAATGAAGCTAAAAAGCCAGAAATGTGTTGAATAACATCTGGTAACGAATAATAAGTAATGAATCTTTAAGGCTAGATAAATTTCCGAGAACTCATACATACATATCAGGCGTTGGTGTGTATTTAGTCTTCAAATTAGTGGTAGGATACGTTATTGTGGGGAGGAAAATTTGTATTAGTGATGATTTTGCTGTAAAGGTCTTGTCTTGAAAGAAAAAACAAGATATGAATATTAGTTTTAGATTTGAGCTTTAGTTTTCTTGGGAGGCCTCGCATTAATGGTTGTTATAACGCTGACAGTAAAATAACATGTTTGAATGAATAAATATACTTTATAAGTTTGGTTCTTACCCTTTAAATTCTGAATCTGACTGATGAGTAAACATAATAATTAAGACGTTTTTCTATATTATGTTATTACAGAATTCCGGATTTAAAACACTAATATAAACTTTTGTTACTTATATACTTTATACATAGTCTACGTAAAGATAAACATACAGTACACCTCGGATTATCCGGACCGGTCCATACGAGAAATTAAAAATTAAAATTACGGTAAAAACAAGCTTTAGCGAGTTTACGGGTGAAATGTGCCTCCTAAAATTAAAATACAAATGTAATACATCACTGCACGCATTTGGAATCACACTAATTGAAGAAATTACATTACCTTAACAGTACATTACAGCATTTTTGTGAACGTAGTTCTCTGGATTGCTACTTGGGGCGCTATCAGTAATCAACAAAGGCGTGCTTACGCAATTTTGTGGATTAGTTTATTGCTGTCATTTGATGTGCTACACTCTTACTTAAGAAGAGTTACTGTAATAAGTTTTGAAATACTCAAATTTTTATCATGATTATTAAAAGTTTGAGTTATTTTGAATTATGACTATTGAATGTTAATAAATTAAATATTTTAATCTGGCATTTTATTACAAACCTAAACCGTAGGCTGGGTAAAAGTTAACATTATATTCGTATGATTTTTGAAGCTTCATCCTTAAATTTGTTTCAAAATTAAACCCCCGTAAAATCTGAAAGACTAATATGTTGTACAGTCTTAATACGCCGTTTTCAGCATCACTTTAGCAGGGGCTAAGGTGCGCGATCGCTATTAGGCGAAAAGCGTTAATATTTACTGTACACTTCGGACTATCCGGATTTTTAGTTATCCGGATCGGTCTTCCGCCACATTAATCCGGATAATCCGAGGTGTACTGTATTTGATACAATATAGTGATTTTCCAAACTAATACCAACTCAGCATAGGAAATTTAACCTTGATAAATAATAACAAGGTTAAATTACATATTAGGTTGTTTCATTAGATATTAATAACAAAGATTTATGAAAAATGTACTTGGATTTTGCGCATTTTCAACTTAATACGTTAAGTGTAGTTAAAAAAATGTAGCCTCTATGCTTACATGGAGCATAGAGGCATGCTTACATGGAGCATGAAAGCTTTTGATACGGTTTCACATGAAAAACTTCTTAATAAGCTTGAACTTATTGGCGTTAGAGGTGTTGCAAAGGATTGGTTTCGATCTTATTTGGTTGGACGTCGGCAATCAGTTGAAATCCCATATAAAGAAAGCAATACTTTCATGAAATGTTCTTCTGATGTTCAGGTGGTTAAGGCTGGCGTTCCGCAAGGATCAATTTTAGGGCCATTGTTATTTATCATCTTTATAAACGACATATCGAGCTCAGTGTCAAGTGCCGATTTGTATTTGTTTGCTGACGATACTTCACTGGTTGTCAGGGATAGATGCAGGGAGGCCTTGGAAGTAAACGCTTTCATCCAATCAAGCAATGTTCTTCAATGGTTCAGTGACAATAATCTGGATGTTAACACGGATAAAACTAATCTTATTCATTTTAAAATATCCAGTAGGGTAACAGATGAAGTCGGTCTGCTTATAGACGATGCGGTCGTTGACTCTGTTGAAAATGTAAAGTTTTTGGGTATTTCTATAGACAGCAATCTGAAGTATTACTCCCATGTAAATGATGTTACTAGGAAGATGGGCTCAGGCTTGTTTGTACTGCGAAGGCTGTCATCGTTTACTGGCCCTGATGTTTTACTTGCTGCATATTATGCCCTCATTTATCCCCATCTGTCCTACGCTGTTCCTGTCTGGGGGTCTGAAAATACGCAAACAAAGCAGATATTTATTCTGCAAAAAAAGGCAATTAGAATCATAGCTCGCCTAAAACCCAGGGAATCTTGCAAATCTTTCTTTATTGCAGCAGGTCTTCTGACGTTTCCATCCAATTATATTTTTAACACTCTCAATTTTCTGAAGCAGAACCCCAAGCATTTTCAAGATCTGTTGCCTCGTTTACAGCATAAAACAAGGAGTAGAAATAAATTCAACATTCCCCACCACAACACCTCATTTTTCAAAAACCAGATGTTTTACAATGCTGTGGTATTTTTTAATGCCCTCCCTGACCACCTCAGGATTGAACCCAACCAAAATAAATTTAAGTTCCAACTTAAGAAATTTCTGGTATCGAAATGTTTTTATAGTATTGGGGATTTCTTGAATGACAATTAGAAGTAGTTTTATTTTTAATATATAACCCATTGTACTCTTATACTTGACTCATGCCAATGCTGTAAAATGTTATATATGGCAATAAAGAATTATTTGATTTGATTTGATATTTGAGGTTAATGAATTACGCGTGTATTGTGTTGAATATCAACGTTGTTATTTTGTTGAACGTCTGATCTGGTTGTTAGAGATCGCCTGTGGATGTTTGCTGATCAAATGCAAACCAGGTAAATGATGCATGCTGATCAGCCCGGCTGGTTACTATGCAATGTCGACCCCCGCCCTGATTATGAACCGTGAGGATTGATCCGAACTGAAAATATAGAAATTCAAAGCATCCGTGCAAGACGCTTTAAAGATTTAATAAAAAAACAATTTTTATTAAATCTTTAAACAACCGTAATCTTTTAACGGATGGTCCTTTTTGAATGCGGTTTGCGGCATTCTTCTTTGCTTAAAAAGCTCTTTAAAATGATATAAAAAATGATAAAAATTAAAATGATAAAAATTGTTTGTATTCAAAGAAATTGGTATTTATTTGAATCTTTGAACAGCTGCCATTTTGTACTGGGTCAACCTTTTTGAGTGCGGTTTGCGGCGTTGTATTCTACAAAAATAGACCTTTAATTTGATGTGCATATCAACCTATGCTTACATTTAAGATTTTCTCCTGACTCCTGGCGGGCCGTCCCCCTGAGGAGGTAGCGGACCACTGGATATGTGTTAAGATAGATTTATATGCCTTATAACTTGATTCCAAGTTTTGTAGGTCTACGTTTATTATTTTTCAAAATATTAAGCCGTACCCAGACTTTTCAATCACCCTGTATAAGATTCATTGTCTCCTTTGGTGAGAGACCATTATAATTCGTACACTATTAATTTAATCAATTTTCGGGGCCAAAGATAAACTATCCTACAGTCCCAAATCTATTTTTAGTTACCTTAAATTTTAAAACACCGAATCTAAAATTTCGTATTATTACTCAATGACCGGTTCATATCGACGGTAAATTATCATCGATGCAATATACATATTTCCGATAAAGCGAATGGTTTTTAAAGGTGTTATAAGAGCGTCACAGATAAAAATTGAGTTGCATTACTGTACCTATCAATGAGATAAAGAAGACATCGCCAATGAAGGACATTGATTGCTCTGAGAACCGTATTTGTCAACTTGCCCATCTCTTACCTTGATAGCCTCTTACACCGGCTTAAAATTGTTCTTCATTTTGAAACTAACTTCGTGCAATTTTTTTCACGATGACATTTTATATTTTGAGTTGAAATTATTGTTGGTGAGAGTAAATTTACATGATTGCGGACATTTGTTGTTACCGAATGGTTAAAAAAGCTTCAAACCCTTTGAAATGAGGAATCTAAGAGACATCCGATCCCAAAAGTGTAGAACTTGACGTAACTTGAATGATGGCAAATGTCGGAAAACAAATAAATCTAAATTAATGCACTTGAAAGTATACCGAAGTATAAAATCAATTAACGAGTACATATATATTTTTGATTAAACTGACATCTAATAAAAAAAGAAAGAAATACGAGTAGAAAATAAATTGTTGTATTAACTTTAAAGTAGAACAATAATTAATATCGAGGCATAGATTTTATAATATACGCGTTGTTTCCAACTCTCTAGAGACATCTAGTAAATTTATTTCAAGCTTCAATACAAATACTTAAAAAAAGATTATCTCATCAAAGTCAAGGTGAGATTATTTGAGGTTATAATGTTATATTCCAATCCAGAGTAATGATGATTAGTAGGTAGACATTTTTTGCTATTGATCAAGAGGTCTCCATGTAATTCGGAAAATGCCAGTGTAAAATTAATTTTTTTGGCTAGTGAAAACATGAGCTAATGCTAAAACCTAATTCCTTATTAAGCTTTGGTTTTTACTTGTAGTTTGAAATAGACAGCGTTGCTTAGTGAAAGAGTAATCTAACTTTTCAAACAAAGGATTATTAAAAAGGCCAAAGTGAGGTATAATCTTAAAACGTTCTTTGGATTTAATCATTTTAATGAATGTTTTACGTAGGAATGTTTTAAAACTTAATAACTGAAAAATTATAAACTAATTTAATAATAACGGTAATAATAAAATTACATTAAAAAACAAGAAGATAAAAGACGTAAAGGTTAATATGTAAACATGTAAATGTAAAGAGCTGACACTATGTAACATAGTACCTACTTTTTTTTTTTTTTTTTTTTTTTTTTTTTTTTTTTGGGGGGGTAGGAGGTGGAATGCGTTTACGCACACTGAGGGGCTCGTTGTCCCCTCAGTAGTGTCGGACTCCCACGAGCTCGATGTCCCGTGAACTACCGACTAAACCACCTCCCTCGGCACCGAGGACACTAGCCTGGAACTGTTTCACACATTACTTCGGGCTAGGCCTTTGATATTACGCTGCTAGGGCAACCTCTGTGGGGAAATGCTGAGGATTAAGGCCGATCGAGGTCGACCTTTTTCGCCCGAAGAATGGCCTGGACGTAGTGCTTGACACAGTTCCAGTTGCCCTCTCCCTGGAGCATAGCTCCGACGATGTTGTTTGGGCTGACGATCACGCCGATCTCAGATGAAAGCGAGGCTCGGCGGACGTGCCAACGGTCGCACTGAAAGAAGGTGTGCTCGGACGTATCTGGGATGCCGGGGCAATACAGACAGTCCGGGCTGGCGACTTTGCCCATCCGGTGCAGATAGGCTCGGAAGTACCCGTGTCCAGAAAGAAACTGGGTCACGTAGTAATCAACCTCGCCGTGCTGCCGCTCCACCCATAATACTAACATAGTATGATACTAAGTTGGCATAATAACGACTAAAGAAAGATTTATTCTTTCATAACCCCTTGTAAAAAAATAAACAAGGCAAGAAAAAAATACACCTATAATACCAAATAAATAAATCTTGTATTGTTTAGTTGCATTTTAATATCGATACAAGGCATTTCGATAAGCGTCTGAATCTTTCCGTTTTCTTATGTCTCATTGTCTGTGAAACAAATCAATTGTTTGATTTCCTCGAAACATAAAACTGATCAGCCTTGAAATAACATTCAATCTCATAGATGTTTGCCATTGAGTGTTTTAATGAATCTCATTTGAATGCAAATCACGCATCGTACTTATAGGGCTGTCAAGTTTCAGATTGGATTTAATTTTATGTAAGAGGTTGTCTTTCATTAGATAAATCATGTAATTTGATTAAAATAACAGTGCTCATTAATGATAAAAAACTCATTCTTCTAAACCGTTTATTATTTCAAATTTTAAAGGAAATAATAATGTTAAATAAAGAAAAGTTTTCAGTATTGTATTACTGATTTTCTAATTTTATTACGTGTTTAGTACATTTTTCTTTTGTGTATTTATCAATTCATTAGCTTTTAACTTAGCTTCCCAAGGTTGAGTCTTACAGCTGATTAGCAAGTAGTGAGTTTTATTAAAATTAATTTAAATATATTTAGTTTCTTTAAATCAAAAATATCACTTTTGACTATAAAAGTCAATCTCTATGATATTTCTGTGAGTAATTTGAAATTTTTTCAATCTTTGAAACATGCTGTTAAAAACACAAAGTACTGACTTATCAATCACACTAACAAGTTTTTTTAAAGAAATCAGAATTTTTATGCAGCTCATACCTATCCTTAAGATCAAATACTAATTATTGGGGGGGGGGTGTGCCTTTTAATATTTCAATGCAAACTTTAACTAAGTAATACGTCTTAAAGTCCAAATTAAATAACATTAAGTAGACAAGTAGAAACTGCAGAGTTAGTATTTCAAAACACAATATTTTCTGATGATAATAAAGTCATTTATATTAATAGTGTTATGAAGACGCACATAGTATACACTTTTATCGTTACCAGATTAGCTTGCCAGAAAAAACTTGTCAATTCCGTAAGCAGGCTTTTTAGTTTGAGTTTAGACGCTTTAAACAACAACTAGACCTCTCTTTCGCATTCAAGTATTCACTACTTGAAATATATTTTAACAGATATCTAAATATTAATCATATCAAATAAAATTAAACAAGTATGAAACACTGAATATTTGCAGATATCTTAACAATTATTAAAATTATGAGAACTTGGATTTTATGTTTTTTTCCTCGTATGTATGTTATGTTTTTCAACATAAAGTTTTAGAATTAAAAGAGCATAATAAATAGAAAAAGAAGAATAGGAAACGAGTACACTCAAATAACTATTTGAGAAGTATTTCCATGAGTTCCTCATTAGCGAATCTTGTAAAACTTTTATACACCTTGCAAAGAATATCACGAAGAATTACCAACGATTCTTGTGACAGAAAGAGTATCACTATCAGCTAGCCCAGCATTAAAGTGTCCTGATTGTCTGAGGAAATCAAATTTGTCAACTTGTTTTATCCTCACTCGAAGAACCTTCTTCTTATCTCCATTATTTCTTTCCCGTATCTTTATGGACAACAATCGCCAAATAATTAACAATATTCCTTGATATAAGTAAATTATTTATGTTAATGTTAAATAAAAATACATAAACTCTAAATACTCTAACGAATAACAAGTGATTGAAAAATAAAATTAACGAGTTTTCGCATAAATTTGTCTTTATTGAAATGGTGCTAACATTTTCAGTGATTATATGTATTTTCAACGTATTTATAATCTATATTGTATCTCATATTTTATGTTTTTGAATGATTTAAATCAGATACTAATTTAGGAATAAAACAATATTATTCGTGTTTAAAAAATATTCCCATCAAACAATAAGTTTGAATTAAATAGTATTGATATATAGAACTTTCATTGACTACAAAAAGGCTAAAAATATCATATTTCAATTATTATTTTCCGACGAAATGTTTGATCATAAACCAACAAACAGTGTAACAAAGAAATATACAATGTTGTAAAAATAAATGTTCCATATTGTAAATATAGAAGAGTTAAAATAAACACTAAGGTAATGTTGACAGTGCATAAAAATATAATTACTATTTGTTTTGCGAAACAGTCAACAAAAAAGCTTTATTACCAGTGATAAAAATTGGTGAGGTAAGTTTTATGTAAAAATTAAAGAATCGGAGTAAAACCAAATGTCGAAAGAAAGGGTGATAAATAGGGCAGTGGTACTTTCCCGGAAAAGAATTAGCTTCTAACTTGTGGCCATCTCAACCTAAAAAGCCTCCGATTTGTCAACTTACATTACTTACTTCATCAACGTTTTTATTTTCACCTCAATGCTTGATCTCTCTCACCGAAACTTGGACATTATGGTTGTTTTATGTTGCATGTTAAAACAGGAGCTTTTCTAGTAGTTATAAATGAGTGGAATGATACTTTGATTTATTTTGGGATTCAATTCACTCAGTCTGTAAATATTGGCTCTATTGATAAGAAAAATGTTTAGGAAAACATAATTTCGAATGAGAAAAGGATGAAAAAGCAATTATATATTAGTGGTCGAAATTTAAAACTATCCTCGAATCAATACATTTCTTACCTTAAAAATGTATTAATCTTTTTAGCTTTTCAATTTTTGTTTATTTTAAATTTATAGACAAATCCCAACAGAATTTTCTGCGAAAAACTAAAAAGATTTGAAAAAATAGCGCATGTCCTAGAATTGGAAATATTCTATTCTACCTCCATAATATGTGTGGATAGCACGTATAATTGTTTAATTATTTTTATGTTCAACACCAAATCCTGATTTTAAAAGTTTTTGAAGGCAAAAGAGATAAAATAGACTGGAATCAAATAGTTATGGAATCTATTTATCTTTAACAAAACGGTTTTTACCATATTGCACGTAAAGACAAACCAACCAAAACAATTAATTATCAAACGACCATAATTCCGACGCAATCAATACGAATGTTGATATTTTTCCAAAGGTAATGTTAAAAATCAATAGAATATAATTTTCCCGGACATCACTGATGAATATTACAGTCCACCTACATCAGAATGCATTGTTGATTTTTCATTTTAAATATGCAGAGGGATTACGTGGATGATGAGCGAGTATAATCCAGATCTCGGAACAGAGAATTATTCAACATTAGACACATGAGTGGACAGATGTCACTGGATCCCGCTTTCTGAATATTATATATAAATTGTATCACGTCCTGTGGGAATTATTTCGACTCTATAATTAACTTTATTAATAATTTTATTGGTTATTAACATCATAAACATTAAAATCCATTGTTGAAGCCCCTCAACTGTTATGTAGACTAAAAATAGGTACTGTACCCCAGGTGTCAAACAGTTCAAAAGTAGAAATAATCCACTTCATATGTTTCGCCTGTTCAGGCATTTTCAAGTGGTTCCGTAGACAAAAACCTTCATCCTTTGGGATTCGTCACAAAGCAGTTAAAAACATCACATACACGTATACACTTAACACGAAACGGTTAAAAAAATATTTTTAACCGTTTTTTTACATGATACCGCCACCGCTAGTCTGTTTCCTGTCAGTGCCGTGGTCGGTTAAGTGTAGGCCTACAAAAATGTTTTATAACCGTTTCGTGTTAAGTGTATGTGTGTATGTGATGTTTTTAACTGTTTTGTAACGAATCCCAATGGATGAACGAATTTTTCTACGGAACCACTTGAAAATGCCTGAACAGGCAAAACATTTGAAGTTGATTATTTCTACTTTGGAACTGTTTGACGCCTGAGGTACAGTACCTATTTTTAGTTATCATAAACATACTTATATTTATAAACATTTGTCAACAGTTGTTCCGTATAAATGTGGTCTTAGTAACATAAAGATTAATGAAATATCGTTTTTCCTATTGTGTTACTCTTTATTATTTGATTTTAGTACAGTCTCAGAATTTCTTTTATATAAATAAAATGTTATATCACCTGTTGCGAAGAACGATTCAGAATTTCCGGATTACAAGTCCGTTGCGGTGACATTAGGTCATTTTCATCAGATACGTGTATCTTAAATTGAAGTCGACATATATTAGAACGTGGAAGAACACAAACACAGTTAGTTATATTTTAAAAAAATGTGTGACCACATAAGCACACTGTTGGAGAGGCATGACCCCATATGACATTGTGTTTGATTGATTTCAAGTGAAAATATTTGTACGGATCTGATGAAGGTGACTTAATTTCACCAAAACGGTCATAGTTTTGGAAATTTTGAATTGCGCAACAGGTAATATAAAATTTTATTTCATTATTTGTTTGTTTGACTTTTCGTTGTTGTTGGTAGTTTTGAAATTAAAAAAAAATCCATAGGAAAGACACATAAATAACAGACAGGCACAGAATAAAAGCTATGAGAAGAACTTTCAGTGAAGTCTTACAAAGAAGAAAATGTAAGGGAAGATTTCGACACAGTGATAACAGGTTGCACATAAGTCTTCTTCAGTATTCGATTTGATCCGAAATAAAAAATATTCAAATGGGAATTTAATAAAAAATATTTATCGATCAATATTGGAATAATATAAATGATTTATTTTAGTTTCCTTAACTGAAATATAATTTCAAGCTCAGAGTCCCTATATAGTAGTGGACTGAAATGACTGCAGATAAACAAAAAAGACAAATAAACAATGGGTAACAATAAATATTTCACATTACCACTTACCTCCACTAGGAAATAATGACTATTCAGTATGAAAATTAATTTTTCCTTTCTGTTTCGCTCCTTAAAATAAATGTATGCCTGATTCATGCAATTATATCCTCTTAAAATAGCTTTAAGGAAAATAAGATTAACTTTACATTCTTACAAAGGTGAAATAAGTTTAAATCTAAGAAATACCTTGAACCATATATCAAAACACGATGACGACATTTAATAATTTTTGTATGTATGCTCGTCAATATTCAAGTATCAACATTTACAGTTTCACTATTTCCTCTTAAGGTCTTTATCGAGAAACTTTAATTCTTGATTAAGTCCGTGTCCGTAGGCGGATCGATCGTCATGATGAGGTACTAATTACCCATCCGTGTCTAGATAATCTTGCGTGTTAACTCTCTCCTATCTACTACGCAGTTTGACTGCTTTGTGTTATTTGTGCACAGACTGAGGATCGTTGTTAATAGCGTATCGATATTTAAATTCAGATGGAAACCATCGATATATAAGTTGAGTCGATCGTTCAGGGTGATGAATTGAGTGATTTGATATGAAGAAAGTCTTTGAAATCATTATGCTAATTTCAATATAGATATTTACAGTAGAGGCATAGATGATTACTCCGCATATATAGGACTTTACTTAATCAAAATGCAATGTTAAAAATTAATAACAGAGCTTCGTGATTATAGGTTTTGTTAAGTAAATCATTAAATGTTGTGATTTCAATTCGTATATATTACAACAGTATTTGAAAAGTAAAGATTAAATCAAAATCAGAATTCATCACAGAGTTAAATATGAAGCATTATTAATGTATATAGATCAAATTGGAAGAAATCGTTGATGAAAAACCGTTAACATAAGTGGGAAGTCACTTATGAAACCCTTGATACATCGAAGCTTTAAACCGGTTTTGTAAATTATTTTGCTTATGAAAAACTAGCCTGAATTGTAGTGTGGGAAATGGCAAAAATAAATCCGTCCAACCAGAAGTCTTTACTTCCTTTTTTGTACATACGAAATGACAAAAACGTTTGCCAACGTTGACAAATAAATCCCGGGCAAGTATGTTAAAGATTGTACACAGAAAATTATTAATATTATTCTATTCGTTAATGCAAGACATGAAAATGTATGTTATTACGTTTAGGTACTTTAAATAGTTTAAGTTTTTAAAATTAATGAATTAATATTATCTATAATTAAACTCGACTAATCTGAGAATTAAATTGGTACAGAAATCAAACCAGGATGCTTAAAAAACCTGAGACTGTAACGATACAATAAATAATAATAGTTTAAAAGACACGCAAACTAAAATTAAACAAGTGAAATAGTTTAATTAAAATGTATGGTTACAGTAAAAAGCCAAACTAACGTCAAGGTACTAATATTCTTCTGATGATGATGCTTGCTTTATTTTTTCTATTTTTGATTATTAATATGTACATGCGTTTATAAATGTATGTATTATGTGGCTTGTTGTGTTTGAAAGTCTAGTATAAATCACAGCAAGATGGTAGGAGCCATAGGTATTGGGTAGGTAGGCTGATTTATGGGCAAGGTTGGAGCCTTCTGTTGTATTATATTGGGTAGGAGTTTGTTTATAAAATATTCCCCGAACAAATATAGAGCAGGAAAACAACTACTAGGTCAAATAAAATGTAAGCTTAAAAGGCTAAAGATATATATTAAGATACTACAAAATGACTTACATTAAAAATCGTAAAACAGAAACTGAAAGAACGAGCTTCTTCAATAATTAGAGTGATTAGCTTATATATAAATAATTTTCAATCCAGCTGCTTGATATTTGGGGTTTTCTTATAATTAGCAAGATATTTTTGGTGAACGATAAAACAATAAAATTAGTCACAAACAATTTTCTGTAAACTCTGAATAGATATGAATGTTAAATTATATTTTTTTTTAACACAGTGTTGTAGCTTAAAATAATTACGATAACCATGTTATTTTGTTAGTTAAAAAAAAGAAATAAAATATGCCTACTTTAATTCTTATTTAAGCAATGAACACTTAATACGCAGTAAACGATGATAAATCATGGAAAAATAATGAAATATACATAAAATATATGATAACATCGAATCAACTTAGTTGATTTAGAACTACAAATTTCTTTGAAGGTATATATTTTACCTGAGCTCACAGAGTTTTTACAAAAATAACAAAATTGAGTTTTACTACTATGAGTCACATATAAGCTTATGCGTTTTGAAATGTATTACATAATTAGGTTCTGATCATAGATAAAAATATCTTACATTATTCTGTCAACTTTAGGTTAAAAAACTATTGTTAATACATAGTTGACGAAATAAAGTGTACAGCATTCTGAACACATTAAATAGCTAACTACCCAAGGACTATTTGGAAAAAGGCATAAAATATTTATTTTGTTTCCAAAATATCCTCAATATAAATATCACAGTAACACACTAAAATACAAACACTGTAGTGTAGCTGTAGTTTCAAGACAATAGTGATATATAATTGCGGACAAATAAGCACCATTAGTGTATTCGGGCGTCAACGGCAATCCTGGCAGAAATCATTACTTCACACAATGGCCCTGTACAACGGCGCTCCGCCCTTGGTTGTTTTACTATACGTATTATTGTGGGATAAAATATTGTAAATATAAAATACCCCCGTTGCAGCAAACCTGCATACTCAGCGAATTTCCAGTGCAAAACAACATATGTCAATCCAACATAGCGAGATTTGACATGCTTTTGTAAGCTCCATTAGAATAACATGGGGAATGAGTATGCAGGTTTGCTGCTACGGGTATATTAAAACTGGGTGGTTTTAGTTCAATATTTAGTAGGTCTGAACTAGGAGAAGCCATTTACCAAGTTTTATCAGGATATGTTGAGAAATAAGCGAGATAAAGAATTTTACTTATTTCCCATAAGGTTAACTTTGGGACAACGTACTGTGTTTACCACTTTCAATATCTCGGTAACTAATGGACATAGAGTAGTGATTCAAATACTAAATTGTTTGTTTTTTTGAGCTGAATTCAATAGTTCCAACAAAAATTGGATTATTTTAATTTTTTTATGTAAAAAACTCAAAAAACCCATTTTTGGGGGGGTTTTACCCCCTTTACCCCCCTTCCGGTAGTCCGATTGGGCTGGATTACGAACTCGTCCGAATAATTAATTACTACTTTACACATCCATGCCAAATTTCATTAAGATTGGATCATTTTTACTCGAGTTATCGTGCTTAAAGACACACACACACACACATATATATATATATAGATATATATATATATATATATATTTATGAAAATGAACGAATAGTGTTTTTTGCTTCTGGGGGCCCCAAAACGAAAAGTTATCATGGCCTTGGGCTTAGGTCTTACCAAGAGTACTACGGTAACAGCTTCTTCCCTATAGGGGAAATTCGCTAATAATAAATGTTTGTTGTAGTGGGTTTCTATGTTAGCTGCAAGCAAAACGTCGTTAAGGCTGCAATCGAGTTGTAAAATACTACATAGACACATTTTTAAATATACATAAACATTTAAACTTAAAGGAAATGAAATAGAACATTTTTAAATATTTTTGTAATACTGTACATGATGAAGCTTTTCTGATTTTCTAATGATTTATTTGTGATAACGGGAGGTAACTATTTGGAACACTATGGGGCCTAATATTAGGTTTCCAGTTGTTATAATGTGTTTTTTTACGATTGTACCGTATATTAATCTTTTGTATGAATTGCATAAATATTTTTAGCTTTTGTTTAGGTTTACGCCAGGGGAATTTTACAAGAGAAAAAATTATAAATTTTTATTTGTTGATTATAATTAAAGTTGATTTTTATTTTTGACTATTTACATATTCCCCTTTATATTTTAAATCCTGCAAATTCAGTTTAAATTTAAAAAATCCACTAAGCAAAACATTCAATCACAGCACTTTTGAATATTGACTCTTGCGAATCAAATTCGCCAAATTTTCATAATCCCGAATATAAAACGGTTCATATATCGATTAATCAAAACTCAATCGCATTTTAGATGAGAATTATTCAACGATACTTTTAAAATGTAAAAATTTCTATCTACAAACTAACATAGGTTAGGACGAAGCTACGAAGAGAAATTTCTGATGAAGAACATCCAACATCTCCAAATCCATCCCCTAACGAGCCTCTTATATTTCAATGACAAACACGACCTTTACTTGGGAACCGTAATTGGCTATTCACAAGCTATGTTATTTACATGAGTCATGCGACATAAAATAGTCTCTCGTATATTCTCAAAACTAAAGGAATAATATACTTTGATTTTTTGTCTATAGTTTTAAAAAATGACCTGAGCAATAACTACTAATGAAAACACTATTTTCATTGTTAATTTATTTATTAAAACTCTAAAAAACAAATAAAAATCCTAAAAAACCTAAGTATAAATCAGCAAAAAAATAAAACTACGAGATGCAAACATTGCAACCAGAGCTACGAAAAATTATAAAAAGGAAATATAGTTATTGAAAAGACATTGAATGCATAATATGTCATATATTTTTTTACTGCCTTTCACAATCCTATCGTTAACTATAGGAAAATCTTTACTAAAATAATATGTGGATTACAAATTGTAATGCTGTACCTTGTTTTACTTGCTGGTAAGCAAGATTCAAGTATAGTGTCACTAAAAACAAAGAAAACAATCTTATTGTTTCCAACCATTGTTAAACAATATCTTCCATTTTATTTATATATATACTATTCAAACTTAGATACAAATAATGTTTTAAATAAATTTCCACTTTAACTTTTATATTTGTAAAAGCTTCACAGTTGAACCTTAAGGAAAGGATTGATTTTCTTGGGAATAATGACGTGAAGTCTGAGTTCTTGCATTAATTGTTGTTCCTTGAGAGCTGAGCCGTGACCAATTACCAGCTGGATTTAATGAACTTTGGCCGGGGTGACGTCATCTTTAATTAAACGATCAGTTATGAATATTTACAAAACGAAGCAATCCTTGAAAGATGAGGGACAATTATGTAGTAACAAATTTACAAAGAATTTTTGCTATACTTTCCTACCATGATAATTTACTACGTAATAAAAAAAACGAAAAAAAACTTTTTATTGTTGTGGTATTTTGGTTTTTGAAGTTTATACCAAAATGAAAATACAATCTAATAAATATTCTTGACAGTACCATTGCGCAAAATTTTGAATTACGGGTCTCGTTATAAGTTATGAAAAATCACACACACGTAAGTAAACTGTAAATATTAAAGATCGCAATATACTCGAGGAAAGTTTTATACCCATGACTTGAAGCCTTCTTTGATATGCATGTGTCAAGAAACCCCTTCTGACTAAACTTCTACAAAACTTTTACGATCAGAAAGTGTGTACCAAAATATACTCGATGTGTTAACTTTTATATTTGTCATTATTAAAAATTATGGTATTATTAATGTTTGTATCCGTCATTATTTAGTGTTAAAAACATCGCCGTCTAAAGACAGCTTATACAAACTAAAATCAGTGCCATCTGATAAAAAATTGGACCACCTGTTAAAAATTTCAAAATGTTATTTGGTTATTATCATTCGGTCAATTATATTGAAATCGTTATAAGCTAGTTTTCGTGTCGCAATATTATGTTTCGCTACAATCATCTTTATTCATCTTTATACCTCATATGAAGGTTGTTGACCGAAAATACTACTTATCGGCGAAGTCAATATAATACTGGCGATAAAAGAGCTGCTTAGTGGTATAACATTAGAAGGAGATTCAAAATCGACAAAACAGCAGCGCTTGTAAAACATTCAGCTATGTCTCAAGCTACAGTCGGAGATTTTCTAAAGATTGTCGATAAAAGGACCACCTTTCAGTTGTTTGAACCCATATGTCACAAGCACAATTCCCTCTCACCAGGACGTCTTTATGTTCCTTTTGCAACGACTGCTCTGATTATTTATTTGATTTTGAAAACGTACATTCCTTTAAGATCTCAAGTTTTTACGTTACCAGCTGTGGAAACTTTATAATAAATCACAAAGTTCATCACAGGTATTCATCATCTGATTACTATGGGTTGAATTCAAAGCGTTAGGATAATTCATGGTATGATAAGTTTACGCGAAATTTGTCCTCATTGAAATAAAGCTGTTTATTGCTACTGGGAATTAATAGATATGAAAAAATCGAACATATTTTGATTTTCAAGAGAATCAACCTTCGTTATATTTTAAAATTAAAAGGTCAAACACTTCATGTCAAGTGGAATTTTTGGCCATTATAGTGGCAATCACCTTATCACTATGGTGCAAAATACTCGTAGCTAGTAAAGGAATTATACTTGTATTGACTCAAATATTGCAATATTTTAAAATAAATTCCATACGAACATAGACGACTATATTTTTGGAGATCAAATTTTATTGTAAAAAAGGCATATTATAATTCTTCATCTCTAAAAATTAATAAATGCTATGTTCCCATCTTTGTATTACGCCACAATATAAATATCTCGGAACCTCGCTACTTCACAGAAGGTTATTACATTCCTGTCGTAATACAAAGCGAATAAAAAATATACGAGTCAAATGAAGTGCAGAGGAACGATGTGTTTTACTGTTTGTGATAAAATCGGTTTTATAAAGTCTGCGGTGTTAGTGCGATCGCAACCTTTCTTTGGCATTTCCCAGTTTATGAACTGCCTTGATGTGGTAAACATCTTGCGATACTGAGTAACATTTTGTAGCAATAGCCCTATAGAAGAGTATAAACTCAAAATTTAATTTCATTTTTCATGCAAATTTAAAATCCTTTATAATGCAAAATTCTTAAATTAGTTAAAGATTAAATGATTAAAGAACTATCATTATGCGGGCTAGTGAAATTTTTGATAAGGAAATTACGAACAGTTGAAATATTTACGAATATTTGTGAGGTGCCGGGTCGTTATATATTTTTAAAGAATCAATTTGTAGTTAAATTTGTGTAGTACTTTTCACAGATGCTTAGCGAATCTACCATTCCGAAAAAAATTACTTTTTTATCTTGAAATCTATGAGAAAGAAAAGTGAGATAGGTGTGCTGAACTCTTTTTAATGGTAGCTAGCTTTGTGTTTTTATTTGGAGCCTTGAGTGCTAAAATAGAACAGTACCGTTTTTAATTTAAGCTTCATTTTATACCTATAATTTCTTTTAAAACTGTACAGGGAAGGGCCAATTCTCAACTAAGTCATGTAAGTGAATTAAAGATTTAGCCAATCAGTAATTCTAGGTAAATTGTTTCGTATCACGTTTCCCAGATATCATTTAAGAGACATCGTAGCTTCACATGTATTTTCATAGGGAGGTCAACGGTCAGTCATTAAAGACTGAGAAAACTAGATTGAGTACGAAAACCACTCCTAATTACCATTCCTTTGATTAACAATTCTAACTTTATGGCTAGATTCCTTCTGCTTGATCGGTCAGGTGGAATGTCATTTACCATTGGTGAATAATAATTTTGTATACTTGTGGATTTAAAATCATGAAAACTTGATTAGGGTTGTAGACGGTAATTAAAATTAAATTGGCTTTTCAGAAGAGGGTTGTAGTTGCAGAGAATAATCCAGCTTTAGGAAAAACTAACGTGGTTGAATTTTGAGTATAAAACTACACAATGAATCTACGTTAGGAAAATGTCGGTAGGAATGTCGTTTCCTTTTAAAAAATGGTACTTTTTTAATTTTCAGAAAGAGTTGTCATTGTCTTACCATTAAATCGTTGATATTATGGTAATACGGAAATAGAGAATTACTTCGTTTTCATGAGGTGAACAATTTATTTCAGTATTCAACAGAAAAAAGCTACAACCAAACGAGCAGTCAAAATTAGTGCTAATTATAACAATTAATTGCAGTACAGCCTATCTGTACTTTATTTTAAATTTATTTTATCTGTGAGATATAATTATTTTTAATGTGGATTACTTTGTTCCAGATGCAAAACTGATCAACTCTTTATTTGACTGAATTCCATATTTTACCTGGGATTTGACATCGATAGGTCAACTTTGAATGTTTGTCCCTGCTGATTAGAACAAACGGTCCTGTGTGATTGGGCAGTCGTCATTAGATAGGGCAACAGAAACATTTGATTGACCCTTTGAATCTTAGGTTCCTTTGTGATTAGGTGTGATTGGTGACTAAACTGTTAACACTGATTCGGGCCTTTTTATTTAAGTCCTATAACGAGAACAATTCTGAATTACCAATTTTAGAATCTGGCATAAATAAGATGATTAAAATAATAAAATAGAATATTTGTAAATAGGGGAAAATAAAAACTAATAATAATTTGTGAGATATTTAATAATAGAAAAATGCATACTTCTTAAAATCTAATGATGGCAGTTGATGAATCGCAAAATTATGGGCCACAACAATAATTTGATTTGAAAAACAATTGTTATGTGAGGTTTAAAGTAGAAAAGAAAAGTTTAAGGTAGAAAAACTACTTTTAAACTAATAAAGAATGATTACGTTTTGTCCATATGATTATACTGAAAAAAAAACAGCCGTTAAGTTAAGAAAGGACAAGGAAAACAATAGTTTGGTCATAATTTAAAATATAGGGAATATACATTAATATGTACTTAATGCAACGAAGTATTTTCAGTAAAAGGATTTTATGAAAACCAACAGAGGTTAGTATATGTGGCCGAGGCAGAATGACCTGGTTTACTACGGGATATAAAATCGGATCTGTAAAACTACGTTGCAGTCTCGTAACATCGATCTCGACCTTTCCTCAACCTTAACTTTCACTGAATCAAGCCTTAGATATTGTAAAATAAAATGAATTTAACTTTCTAAATACGGTTAATTTTATTTCCGATGTCTACATAATTAGGTAATGTCACTTAACATATGTTACTATCTCAAATGTATTCAGCAAAATCAATACAGTATATAAAACGAATACTTAATATGAAAAGTAATAGGGACCAAAACTATATATACCTTTGTTTTATAGTTTCATGCACCCATTTTGATATAGCTTTCAAAACGGAAGGAACCTTCTGAAAAGAGTAGTTAATAGTTATCTTTGAGAAAACATGATCAATAGAAAATCGAAAAAGGATTACAAAAATGAAAACAAAACTCTCCAGTGACGAAGAAATATCTTTTATCAATCATTTATTTGACATTAAAAATGTATGCATATATATAAATAAGTATTGGTTGAAAAATTTATATTTAAATAACTCTAACGTTAAGGTGAACGTTATGCTTTAGGATGCCTTAATATTTTGGACAATATTTTCCTAAATTCAGACAAATTAAACACTTCCTGTAATATAAAAATCCTTAAGTTTTATTCTAACATAAGGACAAAAATATTCTTCATAGCGAAGTAATCAGATTACCTCGAGGTGTTGAACAGGTGATGTGTTGTTTGAGCAGTTCCCGTGTAGGCGTGCAGGCGGCTCATAATGAATACCTCGCCCGACAGGGTGTGATTACACGTCACCAAGGATTACTGTATCAAGTCGAACCCAGCCTCACGCGTGCCTGGGATTTTATGGTGGGTGGGGCAAATCACGAAGGATATAATTAAAATGAGCACTATAAATAAATGAAAAAAATTAAGATATGTAAAGTAAACCTATAATATACACGTCAATTATTTTAACATCGTATTTTGCAGTCCAGTTAGTTCTTAATAGGTATAGAAAGACAGCTAGTTAACAGCTAGTTTATTTACGGTCGTAATCAATTAACAAATTTAAATAAAAAAGTATAAATAGTTATAAGTAAAAAAAAACTAAAATAACTTTCATACATAAAGTGCTCATAAGAATTATTTATCAACCATGAAAAAAAGTATTTATGGAGTGTTCAGATGGAAGTTAGTTTTTATCGTGAAGGGTTCAGCTAAAAGGTATGTTATGAAGATGGGGAATACATTATCATGGAAACGGCATTTCTTTGCTAAATACAAATGCTGCCGCAGGAAGGACATATTGTACATTTCATTGAATATGTTGTTAAATAAATAAAAACCCAAACTTTCGTAATAAAAATAAATCATGATATTATAGTAGTTTTGTCAAACCAAACTTTGTACGATACATGCAACCGTAATTAATCGCAATTAAAATTATCTCATTACAGTTTTCTACCATAATTTTTGGGATATTTTTTGATAATATTGCAGTATAGCTTACTCAATTAATTAATTGTTAGTTATGATTGCATACTTTCAGGATGCCAGATAATAATGATAACCATCCTTAATGCTACTGAGAATGGTATAGAAATTTCTTACGTTAAAGGAACTTATTTAATATTCATGAATCAAAAACTGAGAAACATGAGCCTAATTCTTCGGAACTTTCAGAGTTCGGTTGAAGGGTGTCTAATGTTACAAAGGCTCACTGACGTCTCTTATTTCAAAGACATGGTAATCATGGGGTGGAAAGTATAAACAACGGCTACAAAAAACCTGGTGGGTTATGATAACTTAAACATTATTAGTGGGTAACAATACTTTGACACGTTATTATGAGCAATTTCTTTTAAATAAAAGAAAGCTTTTATGTTGCTATATGAAGTGCTGCTGCCAAAAGGACATGATGAAGTCCCTAGATCGTGGAGTGAAGTTAAAGCTTGGAATAACGTGGTTTTCAATATGGTGGCTCTGTTTCGAAATATTTCAGGGCTTCGTCACCAGACCGTTTTAAAGGGACTCCGTGTTACGGCTTGCAGTTGATCTACTAAATATAAAAGTAAGTACTAGTATGTTTAATTTGTTTATTCATTAAATGTGGCTACAGCTTGAAATAATTTGAATGTTTACCTACAGAATGCAGCACATACTAATCCAAAAGTAAAAAACCAGAATCGAGGTTAGAAACTAGTAATATATAGATTTAAAAAATTACAATAATCTGTGCATTTTGATGAAATAGTATGTTCTTAATTGTATGACTTTTTAAAATCCTCCAAATATTCTTTATGAAAAGCTACGAACAAAATACTTTTAAAAGCTCGGTATTTGTTAGTGAAACTGGTAGTAAAACATTTCGTAAATAAAAGTGACGTATTAGTGGGGTATTGTGATATCGTTGTTTTAGTTTATCATTTACATTCGTTAATTAATTGTAAAAGATCGTCTGATAATAAACATTGCACACTTCTTTGTGATTGACAATTCATAAAATTGTTTGCTATTTAATTAGATTGCAATATATAATATAATTTTATTCCTAATATTACGCATATTACTTTAGTATATATAATTGTAATGATTTTTTAGTGTGAACAACAACTAGGTAGGTTGAAAATTTAAAAGGTGCAATATATATGAAAAATAATAAAATTGACTAGTTGCAGTTAAATTCGTTTTGTATTCATCGGCACAATCTTAAATCACTAACTGTACAAAAGTGTATGAACATTTTATTGATCAAATAAAACGACATTTCCCATTTTCGACAATTTAAGACTAATTAAACTTTAATTTTTGGCAATTAGTACCAAAATAGCCCAACTTGTTATGGCCATTATCATTGCAATTTTACACCCATCTTCGTCTCGATTCCCTAATGATTGTAAGGTTGAATCTTGAGAGGTTGAAGGGGTATCAAACGGCAAGTGATACAAAGGCATGCAAATCAGAACTGGCTAGATGATTGCAAATTAATGTATTTAATTCACCACCGACAGACTTTGGCTTTGTTCTTTATAATTGGAGGCACAGAAGTCTTGTTAGTATTTAGGGCTCATTCGAGATGCTAAACATTAAAATCATATTCTTCCTATACTATCAATAATATAGAATTAATGAATAAGTAACTTGATAACTTTCTATCGACTACATGTGAAACATTTTAAAAATAAAAGGCTATGTTACCTGTTGTGTCAAGTAATTCAAAAATCCAATATTTGGATTACGATCGTTTCGGTGAAATCAGCATCATCAGATCCATACAGGAATATAAAAAGATCTTCAATTGAATTTTCATAAATTAAAATCACACATTTAAACACATTTAACACATTTAACACATTTAAAAACATTTAAAATACTTTCAATTCTTGCGACCACAAACGCTCACTGCTTGAGGAACATGTCTAGACTGCCTCTATTATTTTATTTGTATAATAGTAATTCTGAGACTACATAAAAATGAAATTTTTAAAATTGTGACTATGACTTTAAGTAATCGATATAATTAATTAATAATTATTTTTCATCATACTATCCCGAAAACAGCCGTTTTTAGTTCTCTAAATCGTACGCAAAATGATTGTTTTTGGATCACTTCAACCTCAAAATTATGTAGTCTAATTTTTTAACGATTAAATGGTTACACATAATGATGAGAATAGTTGTTCATCACACGGAGCAAAAGTGTCTCCTTGGTGTTTGTATTTAAAAAGAGCCACTTTCGCTCCTAGTAATGAAAACTACTATTATTCGTAGATTTTATCAATAAAATAATAGTTCGGGCTTTTAAATTTCCGTATATTTTTTTAGAGCTTAGAAAGGTAAAAATATTTTACAGCTTATAGTTGCAATTGCACTAAATCAATGTTGAGATCAAGAAGATGAGATATAGTTAAGATTTACCTTTTGAATTTCAATAATCCTTTCAGGTCAAACACCTAGCCCTCAACGTTTTGTTAACCAAGCCGGGCTGATTAGACCTTGCTAATCAGTTAAATTTCAAAAACACTGATTGCAGTAACCTTTGTCCTCTGCAGTCAGTTGCAATTACCTGTGTAAAGGTTCAATCTGGCTAAAAAGGTTTGGTTGCTTTTCACTAAACCTGTAGAAATGTGTAAACTACACTGTGTAGTATGCAACGATTTATTACAATACCACAATACCCTCTATCAATAGAATAATGGTATTGTGTATATAACAGAAAAGTAAAATTGGGTCTAAAATCTAGTTAAATGAAAATGTAAATATTCCGGATAAATATTCAATATTTTTATGTCCTCCTCAAAAATAAAAACCTCCTGATATTAATTACAGAGTTTGCAATGAAATAAATGAATAAATAATATATTCCCTTTGCTCTGCTAGTTTCACTATGCAGACAAGAAGAGGATCAAATTTAAAGTACTTTTACCAAACACAAAAACTATTATTTCATTATTTTACCGACTATTGAAAAATATTTAACGTATTGTAATGAGAAAATAAGTAACTAAGTAGTTCATTGAATTATTTATACACATTTTGTGAGGCTTACAAGCCTAAATATGTCCTGCAACCCATTAATTAGTAAATGGAAAATTTACTTGTTCTTAAAGGTAGTAAAATAACTAACAGAATGTAAAGTTGAATATGAAAATTTGATGTACAAACTTATGCATCACATAATTCTTTTGATTATCTTTACTTAAAACGAGGATTGATTGACTTTAAAGTGTTCACACTAAAATACAACATTTGACTTGGAAATTTGTTGTTGGAATGTAAGAATTGGTTAAGGCTCTTTTACCTACGAACTGGAAAGTCCTTTTACTTAAGCCATTCCTCAACAATGGTGATCAGCGTGACTAAGATCACCCTCTTTATATAATCTTTAGATCTTCCAGTTAAAATCTCTTTTCGTTTAATGAAAAATACGAACTTTTATTCATGATCAAAGATTACGGGATAGCATTTTTTATTTTAGTTTAATTACTTCTTCTTGATGTCATGATGGCTGATGCATATGTCAATTTAAGGCTATAAAATTAACCTTTTTTGTGATTCAACTTAAATGCAGGGTAAAAGCTAGGAATATTGCTTTCTCAAAAATCGATCACAATAATAAAATTAATTTAAATCTTTTGTTTTTGACATTTTATAATGATGATTTAAGTTCGAGTCGCAATTGAAATGTATGTTTTTTTGTCTCTTTGTAATCTAAAATTACAAACAATCTATAACTTAAATTAAATATAATAAAACATCCTTGAAAATAATAATAGAATATATGTCTTAGATAAGTTTATAATCTGTTGATCTACGTAACATTCCCACATCACAGTGACATTTTTCTGAGCGCTTCTCTGGTTAATTACATTTTGTCAGGATTTTGTGGGAATAGTTCAATTGACTAATTTCAAAGAGGCTTTATGAAGAGCAATACATTGAAGCATCGCGTTCATCATCCCGCGGTACAATGGGTGACAAAACCTTTTATATAACCCTTTGTGGATTTAAATTACTCTTCAAGCCGCAACTGTGTGCTGTATTTAGATTTTTGTAAATATATTTTTTATGATTTGTAAAAAATAAGGATTTTTTTAATTGTTTTTGAGTTTTATGTTTAGTTAGGATAGACTACAAATAAGGAACTAATTCGTTTTGTTGTGGTTAGTTGTTTTTTTATAAGATGTTTAAAGTTAGTTAAGCGATGTTGGATGTGAATGATTATGAATAAAATAAAATAAGATTGTGTAAGGGGTTTAAATAGTTTTTTGAAAGCTGTATTAGGCTTATAGGGAACTTGTTTATGTTACATACGGACACAAGCTAAGTTTCCTGTTGTCTGATTTGAGGGCAAAATAATGTTTTAAGCAAGCGCGAAACCATAATTCATGCATACGATTTCTGTTGATTTTGCGTGTATGGATTATTTACTTTGCGCTAGTGTTTAGATAACTGAATAATCTTTTCTTGTATCAAAAAACTATATTATAATAACATTAAACATAAATATTTAAAAATTACTCATACTTTTTAGTCATGTTCTACTTATATACAAGAATACATATGGTGGTCATTCTTCATGATATCATGTGATAGTTACTGATTTTCTTAAAACATACCCTAAAGTATACCTTAGTTAAACAAGATTAAAAGTGAAGGAACCTCAAGGCAGTGAGCGGATGCTCTCGGTGTAAGGGTAATGATTATGTGTCTCCAACGACTCGAGTTGCCCATTCCAACAACGAGGCTTTGTTAGTCTTTGTAACTTACAAGTTTCTTTCAAAATCCCCACTAAAAAAGAAAATAAACACTTTATCACATTCGAGTAGTTTCTAATAGCCTTAACTACGGAGAATGTCTGTATGTGCTTCAACAAGTTTTGATTCGGTTTACGAAGATAATCTTAAAGTGTTCACTGAAATGTTCACTGAAAATACGCAAATCAATGGATAGGTATAAAGGTGTAAAATAGTTCATCACAAAAGATTCGGTTTTTCTAAACCTTTTAGAATGCACACATGACTCCAAAAATAACTTTATGGTTCGTTTCCCTTAGAGGTATCATATTTGATTGTTACTTTAAAGCTAATGACTTGAGTTAATTAGGTCTTGTTGGAAATTCCTGTATGTCCCTAGGGTAACTGTGGGTACGTATGTTTTAACACTAGGAGCAAAACGCAAACATAATCCCATCCAATTCACGAAAACAAGTAAAAGAAACAAGAAAGGGGTCTAAAGTATTTATACCTTTAGTTAACCTTCCACCCTTTATGGTCCAAAGTTTAATGAGTGTTACTGTTGGAGCCTCTGGTGTGACTAATTCAAACGACGATTTCCTCGAACTTTTACATTTTTATACGATTTCTATAACCTTTCTGTGGTTGGAGAATATCTTATTAGGTATTAAGTTATTGTGATGTTATTACTTTAATCCAGATAACAAATTATACTTTCAAACTTTAAAAAAATGAAAAAAATTCTAATCCACTTGAAATACATCGGTATAACCAAAGAGTTAAATGAACAAGTTACCACCGTGTCCCCAAAAGACAGAACAACTCCAGAGCCTTACATAATACGTTCAGGCACACTTAGCACAATTTAAATATTTTAATTTAATAGTTTAACTTAGAAAGTTCCTTTCAAGGTAGTTTTTAAACATTAGTTGATTCATAGTTGTTTTATTAAAACCTTGATCTTAAATCATAATTTACAATAAGGAATTGGATATGAAGTCCTAATATGTTGGCCCCCACGGCCCCTAGACCTATCGACATGTGATTCTTTAGGACTTTTGCTGAAAATCAAGAATACAAGCCAAAAGTCTCTAATATTGGAGCTTTAAACGAAGAACACACACCTCATTTTTTAAACCACTGATTTGCGCTATCGAGCGTGGTCAGAACTTAATACCGAATGATATATTTCCAGCTGGTACCATGTAAACCTAACAAAACTTAAGAGTATTTTTTCAAATTACAATCGAATTAGTTTTATGTGAGTTTGTTAAACTATTTGCAATACGACAAAGTTGATACGTTTTTTGACACACTGTAATTCTTGGTAAAGAACTACTACTTTTGAAGAAATAGCATTTATATCAAGTTATAATCCAACAACTTTTTAATTTGATGATTTTATAAAGGTATGTGCTCTATAAATCTTAGCTTTACTTAATTTTATCCTATAAGTATGACCGGTAAGGGGTTTTAACAGCTGAAACATGTTTGAAAATATAAAAATAAGACCAAATAATCCTTACAGAAAACAACCGCCCTCTCCTTACAAGAGGAATTAGTGTCAACCTCAGATTCCGCAAATGGATGTCCTTAAGGATATTAATGACGCCATTTGTTATTTCATGTCGGATGGTAGCAGCAGTCAAGAGTGGAAAGCAGTTATTTTTCGTTTTTGTTGTTTTTACTTTCTCCCCTACACATAGTATTAGGATAAAGTATTGTTTTCGTCAAAATATGGTTTCCGGAGTGCTGTTCGTCTGTCCGTGTGGATGAGTGTGTGTATGTGTGAATGTAAACATAGCTAGAGACGACGCATATGGTCAGATTTTCATGAAAATTGGCCTATCAAACCATGATATCTCTAGGGGCTTTGTTCATTTTTTGAATTATTGATTTTTTAGGGTAATTACTTCGTAAAAGGTAATAAGAATAATAGGAATCGGTATTTCTCAAAAACGGCTCTAACGATTTTGGAGAACATTTCATGGTTTTTTAATGCTTCAGACTACAAACAAAAAGACATTACCTGAAAACCTATTGAAATTCAGTTTCAGAAGTTATGGTAAAATTTTTTTTTTAAGTGTTAAAAAATCCAACATTTTTCAAATTGACATAAAACCAAAATAATATATCTAAATATACATGCAACTGTTAGATTTAGATTTAAAAATCAATAATACAGTTGTTTGAATTATTCGTCTAAGTCAACTGGTTGAGGAGATAACAGATATTTTAGTTTGGCGGCAAACGCAGAACGTTGTCTAATTTTATTCTTGTGGCAAATATTTAAAAACCGATATCTCCATTAATAACTAACTGATTTTAAAGAAATTTAAAGGAACTATTTTGAGATAATTTTAAATTATGTTTATATTTGATCGTAGGTTTACTTGCCTAAATGGTTTTTAGAGAGAAAGTATGTGACAGTGTGCTCATACCTTTTATTTACCAAGAAATCAAGTTTAAATCGTTTAAATCCTTCTTTCGACCAAAATAAGTTGTGGTAATTGATAAGGTGTACATGGAAAACAAAATAAATAAAATAACCGTTTGTAAGGCATACAAACATATCAAATTGCTATTCAGGTATTGTGGCGTTCTTTTTGTTTATTTTACTCTACAAAGATAATAAATAAGCATTCTCACCAAAATAATGATAAACGAATTTCAATCGGGCCTGCCATACCTGCAACAAAACCATTAATTATGAGAATCATAGCTTGAATGTTACTTTTTTCATTTGGAAATGGCTCAGAGACATCATTCTTTCGATTATATAGATCAGGCAAAAGTCTAGAATATTTTAAATATCTCTTTAAATACTAAAACAATTAATAAAACTTTGCAATTGTGCAATGGCATAATAACAAACATTTTGATATGAATAACCGCAGAGAAGGGTCCATGAGGGAATTCTTGAAAATCTTTCATGTAAGCATACCCTGATAAGTACCTCGTTTTAAAGTTCTTAAGAAATGAAATGCAACGCCGCAAACCCAGTTGAAAATAGATGTTCCAAACCGAAGCTATAGCTCCTCAAATATTTTAATATTTAACAACAAATATTTAAATAACTGGTAATAACTCCAAAATAGTCAAGCAGAATGTAACAAAACTATGAATTCATGTATAATTCATGAAAACCAACATATGTTGTTATTTATAATATTTTGGGGTTGCTAGGGGACTGCCCTAGAAGGAAGTCGTGAAATTTTTTTAGGTGTGCATAAAGAGTTCTAAGCCTAAAAAAAAGGTTTCTCCATAAGAATAAATACTGTCGAATATTTTTCAAAAATACTTCTGACATAATCTTTTGTTTTGACAAAGAACCCTCGAAGCGGGATAAAAGTTTGAGCCAACATAAAAGCCTCGTTTTTCAGATTTGAGATAGTCTTCTAACTAATTGTTCTTGTAAATCATTTCTTCAAACCGTGCAGAAATTACTTTGTTCAAATAACTGGAATCTACACTAAATTAATAACGGTTTTATGTTGATGTTTTGAGCATCAAAAAAGGGCTCTAAATTGCGTAAGGGGAAATATTAAAGTTAAAAACTCTTCTAAGCATCATTAGGTTTTTAGTTTGATCTACTTTTTTATCCTTTTTACCGGCCGTTTTGTCTATTTTATGTTTATTTCTATCTCTTGGATTTTATATTTCGAGGTGAACTCCAGATTGTGTATTAATAGTTTTACGTATGGTTATCAGCGAATCAGAATAATCAATGTATATATGATCTGGTTCATAAATATATACCCATAGCCTTTTTTATAATACTTAGCTGATTATGTAGCATGTACAGCTTTGTTCTATAATATTAAATTTGTTACTGAACATCACTTTCGTAAATAGTTAAAAGATTAAAAAATACAAATCGTTATTGTAACATTTCAAACAGGCTAAAATATTATGAAAAAAAGAACATGCAATGTGGTTTGGTTGACATATAGGATATAACCGAATGTTTTAAAAGCAACAAAGGTTTTCATTATAAAAGGCTTGATTATTGCATCGCCCAAAGGTATAAATTGGACAAACCACTACGTGTTTTATAATTGCAAAAAGCCTCTTTTGTGTGTAGTTTGATCAAGGTAATTGCGCCTACATCAACGACATATCCTTGGAAATACTACACATCAAATAAATGATAGCTCAGCCGGATGTTACGGATGTTTACTATTAAAACATTATCCCCACATTACCAAGTTTTCTTGAATTGCTTTTGTATTCACCCGATAAATTATTAGATTATATCATTGATAATTACACATATTATTATCATAATACAGTGTCTTCATTTTTAGTGGACACTATTAGGATCTCATAAACTATAACAGATAAAAGGAAGCTTGAACTAGCAAAGTAAAGCGTAATAATCAGAGAAGTAAAATGGCGGTGAACAATTAACAGTATTCTACCAAACTCGTTCGCTACACTCAAAAACTAAAATTGCCAATTACTCGCTTATATTTTAAGATACGATACTGTGGGGTCAAATTCACATTAAATTTTACATATATTCTAAATATTTAGTCATAGTATTGATAACTTTTGCGTTTTAACATAGAATAACTTTTATTTTTTTAGATAAATGCCCAAGTCCGCAATTATAAATGCTGACATATAAAATTGTATTTACATTTGAAAAATATGTTTTTATCCTGATAACAAAATACCATTCATGTAATATTTTTCTCATCAAATGCCTTTCCAATCAAATCAACTATATTTTATAAATTATAATTTTTAATTTTATAAATTAAATTGTACTGGATTTATCATACATATATAAAATGGAAAACAGCTGATTAGTACTAAACAGGTAATTGAGTGGAAACAGCTGATTGGCAACGAAAAGCTTTTTTACGGACAAATACATATCTTCATCTAAAACGGCTGTTTTTTAAAATTAGATTTTCACTGTTAAACAGCTGACTGATTAGGAACAGCTAATTAACTGAGAAAATCTAATTTAAAAACAAATCAGTTGTTTTAAATGTAGATGCTTATTTGTCTGGAAAAGAGCTTTTCGCTGCCAATCAACTGTTTAGTAAAATCGGCTGTTGCCATATTTCTAATTTTTATGATAAATCAGGTACATCATTACTCTTTACCATTTATAAAAATAATTTCTTTCACAAACGTATTTTATACAAAATTTATCACATGTCTAGTATTTTTGTAATCAGAACTAAATATATTTCAAATAAAAAAAAAATTTTTGCAGAATGGCATTTATAATTGGTGTCTTGGGCATTGTTCTCAAAAACCTAAATATATGGTATCGCATTTTGACTAAGTATTTAGATTCAACGTAGAATTTCATGAAAATTTGACCCCACTTACAGTATTGTATTAAAAAAAAAATAAGTCGAGGCAGTTTTAGTTATTGGGCAAAAGTGGTTTTTTGAGCTTAGCGAACGAGTTTGGTAGAATATTTCTAATTGCTGAACATCATTTTACTTGTCCTATTTTTACGCAAAATTTTGCTGATTTAACCTTTCTTTTGTGGTTTACGATATCCCAATGGTGCACAAAAAATGATCACACTGTATGATTTTAATATTTGTTTAGAGCTAAGCTACATGTTACACTACTGTATTTCATTAAGTCCTGATAAGTGTTTGATGGCCATTTTTATTTTACCACAAAGCAAATAATTTTAGGGCCCATTTTGAAGAAATCCTTACATGATATTTTTTTTATTTACAAATAAATTATAAAATCCACTAATTAATTGTTCTCATTTTTAATTTTGCAGTGTGGAAAAAAAATTGATCATTAAAAAATACAATCATGAATGATACACTTAAAGAAAAAAAAAGAGATCAAATGATAAATTATTTCACATTTAAACATTTTCACGACATAAAAAAACTACCTCCTTATCAAGCTGCCACAGTACCCTATAAATGTGGGAAACGCTGTAACACAATTAATAAACATTAATTAATGCGTGGTTTTTCTTGATCAACAGGTATTTCCACGGATATAAACCCTTTTGCGCTCTGAAAACCAGTAAAACCCCTTGCAAGAACAGGCTTAGAATATTTATGTCTTCAGTTAACCTTACGCCCATCCCTTTACGGCCCCGAGTAAAACGGATCCATTTGTAGAAGTTTGGGTTGTTTAATCAATAATGTCATAGAAGATTAATTTTAAAAATTAGGCCATTCGCTATTTCATAGTATGATACCAATAATATCTTAATATATTTTACTTTTTGAAAGAATAAAACTTCACTTTTGAGTGAGTCACAAAAAAATTCAATATTGTAATTTTAGCGTGACTGTTTCTAAAAACAACTATAGTTTCTTAGTTGTTTTAAATTTTTCATTTCTACGTCAGAGAAAAATGTTTATACAAACAATGTTGTCCAAACTCTTTGGGTACTTTCCTAGCTAGTAGCGACCTTTTTATACTTACCATACCTAGATCGCCTTCATAGCCAAATTTACCAATGAAATATTTGTAGGTTTTACGTTTTGCTGCCGAATATGTTAGAATCGGAGAATCGAAAACGTTTATTTAATTTTAAAATTATATTCTTGCATTCCTCAAAGTTAATTAAGATAGGTATGTATTCATCGAAAGGAGAATATATTTATAACAGTTTGCTCAGATCTTTCCAGCAATGGACAAGAGCTGAGAAAAGAGGACTACATAATTCATTCTTTCATATTGATATCTAGAAATACTGATATATCAGAAAATCAGTTTACAACGCCACGTATTTTATCTGTACAGTTTCATTAAACAATTACTTATAATTGTTAGTAAACCTTGCTTATTATCATACACCTAAACTTATACCGTCCACCTTTTATCTCTACCCCCTGACATTTAATATTTAATAATTGTCTTTTTCCTCATACTTTTTTCGGTACTTTGGTATTATACGGAGGCCATCCTTATACAGCGCTCTTTGGCGGTTATGTTAGGTTAGTTTATCATAAATTTGTTAGTAGGACTTTCCTCGTTTCGTTACGAATTGAACAGTACCAGATACCTTCGCCCGCCAAATCCTCTCCAAGTAGGCCTAGGTCAGGTTTGTGTTCATCACTTGCCTACAGGATTTGGCGGGCGAAAGTATGACTCATCCGATATCGTTTGGTTTGTAACGAAACCAGGAAAGTCATTCTAACATATTTATGATAACCTAACCAAACATAACCGCCGCAGCGCGCTGTTTAAGGGTGGCGATCAGGTGTTGCCGCTAGCGGCGGTGACGCTTTACCTCGCCGACATCGCTGCCTTCTGGGAGGCAGAACACAAAGACCGCTCATCTTGATTACGTCAAATTTGGTCAGTAAGTCAATTAAAATATGTTCTCTCCAATTACGTAGTTATTTTTGGTATCCTGTGAAAAAAAACCTCTTAAACTAGTGGCCTCCGTATAATACCAAAGTACCCGTTTTTCATAACAATAGTTTTATGTTGCAAATGTAATGAGTGAACGTGATTTGACAAAATGAAGAAGCCAAAAATTATTATTGGACTCTGAAAAACATTCACCAGTGTGAGAGTTTCCATATGCTTAACTACATTAATATTGTTTACTGTTATTGGAGTTATGCTCTGTTGTAAACAAAAAATTGCAAATAAATAAATAAATTTCATGACGGATCGCGCGAGGAGCCGACGAGACAGTTCGGGTTCGGCAGAGGCGCATTTATTACTACAGATTAACTCGTCCGCCCTCGCCCCCGCCGCCGCGCCCCGACACTTTGTACCACTCGCGCCGCGCCGTCACTCGGGGACTAATGGCGGCATTAATCTCCTATGCAGCTTTATTCTCGGGGGCAATGACGGAATTCGCCGATTATTTATACTTAATACGATCTTTCGTTGTGTTTTGGTATCAATCGGTTTTAGGGAAAGATTTTGTGGGACCTTCTGCTGATGGAACTTACAACTAGGTTATCGAAACGACCAAATTAAAATACAGTATTATGGTCTTGTTAAATTATCATACTATAATATTTTTTATTTTTTATTTTTTTACCACGCCCTTAAATGATTTTAATAAAGCTTATATTTTACAATTCAAAACCTGTATTATTGTGGGATTTTTTTTAAAGCAATGTAACGAAAGAGAAAACTACTATGCAAAGTGTAAAATACTGTAATTAGACTAAATTAATATATATTTTACTTTTTTTTCTACAGTTCTGATATCAAGCCAGGGTTTCCACTTCACGTTAAATGTGTTAGCTCTAGGTTTCTAAATGTAAGTAAAAACAATGATGATTTAAATCAATATTACTGTAATTGATGCCCTTTGCTTACAGTGAGAAACCCGTCAAAAAGAAGAAACGTAATAGATTTTATCATTCGATTGAGTACAAATAATTAATGTATTCGCCGACTATAATTTCAAACAAAAACCAGTTGCGTATATTTATAGAAATAATGGAGGAAACTTATTTACAAACAATACTTTCAGTATAACGGCAATAGAGTCTTAAGGAAAATAACTAAAATACACAAACCAATTGAAGAAATAAAATTAACCTCACTTTGTAAGTCAACCCCTTTTTCCCCTCCGCTACAAATGACCTCTCCACAACTGCGGACAGCCGACATTTGTTTCCCTCTATTCCACTGGTCACTGGTGTTTTATAATAATTACCAGTAAAACCTGTTGAAAAATTATAAATTCGATGTTTTTGTAAGGAAATATGAAAACTGTAGTAAACGAAAAAATTATTTCAATTAAATGGTAAAAAGATTTGTATAAAAACTTTTTCTTCAGTTCAAATACTGCCATGAATTATTATGATATTAGCCTTCAAAAATGTATTATTAAAACGGATAAGTGTTGTAGTTTGTAAGACGACTCTAAAATATTGAATAAATGTACATTTATTATTTATTTACTTGTTAAGTTTGAACCAAACACTCTAAATAAGTTAATAAGTATCCAAATGGTTCTTTTTGTGACCCAAAAAGGGAGCATACAATATTTTAATCCAGATTGTTAGTCTACAATTTAAAAATCTGTGTGTTTTGTTATTCATTTCAAAGTATATAGGATTAAATATATTTTACAAACAAATACCACATTTGTTTTATATCTGGTACAGGCATACTTTGTAATGTTCACAGTTTAAATAATGCATTCCTCTAGTTTGCTTATTGTTTACTATCCAGTATGATTTAAAGCTTATTTTACTTTTTACCTACACCACAATACATTAGAAACCGCAATTTTTAGAGGCAGCAGAGTTATTAATAGTAGTAAAACATTTTAGAATCTGAGTGTTTTAGCTTAATATTGTAATTTTTACGCTGCACTTTTTAGAAACCTACCAATGTTGTCGGGTTTACTACTAAACCACGTTAAAAGAGGACACAAAATATTTATTTAAACATTGATCTAAAAAAAAACTTGTCATATTTTATTTATTTAGACTACCTGCTGTTAATGCTATTGTTGTTAAATCGGTTTTTACCACCAAAGACTTAAACAATCTATGGGATTCTTACCTACGAAATAAAGACTAGTCTATGTCAATTCACTCTCAAAAATAGCATCCAAACGTTTACAAAAAAAAAATAAAAATTATGAACCTTTTTCAAATCACAACTAATGAAGCTCTATGTCAAGCTTATGAGGACACTAAAAAGCATTTAATTTGAGCAAAGCTACTTTGTACATTTCCCACTGACAAAAGAGATGGCATCCATGAGCGGGAATGACGAGTGCTTCTGTTAACAAACAAAAGCGCTGAACGGCCGCATGTTTACTCTATATCAAGCAAAGCGCAAAGCTGATTTAATTAAAATGCAAGCTGCACTCCACTCCACAGTCCACATGTCCCCCTTCCACCGTCTACCACTCAATACTGCACGTAAACGATTACACGCGGGGCCGACCTCATTATTATGGAACGAATACCGTTTATGATAATAATCTAGTTAGTTTAAGGTATTATTAAAGGTTTATATCATAAGTACTAATCATGACTGGGCTAGAGAGTGTATTAATCGTTTTTTGTAGTTAGGGATTTATTTTGCTTAATTTCGGCATAAAATATTTTCTAAATCGTAACCCATAAAAACATCGAATATATACAGTAGAGTAGCTATATTCAAAGGAAATATTCTTGAATCTATATATATATTCAATGATTTATAAATATTCTTATGTTTATAGGTATTTAGATCAATGAAATGCTGTAATAGATTAGGCACATGAATTAAATAAGGACATTAGCTTTTCAAAACAATTGAAACTATATAAAAAAAGTTTAAAACGAGAGATAGTTGATAGATAACTTTTGGGTATTAAGTTTATCTACGATTGATTTTTGCGGTCTACTTTTTTGTAATCGACCATTAAATTGACATAAATGTAATATGTATCCTTCATCATGCTCAAACACTACTGTGTATGTAATATCCGAGAAAAAATGTGTAATGAAAAAGAAACTTATTCGTACTGAAATGAAACAAACTGATAAAAACAAATCACCTCAACTTAAAGAGTGGCGGAATGAAAATCAATACAAAGAGGTAAACGACACTTTTACGATTAAGAGTTAATTATCTGACTCTTTGAATAGTAAACAAAAGAGACAAATTCGAGCGATTACCTCTGACTGAGTCCGCCTTTTCGTCGGGGTATTCGGAATATTGTTCAGGACTTTCCATCTGTTACAACTCATTAGGCATTTTCACGTAAAAATATGTGTACAAGTTCAAAGTACTTTAAGTAATAACCATAGCAAATTAACCACATTTATATTAGGCTACCTGAGTACATATTATTATATGTTTATTTGCAAAACTCTCTTCAAAATATGGATTGTAAAATAGAGACTAATGGAATGTCATGGTATAAATTATACCAAAATCATCTTTGACCTTTTGATAAGGTAGCCAATAGCCTAATCTTTTGTGGATATTGTGTTCTTTTTTCATTATTTTCTTATGGCTGCCAAGTCGATTGAATTGCAAGAGATATATCTCACTTATTATGGAACAACCATCTCGTATTTGCAATTCATATAAAATCACAACATTTACACGAAGATTGATGTACACACCTCTGCATTGCTTTACGAAGGTAAAACTCTACAATGAACAAATGTTGGAAACTTAAGACCATCATGAGAGGAACCAAAGTAAAGTTGGCGAATAAGTTAACGACAACAACGCAGTAGACGGGGGCCGTAACCATTCCGGAAACAAGCTGCAGCAATTCGGCGGCAAGCTACACCTCTTGACTTGCAGGTTTAAGAACTGAAATAAACTCTCAGCGTTTAAGAACGATAAATAATTTTTGATTTTCTCTGAATTACCAAATTAGAAAACATGTAGATAGACGTTTGCGATTAGTGAATGTACTTATTTATTACGCTTTTATCATGTGTGTTTTGAGAAGTGTTGCAAGAAACATATTTTTAAACAAAGCCGTATGAGACGTGTGTAAGTGATACTTGCAAATCACTATCTACGGATGAAGAAAATGGTCTTAAGGAAAAATGAATATGATACAAGACATTTAAGAGAGGTTTTCAGCTTTGACCCAAGAAAGTAAAAAATGGCGTCAAAACGAATACGTTTACATTCAAATGAAGGAAGTGAAGGAGAAACATGTGTAAAATATAAATATAAAAGTGAAGGGAATCATACACATTGTAACCCTAACGAGAGCAGAACCAAAAAAATCAAAGGCATATTCAAAGGTGTATTTATATTATAAGTCGGGATGCAAGCTTTAAATTAATTGAAGTGATTACTGTAATTTGAAAACCCGTTAAGCACCAATGATAATATTTCAATTGTTCTCTACGTTGAACATCAATGAAATCAATAAGAAATTTAATAAATAAGGATTAATTTGATAGGTGAAACGCAGGTTTAGCAAATTAGATTAATAGAAGATCAAGACAAAAACAAACTACATAGTTTGAACAGCCTACGAACAACAGTGACTGGGGGCTGAATAGTGTATTCACTAAATATTCTATGGTAATGGAATTAGCACGTATGAATAGATTACGATGTATTTGCTATTAATAGTTTTACTTATGAATGGAATATGTATACTGTATAAGCTTATAATACATGCCATACAATTACGAAATTCTTTTTATAAAATCAAACAATTATTTAAATATTAAATTCTTATATAGATTATGTATCAATGATTATTAACAAAGTTATGAATTAAACATATTTGTAAAGTAAAATTAAGGTAAATAATAGTATATTTGAACCTGATCATTTTTAGATATAAATTGTACAGACCGCTCATTAGTATTATGAAATAGTCTGCCTTATATTAAATGAAACAATAAGTATTTAAACCTTCAAATCTTGCGCACTAAACATATCAAGTTCCATAACGCTAAAATTCACATACTCATCACCAAAATCATTGCAGTCTTAAATTTTATGAAAATTAAATTAAAAATATTGACCTATGTGGTCACAGTTATGAGTGCACAACAATATATGAAAAATATATTTACACAGGATGAGAACATATTCTAGTCAATTTCTAATGAGAGAAAAGCCATTGTAATATATATCCTTTGATATGGATGACTTTCATATGAATCAAGTTCGTTCATTTCGTTTGCCATGTATTAATATAAGTTAAACCCTGAAAATTAGGAAAAGTTTAACATTATACACTTCAAAATCGAAAAATAATTTTGAAAATAATATTGAACAATAAATGAAAAGCTTGATGTAAAAAATGTAGACGTTTGTTCAAAAATAAACAATAAAAAACCTATCAAAGGTAGTGTAGTCAAATAATACGTCAGTTTTTAAGTACAGTATAAAGGCAGTCCATATTGAAGGAGTGCCCGTTTGAGAAAATCTCAGGGCAAGAAAACAACTTTGCTGCAACATATGTATCGTTTCTTATTGAACGGTTATCTGAGAAGCTAAAATAATGTTATACATACTGTAGGTATTATTATTGTATAAGTTAACCTTTAATTAATTACAGCAATACGTAGCCTCGGCAAGGTAGCTGCACGCCCAGCTCGCAGCCCGCTTAGCGTTAGATTAATGCCTCTATTTGTCTCCGCACAACTTGGCCAAGTGTTACTTGGTGATTACTGTATTTTGTAATTACTTTGCAACTCGTCTCCAAGCTTTCACAATAAATTTTCTAAGGTTTTAAATAAATTGTTAAGGCTTAACATGGTTTACAAAGTAATGTATAAAATCATTTAGGTTACTAGTAACGATAAGAAAAAGAAATGTTGCCTTTCCTTAAATAACATTTTGTTATGCTTAGTAATAAAATAACACTATTTATTTACTTGAGAAGTTCGAATTATTTTAACTTTATAATCCTCCATATTAAAAGAAAAATATAATTCACACCATCCATTATGACAGTTTTGTATGTTTGTTGTAAGTATCAACAAATTTGCTAGAATCTGTTTTACAAGAAAAAAAGAGTCAATCTATATTTTTCGACGATTAATTTATTATTAATTACGATCCGGTCCTTTTAGGCGCTACTTCGGTCCGGACCGAGGTTAATCAAAGTCAATCGGACGAATTTGTCTCTTTTGTTTAACGAGTCGCAAGCCTAGTAATTAAGTCCTCAGCGAAGAGTTTACGCCTTTGTGTTGATTTTTCACTCCGTCACATTTGCAAGTGTAATTAATTGACTTCTTCTTTTTTCAACTAGGCCCTTCTGTACAAAAGAATGGATCTTTCTTTTGAAAGAATATAACAGTAGCTTGTGCACGAAAGATAAGAAATAAACGATTTGTATGTATTGGTATGTATTGGTTTTCCTGCTATTTCTTCATTTTAAAACTAGGAATATTTATATTGTCTATGGTTTAATTGTATTTGTTGGTTCAGTTACACCAAATTAAAAACAATAGCAATTGCCTTAGAGCGGCAAGTATTACACATTTTGTAGAAAGATCCAAAAAAATGTTTCAATCAACATTCTTAACAGTTAAAAAAGTAAAGTCAAGCGATACATTTTTTTAACTTATTGATGAATAATTTGGATATACTAGATATAGAAATATAAAAATACAAACATAAATTGATTAGAGTCATGCTTCTATTCAATAGTATTGAAAAATTTGAATAAAAAACTATAATTAATTAAAATAGTCCTAAATTTTAAATCTTTTTAAATAATGAAAAATAAATTATATCTTTAAGGAGGTTTCCCAGTACTATTATCCCTGTTAAATATTTTATAAATACGTTTTCAATTATTCGGAGACATAAAAAAATATTTCTAGATAGTAGGAGAGTCCTATCTGTCCTGAGACAAATCACCAATTTTGGTCACTTAAATCAAGTGTCATAGTTTAATTGAATAACATATCAATATTCTCCAACATTGCTCCAATATTCTGTAAGGTAAATTATCGAAACGAACTATAGAAATAATCTTAAAACTGCATAAAAGAAAAATTAGATACATTTTATGGTTTAGAGCAGTTTTATTACTCAAAACGTAGGTTTGTAATTCATCCCATGTGCAATATGGCAACGTGACAGTGTACTCCCTGAGGAAGTGTACATAGTCGATGAACATAGTACGATATCAACTAATCAAGAGGGCTACAACGCCGGCGCCGGTGCCGTACCTTAGTTGGTATTCGAATATTCTTATAATTGAATTAGCCCTAAATTATATTTTATTTTTCGTAAGTCACGTTACAAGATTACTGCACCAACACAATTTAAATAATTTTAATTTTTAATAATAAAAATAATAGAATATACCTCTAATCTATCCATTCATTCAAGATCCTAAGATCAGATGACGTCTTATGGTTTCTCTCCGTTACCATCTACACAAAAAATTATTAAACGTGCATAACGGACAAGTATGTCTTTGTCTATTTAAGAACTTTATAACTTGCTGCGAGCTTTAAATGGTGCTTTATGCACACAATTTGAACACGATACCAACAAAATTCACTGAAATAATCATTCGAATTAATAATCTGTTTTACGTTAAGACATAAATATTAAAACCTCAGTCCTTCCGGGGTAAAATCTTAAATTTATATGAGCTTAAGGATTGAGAGGAGCTTAGAGCATTGAGGTTTCAATGATCATATCATGACTGAACACAGTTTACTCTTTCAAATCAAACTGTTGGTTAATTTTGAAAAAGATTATGCGTTAAAAGAATGTTCTGGAGATATGTTCGTAATTGTGTGAATAAAGAAACATTAAACGTTCGCAGTAGTAACGTACGCCACTTTTAACCAGATTAACACAAAAACGAAATAATTTGCACATATTCCTTCAATTAGTATAGGAATACATACTGAATTGCGGAGACACAAGTGAACAGCATTAACTTAACTCGTGAATTTAATTACTTTGCACTTTGTTTACAATTCCTAATTACGAGTAACTGCAGCGCACATACCCGCAGTCAGGTACTGATCCCCGCCGCGCCGCTTTGCGCCAGATTAATGCCTCTATTTGTCTCTATACAACTGGGCCAAGTGTTGCTTAGTGCTTATTACGTGAGTTCCAAAGACATTAGACGCTCAAACTTTTATATTAAATTATCACATTATTACTTAGGAGTTGAGCTTCTTGTCGTAAATGTTTCACAATTTTGTCCGTAACAATTTAAAATATAAGTGAATATGTACTATTTTTAATTAAATGAAACTTTTTTCAAATATTTTACAACTTGCAATGGACTAATATATTCTGGTCAACTTATAAAAGAAGATGCTCGATTTGCTGCTTTAAGTATAGGCCATATGACAAATAAAGTGAGTAATTGTTGTATTAGTTCTTTCTTCACAAGATATTTTAAGAGGGGTATTTTTTTATGAATAGGTGCTTACAGGGAAACTCGCCACAAGCAGTTTATGACGTTAGTCTTTGGTAAAGATTTGTTGGCAAAATACAATTGCGAAAAAAGAAAATCCGACATTACACGTAGGCAGACACATAAGAACACCATAAAATATAACCTTAAATTTCGATAAAGCACAACAAAAATTTCTTGTTATCGAGGGAAGTCACTTGTCCGATGATCACGTTATAAACAGATTATTTTCTGTTCGATAAAATCTAAATTAATTTCTAATGCTATTTAGATTCTCTAAACGGTAACAATATTTAGATAAATAAAGATATCGGATGAATACGATTAGATATATTTGTGTTTGTTCTGTACAGGCTAATAGGAATTGTGGTTTGCGTGGTGCAAAAATTATTGCGAATCCTTGAGAAGTTCAGACACAGAATATAATTTTTTTACCTCTAGGAAAAGGGTTTCTTCAAATAAAAAGAAACATTGCAGAAAAAGAGTGAAAATTATACTTGCAAATGTGTCGAATCAAAAAATCTAAAGTCGTAAATTCCACTCGTTATAAAAGACTTGATTAGACTTCAGTAGGGGGTATTGGTAGGTTCAACCCCAGCAGGGTGGTGGTGGTTGGTCTAAAAATAGAACCCCCCCCCCTCCCACCCCCCCCCGAATGGGACCACCCACGAAGCCTAGCAAGTTTTTTTTTTTGAGGTTATGTAACCTTTTTTTTTTTTTTTTGAGCTTGCGTAATCTTTACCTAACCTAACCTAACGTTCACTTTTTGGTGACGTCATAGAGGTCAATGACCTTTCAACCTTAGGCCCCCCCCCCGGCTAAAAATGGATTTCTAAAAATAGCTAACCTAACCTAACCTAACTTAACATAACTTAACCTAACATTGCTTCAGGACAATATTCCGTGCCAATTCGATGAACTTTTCTTCTACAGGACAAAAATGATGGAACGACATGAAGCAATACAATCAATATACCAAGCATATCTCGCTGCTGACTTAAATGAAATAGAAAGAGCTTTTGATGAGATGTACAAAAAGGAAGAGTACAACACTGAATATGTAGAATTATGGATATCATTCGGCGCTGATCAGTTGTGCCTGCATGAAATCAATAAATACTGGTCAACGAAATAATACTTACCTTGAATCCTCTCCCTCCTTCATCAGCAAAATGGCCTTTTTTAAAGGGCACCATAAACTTTTAGATTAATTAGAAATAAGGCGGAATATGGCGCTCGCTTGCGGTCGCTCTGACAGCCTTCTGCCAAGAAAAACTTCAGGTTGATGGCTTGTTACATCATAGTACTTAAGGGTAGGTGGCTTATCTAAATTAAAAAGTCCATGCCTAGCGAACACTACTTGCAACTAGGGAAAACAACCTTTTTTTTAGTCTTATGGTGTTAGGAATTGAACTTTGATATGTTAATGAGCAAATTAATATGTAAATTAGCTTAATTGATATGCTTAATGAGACTGTTTACATAATTATCGTATCCGTACAATATTATCGTATTGCGTACGGGATTTCTACCAAAAATTATGGTACTGGAAAATTTAAATTACCAAAGCTGAAGAGTGTGTTTGTAACATCTGATTGCTGTATGGTGACACAGCTTTTATATACATGAATCTGCTTTTTGTTGATCAGTCTAGTCTTGGAGCTCAGTTAGTGCGGATGTCTGAACTAGAGCTGTACTGCTGTGCTTGGTGTATAACATAGCCTCACTTTTACATTTGAGGAAATATGTCTATCCTTATTGCTTATGTGTTTAAAAATCAACCAATCACTATATTAATTGATAGTGATAATAACCCCTGGTTCAAGGGGAAAGAAGTTGCTGAAGTACTTGGTTATTTAGATACAAATAAAGCAGTTAGAAATCATGTTGATGATGATGACAAGCTCACATATGAAAATATAAACCCTGCCGTTTTGGCGGGGTTAAAAGGAAATGAGAAATCGTCTGTTTTTATTAATGAAAGTGGTTTATACTCATTGATTTTATCATCGAAAAAACCTGAGGCTAATGCTTTTAGAAAATGGGTCACAAAAGAAGTGTTACCTTCAATCCGTAAACATGGAGAGTACAAACTAAAACAGCAGAATAGTGAACTGTTACAAACACTTACAAAGTCACTTGAAACCAACCAACAGCTGACTCTTGTGAATAAGCGGTTGGAAACTACTGCAGACATATTGAGAAAGACTCTGTCTGAACAGTCATTGAAGGTAGCTGTATTACCTCAAGATGAAGACTTGAAACATGTCTTTTGTGTATTGTTTAAGGAAACCCTCTTAGATATCTATGGTTTGAGCGAATACAAATGTATTCGTACTGAAAAAAGAAACTTTAAATGTGCATTGAAGAAAGCTAAAGAAAAAGGGTTTGAAATATGTTTCTTCAGGGAAAATGTTCCTAATAGCATAAATATCTTGAATAAAGCTAAAGAAGTGATGCGAAAATTTGGTATGCATTATGAATCCAAATATAATCAAGTCTTGACTCGCCATAACTTTGTAAATATCATTGAAGATATAATTAATAAGAAATGTGGAGGGAAATAATGTACATTGTAAAGCAAGAAGCTTCAAGACTTCACTAAAGAATTGTAAATCTGATAGTTTTTGTAAGCAAATATACATCAACAGATTAAACTGTCTTTTTATTTATTAAACCTGAATCCCTGTTTAAGAAACTATGCTTAAAGTTTATAAAAGTGATGGTAAGTGTGTAGTTGTGTTCAGTTGACAAAATGGACTTGAGGTGGCAACATCCATTTTCAACCATAGTGGCCGGGCCTTCTGGATCGGGGAAATCATATTTTGAAAGCCAGATTTATTAAGTATTTGGATTTTATGTGTGATACAAAGTTCAATAATATTTACTGGCATCATTCCCCGGGTTTAAATCCTGGTGTAAGTGATAGTGGTAATGTGCAATATAGGGAAGGGTTACCAAATATGGAGGACTTTGATGGTACACCCACTTTGGTAATTGTTGATGATATGATGCGTGAATCATCAGCCACCTCAGGATCCAATACAATAGTGGACTTGTTTACTAAGGGCTCTCACCATAGGAACTTGAGTGTATTTTTTATAACACAAAACATTTTCCACCAAGGGCGAGGACAAAGAGACATTTCACTAAATGCTCATTATATAGTGCTTTTTAAAAATCCAAGAGACCGGGCTCAAATAAAACATTTAGCCCGACAAGTGTATCCGGAAAATACAAGGTTTATTGAAGAAGCGTATGCTGATGCTACACGTACTCCGCATGGTTATTTGTTGTTAGATTTAAAACAGTCCACACCAGACGAGGTGCGTATACGTACGGGTATATTACCTGATGAAAAACAACAGTATGTTTATCAACCAAAAAAGTATAAATAAAAGGGGTACACTAGAGACCAGTCACTCAGTCGTAATGTCACAGTGTGTGAAGAAAGACGCTGCTCTGTTAACGGCACTGATACACGCTACACCGAAGGAACGTAAAGCACTGTTGAAGGCTTGTGACGTCAGTCGTATCAGATCAGTGTGCGAGTGCGCATACAACTTGTTACGTGGTAATATCCAGTTAACAGACAAACAAAAACGACAATTGCGTAAACATAAAAAGGTGCTCAGACGTCTAGTGAAACGTGGTGAGAATTGGAGCAAGAAACGTAAATATCTTGTACAACACGGTGGTGGATTTCTATTACCACTGTTATTAAGTACTGTATTACAAACAGTTCTTAATAGTGCGATTAGTTAGAAAAATGGATAGATCAAATTTGGAATATTCAAAGAAGATGGTTGTTGTTCCGCAAGAGCTATTTGATCGAATACATAGTGAGCCAACACCTGCTGCTACTGCTTCACAATCAAAACTAACTCAATCATCAACGGTTAATACTAATAGTTTGGATGCTGAAATGCATCGTATATTACAAGACAAAACATTGGATGACAGTGAAAAGTGGAAACAGTATCAACAAGTATTACAGAGGTTTTTATATTTTAGTTCACAAAAACGCAATCCTATCATTTTACCAATTATACAAGAAGAGGATAATGAGGAGGATATTGTACAAACATTTCCTGCCACGTATCAAAAGGATGTACGCAACTTGTTAAGATTTATAAAACGTAACAAACAGATAATCAAATGGGACCCTGATGGTACGGTTATTGTTCATAACACTAGAATACCTGGTTCGAACATTATTGATGTGTTACATGCAATTGTACGAGTGCGAAGACTGGAAAATGTACCTACAGGCTGGCATGAAGTATTGGATGCATTAAATGATATGAACGTACCGACCGAGTACGTAAGCAATGCACAAGCTCGACAGTATATTGGTCGTGAACCATATTTGGAAGAAGGTTTGGTTACACCTTCACCATCAAGACAGCATACTCCTTCAACACCACACCACTCGTTATATTATCCGCCATCACCGAGCCCAACGCCAATAGCCCATAGATTAAGGTCAAGGACAGGAGCACGAAGAGGAAAACCTTTACAGTGGGATGCATTCACTATAGATTAAAATGTATAAGTATAGGTGTACTTGGTATGTGATAGTCATTTACACTATAGTCATGAACAGTGATGGAAGAGAAAGTGTATTATGATCCTGCAAACCCAGGCTCGTTTGGTGGTATTAGCCCACTTGTCAGAGCATTACGTCGAAGTAAGAAGAAAAAGAACAAAACAAAACGACAAGTTATCGAATGGTTACGCACCCAAGACACCTATACATTACACAAACCTGTTCGAAAACGATTTCCACGTAACAGATATGTTGTGTTTGGACCGAATGAATTATGGCAAGCTGACCTGAATGATATGCGAGGACTTAGTTCATATAATGATGGCTACAATTACTTGCTAACAGTGATTGATGTGTTTAGTAAGCGGTTATATGTGGAACCATTAAAACATAAGAGCGGTGAAGAAGTGGCAGCAGCATTCGAACGAATTTTTAACAGTCCTTACACTGTACCACCATGTTGTTTACAAACTGACAAAGGAACAGAGTTTATAGGTGCAAAAGTGAACCGTGTGTTTAGAGATTATCATGTGAAATATGTCACTACACAAAACCCCGATGTTAAAGCGGCTGTTGTCGAACGAGTCAATCGCACACTGAAAACACGTATGTGGCGATATTTAACATATAAAAACACATTTCGTTATATCGATGTGTTGGATGAATTGGTTGATGCTTACAATAACAGTGCACACCGAAGTTTGGGTAATGGTTTATGTCCGATGGACGTTGTGAAAGCAAACAAAAGTACAGTGTACCAAGTATGGAGTCATATGTACAAAGACAGCTCATTACCAAAACGTAAAAAACCAAAGTTCAAACCGGGTGATACAGTGCGTATTGCTAAAGAGAAAGGTACATTTGCAAAAGGCTACGAGACCAATTGGAGTAAAGAATTTTTTGTTATTGATCGAGAATATGGATCACAACCACTACCATTGTATATAATAAGGGACTTGAATGGTAAACCCTTAGTCGGTCGTTTCTATGAACATGAGCTACAAAAGGTGACAATAGGACCGGATCGATTGTACCAAATTGATAAAATACTTGACACTAAGGGTAGAGGTCGCAGTAAGCGTTACCTCGTCAAGTGGGTAGGTTACGGAGACGAATTTAATTCTTGGATACCTGCATCTGAAGTGAAACAAATAACCTAACCTAACCTAACCTAACCGTCATGTCACTGTCTAGACATAATCAGTTTTATTTGACACTGCCTAGCAATAGTTCGATGGACTACTATCCGAACAATACAGTGACTCATTATGTGACACATTTTCCATCAACAATACATTTGCCTGGTGGTGACGGAGCAGATTGGGAAATAGCACTAGTTGAAGCACACTATCCATGCTCGTTTTTAACAGTTGGTAATGATGCTAACATATATATTTACACAAAACCAACTGCTGAAATTGAAGATAATGAAGTTACTAATACAAATTTGACTGTAGCTAAAGTGGAGTCTGGCAATTACAAAGATATCAATGAATTGCTAGCAGCAATTAACGGGAATACAAAACTTAAACTTAACAGTATTGAGTTCGAGTATGATAGTGATACAAAAAAGGTTGAATTGATTACAATGACAGATACACTAACACAACTTGAACTTAGCCCCACTTTAGCGTTACAGTTAGGATATGATGTAAATAATGTGGATGTGAAAAGACATAGGAAAGCTACAAGACCACCAAACTTATTGGCTGGCATTCCAGCAGACATTTATGTCTATTGTGACCTTGTAGAACCGCAATTAGTGGGTGACACTGTAGCACCACTGTTAAAAATAGTCAACATTGACACCACTGACTATAAATACGGGTCACATAAGGTTGTGCATTTCACTTCACCGCACTACATGCCTGTCATAAAGAGCTCGTTCGAGAGTGTGGAAATTGATTTAAGGGACGACAAAGGTCATCACTTGCCATTCGAGTTCGGTACTACGTACATGAAACTTCACCTCCGCAGAGTACCAGCAGTTACAACAGTATAATGAATCTTAATGATCCCTACCTCAAATACTACCGTGATCAACAACTTGGCGGTAGTAGTGGTATTGTATCAGTGTATAGAGGTGCACCGTATCAACGTGGACATGGGATTGGAAGTTTTCTTGGTGGACTTGTTCGTTCAGTCATGCCATTAATCAAGTCAGGTGCAACTGCTGTGGGCAAGGAGGCATTACGTTCAGGTGTTGGGTTTCTCAGTGATATAGCTGATGGTACTATGAACCCACGAAATGCAGCGAATGATCGTCTTAAACAATTTACTGGTGGACTTAAACGTCGAGCTGACGACAAACTGGATCGCATTCTACATGGCGGCGGATACGGACACGGCACTGGCATTGGCGGCAGCAACAGCAGTGGAAGCTATAAGAAGAGGCGCATCACACGAGTAACACCTCAGTCTTTGGCGAAACTCCTTCGAGCACGAACGTCTCCTGCAAGGAAGTGTAAGACAGCAGCAGTAAAGAAACGTAAAAATACAAAACGAAAACTCAAGCGACAAGTGCAACATAAAAAGAAGATTACTAGAAGTAGAGAGATTGATATATTTTCTTAAGCAACAAAGATGTCATTTATTCACCAGAAATCATGCGAATGTACAAAGACGGAATTGGACTTATTCTCGCTACCACCGACACAGACCAGCATTGACAGTGGTAAATGGGTGCAATATAAACCTATATCGTCATTGACGGATGACTCACCTATTGAATTTGTCATACCCGGACATGGTGATGAATATACGGACTTATCACAAACATTATTACACGTACAAGCCACTATTGTCAAAGAAGATGGAACAAAATTTACAGCTGCTGATGCGATTAAGGAATTTGGTCCGGTTAATAACTGGTTACATTCGCTATTTAGCCAAGTGGATTTACACTTGAATAATAAACTAGTGTCACCGCAAAACAATACCTACGCCTATCGTGCGTATTTGGAAAACCTTTTAAACTACGGACATGATGCTAAAAAGTCACACATGACAAGTGTGTTATTCTACAAAGATGACTCTAATAACATGGATAAATGTAAAGAAGAAAATGAAGGACTAGTACAACGACGAAAATTTACTGAAAAGAGTCACTATGCAGACATGATCGGTCATCTACACATTGACTTGTGCAATCAGAACAAGTTCATGTTAAACGGTGTAGAGATGCGTTTACGTTTGATCAGATCGAGGAACGCATTTGCCATCATGTCGGACAATAACACAACATATAAAGTACATATCAAAGAGACAAATCTGTTTGTTCGTCGTTGTAAAATCAATCCGAGCGTACTGTTGGCACATAGTAAAACACTCGAGAGTGGTACTGCCAAATATCCGATCACACGTGTTGAAGTGAAATCAATCACATTACCCGCTGGCATACTGAGCAAAACATTGGACAGTGTGTACTTGGGTCAGTTACCAAAACGTGTAATTGTCGGCATGATTACTAATCAAGCATTCAACGGAGATTACAAGAAAAATCCATTTAATTTCCAACATTTCAAGATGAATTATTTCGCACTGTACTTGGATGGTGAACAAGTGCCGATGAAAGCATTACAGCCAGTGTTTGGTAATGATACGGATGTTGCCTATGCGCTATCGTATCACACACTGTTCAGCGGTACCGGAATACATTTTGACAATACCGGTAATGATATCAGCAGACAAGATTTCGAAAAAGGTTATTGTCTGTTAGCGTTTGACTTAACACCTGACTTGAGCGCTAACGAGTCCAGCCATTGGAACCTGGTACGCAATGGAAATCTACGCATCGAGATTGGATTCAGCGAAGCATTGACCGAATCAGTCAACATTATTGTCTATGCAGAACTGGACAATGTCATTGAGATTGATCGACATCGTAACGTATCGGTGGACTATGCCGGCTAAATGTATAAAGCACAGTCAACTAGTGCATTACAGCCAGTACATCACTGACAGTGTTATAATAAACATGTCGGCAGAACATCAATTGTGTCAGTCGTCTGTGGTGTTGGATTTACAATGTTTCAAAGACAACAGTAATTATTATATAGTAAAAGAAGTCAGTGTTATTGATGTGTGTACTGGAACACTACTGATACACCACATTGCTCGTCCACCGTTTGATCATGACTTTTTGTCTGAAGAAAAACTTCGAGAAAGTTACTGGTTAACCAAACACTGTCACGGTATTGACTGGAATCATGGTGATATATCGTACCATGTATTGATTGATAAACTACGTACATGTCTCAATAACCAATCAGTTGTGTACGTAAAAGGATCGGAAAAGAAACAATATACCATGAAACATCTTATAACAAACAATGACAAAGTGCTAGTAGTTGACATGGGTGATATTGGATGCGGATCATTGTCCACCATTGGCAATCTATTGTCCACCAATACGATACGTTGCGGTCAGCATAAAAGTGTACAACACCGTTGTGCTTTGGTCAATTGCACACTGCTACGTGGCTGGCTACTACTAACAGCTAAAGAGTCACATTGTGGAACGTGTTATTGTTGCTGTCCTCGTCGCCACAACAACGAACAAAACCGCAAAAAGACTACAACGACTAAATCAGTGTATACCAGCTTGGATCTGACTACAGTTTCACAAGAATGAATACCACAACTATAAGAAAATATTTACTACAATTACCGAATGTACAACATGTCGGAGTGTTTGCATCAGATCGTCTACCGAGACATATTGCTCCGTCATCTGCATTAGTGGTAAACACCCAACCGCATACACATAGTGGAGAACATTGGGTGGCATTCTACAGAGCTGGAGGACAAGATACCAGCAACAATAACAGTTATGTTGTTGAATATTTCGACAGTTTTGACAGACCTCCGTATCATGACGATTTTCAACAATTTCTGAGACGTAACATCAATGGCCATATGTTGCATTACACCTACAACAAGTACCGTCTACAAGGCTTGGATACTTCGGTTTGCGGCCACTACTGTCTGACCTACCTGTACTGCCGTACCAACTATGACATGAAGATGAATGATTTCGTCCAACTCTTCGGTGACTCCACTGCTGAGAATGATATGCTGGTCCAGATGCTCTTCGCAGAATTCTACATCTAATTTTTGTATAACCATTATTGTTAGATATAAGGTTTTTTGAAAAATAAAAATGTGTATATCATTAACCACTGTCTTGTCATTGTACCTTGTTCTTTATAGTCTTAAGAGTCCAGAGTTAGTTACTTTTATCACAATCCATTACTGAAATGAGTCTTCCTTTAAATAATCAACCTATCCTAACTTAAGTAGATGTTTACATTTATATTTTAAACAGAATTGATAGACCAAAATGGTACTATCCTGGAGAAAGAAAAGCAATCATTGTTATAAAGTTTATACTTTCTCATTTAAAAACAGTAAGACTGCATGTCAAGTTATAAATTAATCAAATTTACTCTTTATCAATCTCTGGACATTGTATTTCTTATAGACATAAACATGGGTAAATAAGTAAGAACCATTTGTGGATATTTAGAATGTATATTTATTTACATTCATTAGTGTTTACACTCATCAGTATGTACACTCATCAATTTTTACAATCAATTATTACAAACTTCACATTTCAAATTATAACCATTTTACAAAAGGACTAACTTTATACATTTTAATACGTCTAATATTTACATTGGTTTTTAATACATTTCATTATGATAAATAATTACAATGGTCTGACTTTATACAAATCAATAAGACTAATATTTACACATTTCTGCTTTTACACATAAGGTCTGCTTTTACATTTCATTATGACAAATATTTACAATGGTCTGACTTTCAGTACAAACTGCTTAACCCCGCCAAAACGACGGGGTTAGTATTTACATTACAATGGTCTGACTTTATACAAATCAATATGACTAATATTTACACAGGTCTGCTTTTACATTTCATTATGACACATATTTACAGTGGTCTGACTTTCAGTACAAACTGCTTAACCCCGCCAAAACGGCGGGGTTGGTATCTGCACCCGTCGAAACGACGGGTTAGTATTTACATTAGAATCATAACTTCTTCCACACTAACACATATTTACATTTCACATTACATATTTACATTTGACATTACATATTTACAGATACATATTTACAAATCAATTTGATTGAATAACAAACTAGACTATGACTAGAGGTATTTATTTTTAAAACACGCATATATACGGGACATGGATGCGAGACGCTCGACGTTGGACACCTCCGATGCAGGCTGCAGAGCACACTCGAAGTCCGCATAGATGGTGAAGCGGTCCTTCCTGCTGAACTCCGGGTGGCTGAACTGGATGGTCTTCTTCGCAGCGAGGTCTATGCGAAGCGGCACCTCCACTCCGCAGTACCGTCGATGCTGCTCCATGTTTCCGCGATCAAAATGAAGTGTTCGAAACACCGCTTACATAGATACAGTTTTCGCTCACGTCGTGTCAGCGGATACACAGTGTACCGGGAACACCCTAGCGCTTCTATATACATAACCTTGAGTGCATAGACATTCACACTAACATTAAGATTGTTTCGTTCAAACCGTGCAATGTCTTTGGGTGCAACGGGGAACTAGAGTCCTTCAAAATTGTAGCGGGCAAACAAGGCCTGCGGGTAAGACTCCGGCCGCTCGGGGTGTGACACAACAAACTTGCTTAGCATAGCGTAGGCGAAGCACTTGTCATCCTTGTTCAACACATTCACTACACTTCACGTACCCGCGAGCGATTTGGGCAGTGGAATGTGTCGCGCTCAACCGCCCAGTGGACTATAACTGTTTATTCGCACTTCCAAGTTCGTCACGCGCAGGTATGTCCAACCGGAGCCTACCATTTCGCATTGCTCCTTCTCATGCACGAGCTTTTCAAAGGACAGTTCAACAAATTGTTCAAAGTCGCTCGTGCTTTCGAGAGGAGCATTCTTGGTCTTGAATGCCCGCTTACACTTATTCTCACCGGTAATATCAACAAACTCGCACTCGAGGAACAAGTTCACTTTAATATTAGGGTGTTCCTCGATCGCGTTCCTTAACAATCTAACTAAATGATACCTTAAGTCTCTCATCACCTCGGGGATTGTCCTGAGTGCCGGCATAGGCTCCTTCAGCGCGAATGTTTGGAGCCTATTGCCGTACCCGACCTCCACAAGCACAAAGGTCGGGCCGTCGTCGTCATCAACGTCAACGTCGTCGGCGACACTCACCACGCGAGGCTGAGGCTCTGAAGACGGTGCCGGCTGCGGTGACTCCTCTTCAGGTTGAGGCTCCGAAGAAGAAGGTCCCGGTGAAGGCACTGAAGAAGGTCCCGGCGAAGGCTCTGAAGACGGTCCCGGCTGCGGTGACTCCTCTTCAGGCTGCGGCGACTCCTCCAGCTGCTGCGGGTGCGGACGCTTCACCCCTGGCCGGGAAGCTGAGAAAGACACTGACGGACCCCACTCTGCTTCCCTCTTCACGGGGCAGTGAAACTCCTCATGCGCCGCATGGTTCCCACGCCGAGAGAATTGCCGTCCACAATACTGACAGCGGAAGTTCCTCTCGACGTCCGGGTCATGCTGCTCCCGCATATGCTGCTGGAGGTTCTTCTCCAGTGTAAAAGAGGTGCTACACACTCCACAGGCGAAGCGAGGCTCTGGTGGAGGCGGCTGCACCCCTGTAGATCGCTTTTGGTGTCCCACTGTCGACTTGTGCTTTTTCATCAAGTCCCTACGAGTAGTGGAGTAGCCGCAAAGCACACAGTCCAGCTTCGGAGCATTGTGCTCCGCCTGATGACGGAGAAGCGCATATCGGCTATTGTAGGACTTGCCGCAGACATCGCAGTGGAACTCCATCCTGAAATCACAAAACAAACCTCGCTGTACGTAGAAACCTATGCGACGTGACACTCTCTCTACATTGTCTCGATGCAGACTGAACACTTTCATAAGAACTTATGCTATTTATTAATTTCTATCATGCACACAAGTTTGTAAAATCCTTGAACTAACCCGAGCTTGACCTGAGCCCAACACTGTATAGTAGTAGTTATTTAACTACAATTTTGATATAAACATATCCAATCTATACAGTGTCTAGCCGCTCCCCGGTTATATGCCAGCCGGATTGTACAAACTTAACTTAAAACTATCATGCAACTATATAATACAAGAACAGCATTTCAAATCTGAAAATTTTTACAAGTCCTGATTCTATTTTTTCAGAAGGGGGGGGGATTCAGGAATAATTATAACCATGGAGGTCAATGACCTTTCCTTACAATTGAAACTTAACACTATTACTACTTTATATTGTTAACCTTTGTTTAACAAACTACTTTTTATCAAATTTGCATTATAGAATCTTTAACTATAACCTAGCATCTTAAGTTATTCATTTATTCACAACTAAATCACTTTAATTCAATTAAGTTAAAGTGATTTTTCTACATTTACTTATATTTTTTCTATTTCAAACTAACATTTAAAGTTAAGCATGATTTTTCAAAAATATTAAATTCTTATTATTCATTTTTAACAAACTAACAATAAACTCTAAGTCATTTACTACTTTACAACTAAATCCTTTAATAAATTCTTTTAATCATTATGACAACTATCATTAAAACTGAAAAGTGATTTATGAAACATTTAAACTCAATTAAGTTAAAAGTGATTTTCAAAAAAAAAAAATATAAATAAATAAAAAAAAATAAATAAATAAAAATAAAATAAATTCTTATTTTATTTTAAAACTCTTCAATTTTCTTCAAAAATTCAAAATTTTCTTCAATTTGAGTCAAATTACTTTGTGAAACATATGAAAGTAAAATTAAGCTAATCGATGGTTAATCAAAAATTAATATCATCATTCACACATTTAAAAGCCACATTGAAAGTTTAAAATTAAAAATTTATAATAAAAGAAAAAAATAAATTAAAATTAATAACATAATAACTTACGCAGTGATTGAAGAAATAAAGATGATGTAGCACTGGGTGTTGTGACACAAAGAGTACACAGCACAGAACACATGCACACTTGCTGACTGACCGTCGCAAACTCCCAAACTAAACTGAGCTAGAAACAGTGAGGTCAGTATACGGTGAAAGCAGGTCTACGTGACCAAACGGTCATTGCTCAGAAGTTTCTAGATTTCCAGCTATAACCAGAACCAACAAGATATTGTTCCCTTAATACCTGCTAATAGCCCCAGCTTTCTAATTCCACCAGTAAAAAGCACTGATTATAGTTTTGCTAATAGGTCTACTTTCGATAATCCTGTCATTGTCCTAATCCTGTCAATGACCTGACTGGTATGGGGGGGGGGGTCACAGCGCAGCTATGCAGCGTCAGACTTTCACCATTAAGCCAGACATTCCCCAATTAGTCTAGCTTTCTTGACCGCATTCCACAGTTAGCTGAGCGGCGCCGGACTTTCCCCGATCAGTCTAGCTTTCTAGTACATTCTTGTCTACATTCCATTGCTCGGAAATACACTCCTCAGTTTAATTTTGTCTTGTTAACCTCATTTCTGATTTTGTAACTTTCCACATCTCTCAGGTGTTTCAGCCAATCTTTTACGTTTCACCACCACCTTTTTGTCTCCACTCCTTAATGTTGCGCAGGGGGGGGGGGAGTCACGTGACGTTAGTGGAAGGTTATTGCTATTTCTAACACAAGGAAAGTCTAACCAATCCCTCTGATTATCTCATCCTATCTCAAGCTATTTGTCGATGTTTATCTTTAGTCACTTTCTCTCTTACAAACAGTTATTTGTTGACTTACTGGTTTCCCTTTTGGAAAACCCTTCTCTCAGAATCAATCAACACTCTGCCGGTTGTTTTCCCTAGTTGCAAGTAGTGTTCGCTAGGCATGGACTTTTTAATTTAGATAAGCCACCTACCCTTAAGTACTATGATGTAACAAGCCATCAACCTGAAGTTTTTCTTGGCAGAAGGCTGTCAGAGCGACCGCAAGCGAGCGCCATATTCCGCCTTATTTCTAATTAATCTAAAAGTTTATGGTGCCCTTTAAAAAAGGCCATTTTGCTGATGAAGGAGGGAGAGGATTCAAGGTAAGTATTATTTCGTTGACCAGTATTTATTGATTTCATGCAGGCACAACTGATCAGCGCCGAATGATATCCATAATTCTACATATTCAGTGTTGTACTCTTCCTTTTTGTACATCTCATCAAAAGCTCTTTCTATTTCATTTAAGTCAGCAGCGGGATATGCTTGGTATATTGATTGTATTGCTTCATGTCGTTCCATCATTTTTGTCCTGTAGAAGAAAAGTTCATCGAATTGGCACGGAATATTGTCCTGAAGCAATGTTAGGTTAAGTTATGTTAAGTTAGGTTAGGTTAGGTTAGCTATTTTTAGAAATCCATTTTTAGCCGGGGGGGGGGCCTAAGGTTGAAAGGTCATTGACCTCTATGACGTCACCAAAAAGTGAACGTTAGGTTAAGTTAGGTTAGGTTAGGTAAAGATTACGCAAGCTCAAAAAAAAAAAAAAAAAAAAAAAAAGGTTACATAACCTCAAAAAAAAAAAAACTTGCTAGGCTTCGTGGGTGGTCCCATCGGGGGGGGGGAGGGGGGGGGTTCTATTTTTAGACCAACACCACCACCCTGCTGGGGTTGAACCTACCAATACCCCCTACTGACTTCCGACTGGTGAAAAAAGGAAACTCGACTAATTTCTTCTAAAGGTGACTGCATTCATAAAAGGGCTAGCAATAGATAAAAATAATGCTAGTTTCATTTGAATCAGAATTGGATAGGTACATCATACGAGGTTTATACTATTTAAGCTTGTCCTAATAATTTCGGGATTAATTGTTTTCAAGTAACCTCTATTAGGTCTAAATACCAATTTATTATTGCAAATAAATCCAGCAAAATGGATTTTCTATGATTTTTGTGACAAGCTCAACACAATCAAAATGGTTTAAAACACATTTTCATAACTCATAAGCTATAATAATTTATTCACGATAATTCTTTCGTTGGGATATTAAAGGGGTGTAAAGAGAAGAAAAGCGATAAAGTGCTTATAAAAGGTGCATTCAAAGTAACGAATGTTTGCTTAGACCCTAGATTGAAATATCTTCCTTCCTTGGAAAGCCCAAAGCAACAACTTAGTTAACGGCCAATTCAGAATGCAATCCAGCAAATTAGTTCTCCTCTGTTTTAACGAGTTTTCTTAATGAATTTCTCGACACCAAGAATTCTCACTTAACATTTTAATCTTACACACAGCGGCTGCTTCTTATTTAATCATTTTATCGTATTTCAAATTGTATCGAGTCAAGTTTTAACCGATCAATTTTTTTACATCCAAAATATGCAGTTTTGAATAAGTTTTATAACGTTATATTTTAAAAATCTTAAAACGTCAATATTGTCGAAAAATTTTAAGTTATGAAATGGTTTTTTCAAGATGTTATGTATAGAGGTAGTTGTCAAATGAGCTGTCGTAATAGTTTATATAATTTGCCTAAATTGAAAATCTTGTTACCTAATCAAAATTAAAAAAATATTAGTTAAAATACTTGTAAAACTTGAACATTCCTTACTTCTCACGAATTAATTTGTTTACCCTTTTTAATGAGAACATTAGTAACAATCGTGATTTTATCCATAAAATTAAGTAATTAATTATCCCATTCTATAAAAAAAAGATAGTGGTGGATAAGTGACCCAATATAACACAACGGAAAGCCATTTTGGAATGACAGTTAAAACGTCACTTAGACCTAAACACAGAGAAGAAACAGAAGTATTAAATGATATTAGCGAAAACTGTTTTGCGGTCAGAACACGAATAATTATAACAAAGTTTTGGAAGCATTATAATTATTGGCTGACTGTAGATGCATATTAACGTAAAACATAAGTTCTCATGTTTAATTATTTAATTTAAACACTGCCATTATTTTATTATCATTATTGGTGATATGCCTTTCACCAGTTATTGCATTGCCAGACACTCTGATGGCTTATGTTTACAAACCTTTATTTATAAAAATAATATTTCAGTTAGTATCAACTATGTAGAACCTCTGGATTGCGCCCTGCTGTGTTCGCCCGGCGGTCCGGCGCTCCCCCCACCACCGCATGGCAAAAGCCGCCGTTGCCCTGCACTCGCCATTATAAAACGCGTCACTTTAACGGCGCCCTGTTCGGTTAATATTGGGTTTAAATATTGTTATTGCATTTCAACCTGTTGTTCTTACTTTACTCTCCATGTTTAAGTTTTGTTTATGAAATAATAATTCATTTAAACCCTCTAAAAGTGAATTTATAAATAGCACTTTTTCAACCATTGCAGTGTTATTATTCGTTTGAAATTCACACAGTAAGGTTGTTTTATGGTATGTAAGGGTAAAAAAACTACATGAACCCGTTATTTTCTATACATTTTAAAACAATATTAGGTTGGTAAGTTTTTGCCTTGCCAAAATTATCATGGATCTAAACAGCTTAAAAATAAAGGCATCATTTGAAAAATCATTGTTAGTCAAAGAATAAAAAATACCATAGTATGCTCATATTAATAAAACGTAATGGAAAAATATCAAGGTAATTCCAGATAGTAGTCTCAAAAAAACAATGCCAAAACGGGATTAACACTGTCAATGGGAATAACAAGATTAAAAAAAGTACTTTTATACCAAACAAATTCTATATGAAAAGTTACTTTATGATATAGCTCTTAATAATATATTTTTTAATATTATTTGCAAACCAGATTGATTAGTTTGCTTGTTGTAGACTTAAAATAAGTCAGTAATTAGTATTGATAATTGATATAATTTTTTACCTTGAAAATTGATAGCCTGTTAACGATAAACTTACGAAAATAACAAATTAAAACCAAACGTATATACTTCAAAATAGTTAAAACAAAGCGGGTAGCAGTGCGGATCAAGCTTTAGACCAGTGCGTTTTTAACCACAACTTTTACCTGCTATAAAAATTAAACGATTCGGGCTAATTTTCCGAAAAAATAAGCCTTATGCGATTAAACCAATTGGCTCAAACGTTTACGCTGATACTTTGACTCTGACAAAAAAACAAAAATTTTCCAGCCGACTAACTTTTTCATGTCGTGATTTAGATCTGTATAAAAAGTTTTAATCTCAATAATTCATTTTAATAATCAAACGATTTTAATAATAATACATTTTATACCGTTACCTGCCTACACTAATGATCTTTCAGGAAGTAAAATATTAAAGTTATCTGAGTAAATTTAGGGTTCCAAACGACGTTGTATTTGAAATGCGCGCATCACAATTTTATCGTCCTTTCTCTGCGGTTTCCGATCCATTGGTAGGCAAACGCCTGGTGGACTTGCCTCACTTCTATACCATAGTATGCTCATATGTACCTGTGTAAGAGCAATGTACCTGTATAAGCAATGTCCAGTCTATTTTACTATGTTGTTGTTGGTGCAGACAGGCACCAAACGCCGCGCCGCCGTCGTGTCGCGTCGCGGCAGCGCTGTTGCCATGCGGGGGTGGGGGAAGCCGGACCGAAAACCGGGCCCGCCGTGGCATATCAGGGCACAATCCAGAGGTTCTACATCTTTGGTTAGTATCTGACTATGGCAGCACATCAGGAAAAACCCTCATCCTCATACAAATAAAAAAGTTTCAATGTTTGTGATGTTTTAAGATTATGCATTCAATCCAAGCTTCAAATATACGCAATCTTTCTTTGAAAATAAAACTTTTTAATATAAAAGAACATGTTTTTAATAATATTTTATCTGTTTCAGATTTTGGCCCAGTTAAAACGGCTAACCCCACTTTTAGTACTCTTGTTTTGACCTCAAAACCGTTTTCTCTACTACCATTAAACACTTTTGTTTCTTCTCTGAATTTAGGCCTAAGTGACGCTTTAACTGTCATCTGAAATGACAGGAATGTAAACATACAAATAGTTACAAAACGCACAAAGCAAACAAATGGACAAAATTAAAATAATGTAATAACAAACATATTAATGGTTCTGTACAACATGAACTAAAATATTAATTTAAAAGTGGAAATGTAATGTTTAAGGAAAATGAATAAACAAACCAGAACATTAATGCAGGAATATATTTTCTCTGTGGCATTACAAGTAAAAGAAAGTTCTTTCTTACATAAAAAGCGTCGTTCTTCAGATCTGACAGACCCTTAACTAATTGTCCTCACAAATCTTACTTTGAGGCCCGGAGACGTCTAGGTTCCTTTTAAACTACAGTAATTTCTTTTAAAGAAAGAATGACTCGGTCAATTTATAACTTTTGTAATTTTGGCCTTAACAAGAGGTTAAAAGGAAGGTTAATTTTAGTTGCTTAAAGTTCTTTAGTAAACAAAAATGTAAAAGATTCTCTTGCAAAAAGAAGTGATGTGCCAATCTACGTATATATTAATGAGTTATAGTGTGTATCCTAAGTTTAATGTGATTAATAATTTACCTTAATATAATTTAATAATTCGCTAATTTACTTACACGACTGAGTAATTTAAAATTTTACAGAGATATTAAGTTGATTATATTGTTAGCTAAATATATATACTTATTTTCTGGGATTAACTAATTTACGGAAAAAATTAAAATTTATGGTATATAGCTGTATACTCTATGATCTATGTCAATTGAAATAAGTATGATAGGTAAAATCACTCTTGCAAAGTAATGATAGGTTTCCTCATGGCGTACTGTGTTAGAAGTAAAGATCTCTGTTAGCAGTAAAGAAATAAACAAAGGCCTAACTGAACAAACACAAGCACAGTATTCATCACCCAAGCACTATGTTTTTGAATTTGGGTGTCTTATAGCTCAGCAGTAGCATAACGGAAGTTTTTCTAGGTGGCACATTTGCAAATTACGCATTTAAATGTTTTTTTTCTGTTTTTCAATTAGTCTTTGTCTCTCAACAGTTCTCTGTTCCTGCCGAAGTTTATTCGCATATTTTCCCTAATCTCGTCGACTCGGTTTTCTCTATGCCTTCTCCATCTTTTTGATTCAGGGTTTGTTTTTGTTAAATTTACAATAATTTATAATATGTCGGTCGTGGATCTTTACCATAAAGAATGGTTTACCTGCCTCAATTTGGCTACAATTACCATTAAAAATAGCCCAAATCAATTTTCTTAAGCTGTATCGGATCATGGTGTAAAGAGGATCTAATTTACAGTTGTAGACCCTCTATTTTTGTTTAAAATGTGACTGGTTAAAAATTCGTCTCAAGGTAATCAGCTGTTAAATTACAATAATATTTTGAAACTACTGTAATGCAAATTGGTCAGCACTGGAGCATTGAAAGCGCCCGCGCCCTCTAGAAAAAATAATCAAAGATTTGGGACTTGAAGCCATAAAAGAAATGCCCATTTGAATTATCAGTCACTGGTGCGCTACATTATAACCTTAACAATGACACCTCAATTGTAAAAGTTGGTTAAGTAAGACGGATGTAACAGAAAAAAACCTTTATTGTGTTAAGTATATAGATTCCGTAAACTCATAAGACCACTCCTTCATTAAATATAACTGCATAATAAGAAAACAAAAACTCCCAGAGCATAACTTTATGTAATGTAAGGGTAGAGCGGACGAAAATTAGATGCGTTTGGATTAAAAACGTATGAAGATGTAGAACATATATATGGCCTCAATAAAACAACCGATTTGCCAAAAAATATTATAAAATCCTTTATTGATCAATATAAACTTACAAAACGACAATAAAATGCAATAAATATAGGCCTTAAATTTGATGTTGCAATCATCAAGAAACCTCATCTATTTATTTTCAATTTGCCTTCCATTAAAACTTGTTTTGAAAATGTTTTTCATTTTGAAGTTTTATGGAGCCGTAGAACAGAATATTGAATAAAGTTGTCGCAGTTCAATTAACTATTCCCAAAGGAACCAGTCAATCTTGAAACCCCAACAACTCTTTTAATTAGCGACATTTATTGGTTTCTTCTACCTCAGCATTTATACGTTTTACTCTTTTCATTTTGTTAGATAGAATAGTTCCATTATGGAGTGTACTAAATAATAAATTGAATCAAATAAAATCGCTTTTAATTTGAGAATTTTAAATTGTTTAGTATCAAACTGATTAAATAGTTTAATTTAAAACTAAAATTAGTTAAAATAGAGGGAATTATATAAAATGAATATACTGATATATAATTAATCTTCACACGTTACTTGCAATAAAACTTAATAATTTATAATGGAAGAGCCATTCATCCTATTGATGTTTTCAGTGCTCTTACAATATTGTTATATTTCAGCTTATCTTGATATCTTCATTGGTATAAAAATAAATATGAATCACACAATTAGTGAAAAACAAATAACGTACTTCATTTATTGACAATCTCATGGTCGCCATCTCTTTAAATACGTAATTTATGTTTGTAATTTATGTTTTTTTAACATTAAAGGTGGTATAATTATTTAACAAGTAAATTATTTTATTTCTCGGGAAATATATCTATCATTTACATACAACACGACTAAGCCAATCACTGACCCAATAAAATATTTAATAAGCGTATTGATTGTTCAGGTTCTAGTTTAGAGTTTCTAACTTCAATAAAAGACAATAGCTTGTCGCAGGAATTTACATTAACTTCTAAAAGAGAAACTTCTAGAAGTAAAGTACAGTAAATTCTCAATTACGATTAACAACACACAAAAAAACTACAGTGGAGTTATTCAATCATCTGTTTAGAAGTGTTTCAAAATCAAATTAACGTTGTCATCGAGTTCTTAAATAAGAACCGCGCTTTAAACGTGATGGAATTTAATAAAGATTTAGAGATGTAAAATTAAACTTGTACACAGATTGAAAGCAAGAATCCATTAACTTTGTCACTTTATGGGAGTTGCGTTGACGTTTTCCAAATTAAAATGTGCAACGAGGCAAAGATAATTGTGTCCGTTGATGAGAACAGTCAGACGCCGCCGAGAAAATTAAAACGTCTTACCGCTTACAACCGGCCTTAGAAATCCTGTACTTTACTTATTATTTATGATCTTGATATTTTTATTTTTGTTTAAAGTTACTCGAGCATTTATTTTTGGTTATTTCATCAATCATGGGCCTTGGTCGTTCCTTATACTTGGTTAGTTTTAACACTACTTACTGGATGACAAATTGATTAGTATCATACTAGCATTAGTTGTTTCAAGTTTACCTGGTAGTACATGAGTATTAATAAATAAAATAAAAAATTACTTCATTCATAGTGTACATTATAATATTTAAAATACACTGAATGTCACAATATAATAAATAATTAATGTTTATTTTCTTATTTGGTAAGAGATTATCTATTTTAGATTTGGAAAAAAATATTTTTGCCAGTCAAACTGGCAAGTTCAGCCATTGTCTTACGTAATACCATACACCTTAGGTAATACAAGCCTTAGAAAATTTTTCCGACAATATAAGTCGGAATATGGTAGTAGCTTCTTTAGAAGGAATTACTGACGCTGTCCTAATTCTATTCTAATTCTATTGATTTTTTTATTTCATTCTGTCATTTTTTTATGTAATTTCGCCCATCAAAAAAGATTATAATTTGAATTTGAAAATCATTTTTCTTAAATAAAACAAGTTATTCTACGGTCTCAAAATCGGACAAAAATAAACAATCATAGTACTACTTAGTTTAAACCTGGTTTAAACACACTCAAACAAGTTTATCAAAAACATTTAATCTTCTCAATATAATAACAACTAGAGAGGAAAAGGAAGAACTAAAAACAAGTTAAATTAAACCTTATTCGAGGCTTATTAACGAGGTTGTTTGTACTGGGAGCAAACAAATTAAGCGGGAAGGAGACCAGGCAAGGAGCGCTGCTTGTTTGTCGGCCCTGGGGACGAATCCGTAACTCATTATACAAGGGAAGAAAACAGCGGGCAACCCTTAATGAGGCGATGTTTGTGTCGCCCACGACCTGTTGCTCTGTCGCCGAGTCTCTCATGTCGAGTCTGTCGTGAGAGTCGAGGTTCTTAACGTGCATAAAATGTTCTTAAAAATATGAAGACTAAGTTTTCTTCAATGAATGTTATTGGTGGGTCAATTGTTTAACATGTCTAACAAAACCAAGTGCCGTTCAACCATACCACATGAACAATTGGTTTCTCTTTGGTCATCTTGGGCTAGGATTAATTGTTTTGAAAAGTAGATTAATTTTAAATGTTTAGATGGTTCTATCTACTGTTTTTCAATCGGAAATTTTTAATTTGCTCATGTTTGCTCAAACAAAAACGTAATATAATTCAAGTTTCATTTACCCTTTTAAGCTGTAAAGACTTTTGTAAAGACGTTTAAGAAATTTTGTTCATTGTACTCTTGAACAAAACGTTTACAAAATGTTTTTGAACAACTCAAAACCCATTTTTTTAAAACTAAATGTTCTAAGATTGTATTTTTCTATTTTAAAATCACATTTGTTTAAGTGTGTGAGAAAATTCTTCAGTGTATTTAAAGTGCAGTAGGTTTATGTAGCAGAACATTAAAATATAATATTGCCAAAAAATCATCAATTTGAAATGTAATTCATCTTAATTATATGAACATCTCCTTTTATGTTGAATTACGTTTATCTTACCGAGTCCTTTAATTTTATCCAGAAAAAATTGAACAGCTTTAAATATTATGTGACTAACTACTACGAATACGAACAAGAGTTGCAGACGAGTTTGTAACCGTAATTTTCTATTAAGATTTGTAGGAAACTATAACACTAAATAAAATAATATTCATATACATTTCCTGTACATTGCAGTGAGTTGAGAAACGCAGCCAAGGGAATAATTTTGGCAAGACATTTGGGTGATTAATGGTCACCGAGTAAAGTTGCAGCTGTTCCGCTTCGGCTTCATAACCTGTCATAAACTTGTGTGTTACAAATTATCTGGATAATATCGAAGTTGAACAATTTGTCAATAGGACTAAGTACACTTAACGCACTTTGACGAGCGGTAAGATGCATTTAGTAGAGGGAATCTCCGAGCTCATTGTACTTATATTTTTAACCTATATTGCCAAAGTAATTGAAAAATAAATGGTATCAGCAAACTGACACATAATTTCTCCTTTAAAGGAAGAAAATCTACAATAAAATAAAATAAATTTACAACTACCCCACAAATAAATACCAAGCTGTAACGAAATCGGTTTTTAACTAACGGAGATATTAGTTTTTGAATATCTGCCGTAAGAATAACATTAGACAACGTTCTGTGTTTACCGCCGAACGAAAGTTTAAATTATCTCCGAACCAGTTGTCTGAGGTAGACTAATAATTCAAGACACGGGATTATTTATTTTTTCAAGCCAAATTTGATAATTTCATACATAATTTGATTTATTATTATAAGTAAATTTGAAAATTTCGATATATTAGAACTTTAATTCACATAAGTTTGAAACATTTTTACATTTTACAGATATGCAGTTGGTGTCATTTTACTAGTAATTTAAGCACTAACAAACCATGAAATTTTTATCAAAATCGTTAGAGCCATTTTTGAGAAATTTGGATTTTTGTTGTTTTTACGGGTTTTTATGTGGTAAATACCCTTTAAAATCAAATTTATGGTGTGGTGGAAATGAGTCGGAACTGTTTAGTTGTTTTTAAACTGTTATAGATACAGCGACTAATCTTTTTTTACATCTTATATCTTATCTTGTTATACTTTATAAATTTTACTTTTAGTTCGTTCAGCTGGTAAGTTATTTAATGGGTCCATTAAGAAGTTTTTTTCATTTGATCTAATATCAATCCACTCTAAAACATGTTTTGTAGTAAATACTTCGGATAAAACATTTCCTGCCTCCTTAGATCCACCATAATCAATATAAATAATGTTTTTCAAAGGAAAGGTGGTGTTATGACCATAATTTCAAAGTAGATTTTCCCACTTAGTATATCAGACCGTTAAAAGATGTTTATCCGTTCGCAAGATACGAGTACAGTGTAAGGAATTTTCACAAATTAATTTCTGATAGACATAATATTAATTTGAGGTAAATCGTCAAGACGCCGTAACATTGGTTAGAGTGAACCTTTCGAGATCCGGTTTGCGGCATCGTTTTCTACTGATTAAAATCTCTTATTTGACACTAAATGTGATCTGCGCTGTTGTTTAAGAGTTTTGTTACTCCTCGTGGTCCACTCCCCGATGTAATAAATAATTGATAATCGCTAAAACGTATCTCCATGACTTATTATTGATTTTCCCAGTTTCATTGCTTCACCTATAATGGTTTAAAAGTTAGAAATCCGTTCCGGGACTTTTCAACTTCATTGAACATCGTAGCAGCTAGTGATTAGTTTGAAACAGTAAAATAATCGTATACTAACCAATTCCTTTTCTACGGTTAATAATAACATTGAATAATCTATTTCTATAGATACTATGTATAGGAAAACCACTGTGGGACACATTCAAATTTGCATACGTTGTTACAGAATTGATTACAGCCATGGCGTCAGCCGATTGTGAACGATACCGATTACATTTCATTATCGGTTTACTGAAATACTGACAGTTGCAGATATTTCTATACCCTGCGTTTAGTGAATACCAGGTTTATTAAATCGTGATATATTTAGTATTGAGCCTTTCCCTTTTTAGGTTTTGTGGTAAGGACGTCTATACTAAAGTACTTTTGTGTTACCACAAAACTAGAATTTAATGCTGTAGTGAAAACGAATTATTGAAAACAACTATCATTATTAGATATTTGCTTCATAATGTAATTTAACATTTTTAACTGAAGCAATCAAAAATGGAAATCACTGTATTTATGGTTCACTTCCGTAGAATTTTTATTGTATACCTAAGGAATTATACACATAAGATTGATATAATAATATAAATGCTTACCATTTACACCAATAAGCTGAATATTCCTTTAATAGATAGCTGTGAATGAGAATAACAATAATTTGGATTAAAGGTTATGATGATAGTAGGAAAGTTCTCTCTAAGGCATTCAAAATCATCCCAAATTCAAAAAACTAATGTTTGGTCACCGAAATGTAAATTTTCATATAGAAATGATATATACTGCACATTAAACGCTAATATAGTGAATTTACGGTAGTTTTTATGGTCAAAGCCTGTCACCTTAAAGAATGATAAAGCAAATTTTCGGAAGCGTTAATATGATTTTTAGACACTTGGAATTTCAAATGTAATTCACTAAACTTTCAAAGTCAAAGTTCCTTAAAACACTATGACTTCTGAGATATTGCTGTCATAATTCCTTTCCTAATTACAGAAGGTCTGGCTCTGGGAGATAAGAGTAAATGTGCCTTAAACTTTCCTCTTCGCTTCTTAAAAGCTATTTAGCTTCCAGATCCTGATGTGTTTTGTGATGGGTAAATTTCGTGGTGAGAAGTAAAATGTGCAATATTTTTTATTTTGTTTGGTTGTTAAAAACTGAAATAACCCGATTTCAAATATGTCAGAATAACGATGCAAGGTAGATATGGTTCAGACCTCTCTAAAATGGTGCAGAATGCATTGATATTTTTTTACCTAAGTTTGCGTTTTCTATGGAAGAATTTTTTTTGTTAAAACTTATTGAATGTTTTGCACATTATGACGACAAAAGTTAGTAATTTCTATAAATTATTTAAATATTCTCTTGTTAAATTAATTCTATATCTGATTGGCAACTCCAGTCTATGCACAGGCTAACCGCCCATACAGACTTTTTCCTTTAAAAAAAACATTACAACCTAATTCAATTAATGTATTTATCCTTGATTCAATAATTTAAATTATAAAAATAAACTGTTTCATAATGTGCAATTGTGTTGTAATGTATGAAATGAGATATGTATTTTATTTGGAAATAAAGCTATTTTTCATTTCATTTCATTTTATTTTAGTTCTGCAGAAATATCAATAATTTTCGTAAAATGAATATATAAAGAACAATGAAGTGGGCTGGGGTAAAGATCTAGTTACCTATACTAATCGTCGCGTCGCGTCTTAAATAATATTAGCGTACTTTAAAATTTCTTCAGTTGTTATATGGCTATTGAGCTTTGATTATTTGACGAAAACATAAATCAGTTAAAAATACCTGCTTCTTGTAATCCTGTAACACAACTACCTAGTTTCGCCCTTTCTAAGAGGACATCACCGGGTGATCCAAGGGTGCGTTAGGGCCTATTCATTTTTCATTGAAGAAAGTCGTCATGTAGAACGTAGAACACAACAGTAAAAAACACGTTTTTTTTAATAAATGTGTTTTTTGACTGTTGTGTCCTAAGTTCTACATGACGACTTTCTTCAATGAAGAATGATTAGGCCCTAAGGCATCCTTAGATCACCCGATCGATGATGCTTTCTTAGAAAAGACGAAACTAGTTAGTTGTGTTACAACACTTGGATTACAAGAAACAGGTATTTAAACTGATTTATATATTCTCAGTAATCCGGAGGCTTGACCACTAGAAAAAATTAACGAAAACATTAATGTCATACAGAAGATCCTGATCACGAATGTTAAAAAAATGTTAACCTCTGTCGACTTTTCTTTTAACTTTTTACCAGAACAAGGAGCGAAATTAAGCGAGACGATTAGTGAAGCCAAATCGCGCCGTAATTAGACAACCCGCCAGTCGGCGACAACGCCGGAAACGACGAGTCACTTTTATCATTTTCTCTTTAAATCTTGAAATACTTCCTTTGTAAAACATTGTTGAAAAATGTAATGATTATTGATCTATTACTTTTAATTTACATGTAGAAATCGTGCTTTCCAAATTATCTCATGAATGTAATTAATTTTTTTTTGTGTGTTGAGGGAGTGAAGTACAACTTTGTCTCAAGTATATCCCTCAAGAGAAGTCGTTGGCGAACGAGGAATACAATTTTTACAAAGGAGACAATGTATTCTACCTCCGGAATAAGAAATAATTTGGTAAAGGTAAAGGTCGCAAAATAACAGCCGTCTGCTGTGGTTACCTAACGTGTACAAAATTTAAAAAAATCAACTTTCAAGTCATAATCTTCATGATACAAAAACCAAAAGTAAGTGCTTTTCCTGTCGATGAAACCAAACAAATCTAAGTTTATTTTGGTAAAATGTTTGATTTTATTTAGATAAAATGCAATTTATATTAATTCAAAATCACGATTGAGGTCGTATTTTTATTTAAAATTTTTAAAACCTTAAAAGCTATACAGCAGTCAAGATGAATTAATTTTTATCAACAATCTTAAAAAGGGTAATCAGTAGTAAAAGACGGGAACGAAAATAAGACAGGAAGGATTTTAGAGATTCTATCAAGAAGCGGTGGTTTTCTTGAGATGTTCCAGATAAAACCAAGACTAATTGTAGTCGTGCATCATTGTGACAAGAGCAGGAGTTGAACGGGAGAGATCGCAGCTGGGAAAAACCTTGAGTTTCCGGGACAAACTAGTTTAGATAAGCTAAATACAACATTCCCAGTCACCACTTGGCTGTGCTGTGATGGAAGCTATTCTGAAAACAGCATGAACGTATATTGTTTTAGTTTTTAAAAGTGATAATTTTGCAGTTGATTGTTTTGTATTGAGATAACTAGATTTTTCAGATACATGACGAACGTATGGGGGAAGGAGATTGGCTATGCACCATTGGTGCTATAAAGCATACTTTGGACAAATTTTTTTTTAATTAGATAGTCAGTTCGGTTTCAAAACAAGGATATACAATTGGTACTCCACATATAAGCTCATATTTGATTTCTACACTAAACAACTTGTAAACGTTACTTTAGAAATTTGAAATAAGTCATTAACAAGGTAGACACGATTTGGGGGGAAACCTATCCGTAAAAAAATTTCCTTAAAATCAACGTAGTAACTACAAAAAATAGACAGCATTAATAATCATTACAATCCATTCGTTTGTTTAAATTTTTCATAAATACTGAAAATGTAAAAGCGCACAATGGCGATGATAAAATGGTAACGTTCGACGCCTTTGAATCTGTCGAGACGTGATTTCAAACTTGAGGAGGAGCGTTTAAATCGTGCATGTCTGGAATATTGAATTTATTAGACTCAAAGAAAAAAAGATTTTGCCTTTTTTACGTGTTTTATTTCAATGTAGTTCTATAAATAAGACATCATCAGCTTCATACATGTCTTGTTTGCTAGTAAAACCTAACAATATGACCTTTGCCAAACAGTTTTATTTTTTAGATAAAACTTAATATGACGCAACGTAAACTTTATTGAAAAGAAAGCATGAATACCAATTAATTATACTTAATACAAATAGCATACAACAATCTTAATCCATTAATTTAAAGTCCCAAAAATCCAAAATTAGTATTTAATATTTTAAATGATCGTGCCTTGAAAGTTATGGTTTATTCTTTTAAAAGAAGCGTTTGCTCAAAGGATTTAGCCTAAAAGCCTTATTATGTTTGCTTATATCATAGCAATTACATTTAATATCTATACTCTTCTAGGATATTAATCAAGTACTGTTCGAAAAACTTGTTAAGGATTAGTAATAGCAATCATATTGGGTTAACACATTTTTTTAAATTAAAAAGAATACCGTTCATAAATAAAATATATTTTACAAGACTTAAAATATATTTACAGTTATATTTCACTCATTTGTGAGACGGTAAATATACATTAAAAATGGGAAACGGCGAACAATTTCGATTCATAACACCAATGATCATGAGGCCCGATGAGAGACTGCCAGAATAAAGATGATGGCTTTAACTTTTATTTATTTTTTTTAGATTAAGAAGAATTTTGTTTTCAATAAAAATGTAAGGAAAAAGACAAATTATGAACGGACAAGTCAACTTCGACTCGAGCGGAACTTACAATAGCCTGCTTTCAGTAGAACTCCCAGGGACCAATAGGATATAAGGAAGAACGCCATCTTGATCCTGCCAGTCTCTCATTGGGCCAGATAATGATTGGTGTGCAAATCGAAAACGATCGCTATTTTTTCATCGGTTATGTATATTTTACGTATTTTATTTACATTTGGTACATAGAAAAGGTGCGACCCCATTTGATCGAATTACATCTGACCGAATCCTTAAAATATTATATTTGACCGAAAAGCGATTTTTAAATTCGGTCAAATGTGATTAACGTAAATTCGGTCAAATGTAACATAATAGAAAAGACTTCGGTCAAATGAAATAAAATGCTGATTCGGTCAAATGTAATATATCATAAATTCAGTCAAATGTAATAATTTACATGTTCGGTCAAACGTAATAAACCAAAGTAGATTTCGGAAAAATGAAACAAGTCACTTATTCGGTCGAATGTAATATTTTACAATTTCCCTCGAAAGTAGAGTATTATTAAATATTTAGTTTATCGGTCAGCTCTTCTATAATGTTATTTAGTAAAGGATTTCGGTCAGATGTAACAAATCCAAATTCGGTCAAATAATGTAATAAACTAATTTTAGTTTAAATGTAATGAATAAGAAATAATTTCGGTCAACTAAAACAAAATACTAATTCGGTCAAATGTAATAAACCGTATATTTGGCCAAATGTAACAAATTACCAATTCGGTAAATAGTCCAGGCAATGAATGCTCAAAAAAATGTATAGAAGGAATTCCCTATTAAATTTGAAAATTAAAGAAAATTAAATTTCCTGTAAGAAAAATATATAATATGTCTACTTTGGTCCAACCGTTTACAAGGTAAGCACTAATTTTATTAATATTTTTAAAAATAGCCCTTCCATAAGAAATACATGTAAATTTGGGGTAACTTAGGTGCCCAATTAGGCAAAGCTTTTTTTCGCCTATAGGAAAATGAACAGCATTCAGGAAATATTGACAAAATCTCCAGTAATTTGACACCTTAATCATAAAAATTGGTCTAAAATTGAGGTGTTGGCAAGCTCACAAAAAACGTTATTTTTCATGGAATTATTTCAATTTCTTATAATTTCTTGAAAAATAACGTTTTTTGTGAGCTCGCCAATGCCTTAATTTTAGACCAATGTTTATGATTGAGGTGTCAAATTACTGGAAATTTTGTCAATATTTCCTGAATGCTGTTCATTTTCCTTTAGGTGAAAACAGCGTTGCCCAATTGGGCATCTAAGTTACCCTCAAATTTACAAATTTACATGTATTTCTTATGGAAGGGCTATTTTTTTTAAATATTAATAAAATTAGTGCTTACCTTGTAAACGGTCGGACCAAAGTAGACATATTATGTATTTTTCTTACAGGAAATTTAATTTTCTTGAATTTTCAAATTTAATAGGGAATACTAAAAGTTGATAGTTTTCAAGATATTTAGGAAAAACCAAAAAATTGTACCTTTAGGCCCTTTCAGCCCAGCCGGCTCAAGGGCTAAGGGCGGTGACTTTTGATATGTTTTACTCCTAACTAGTCTAAACAAAGTTACAAAGTCAAAAATTGTGATCCATACAATTCCCTCTATACCCTTTCGTTGCCTGGACTAAAAATGTAATAGATTATATTTTCGGTCAAATGTAATAAACTGTAGAAGTTTTCGGTCAAATGAAACAATTCACGTTTTCCGTCAAATGTAATAAAGCAAAAATTCGGTTATATGGCGATTCTGTCATTTGTGACACTTCTATTTTCGGTCAAATGTAATATTTCGAGATTCGGTCATATGAAAGTCGGTCATATGGGCCCCCACGCATAAAAAAACGTATTATACTAATCAAGAAGTTGATTAATACGTTTAACAAAACTGTTTGAAAAAAATTTTCATCTTTGCAGCCATTACCTTTTTCGATCTTGTATATTTCTCCAAAAATATTTAAATCTACAATTTCAATTCAATATTACAATTGGTTATATTTCCTGCTTAAAATTATTTTAATTTTTTTAATTATTTTTTAAAAAGGTTTAATTTTTTGGGGTTAGGAATTTTTGTTGTAATTTTATTTCAATTATACGTGGGTAGATTGTTGATTAGAGAGGAAAAATCGGGTTTTCTACTTCCCTAACCCAGATTAATAACAGCTTATTTACCTCACTCAATGATTGATCTCATGATTAAACGTTCGGATACTGACTGCAATATTATAATGTAGGAAAATAAATCTTATAGAACTATTAATTCGGTTATGTTTAAGACGAGAAAGAGAATTCTTTAATAATCTTCCCACGTTTAATCTAGTCTGTGGGGGCATTGTTCCCTAACAATAGGCTAAAGTGCCTCTGAAACGGCGCCGTTTGAGGGGAAATTCATTTTGTATTGTTAAGCCTATTTAATTTGTGTTTTATCAAAACTATGCAATTTTATTGCTGTGATAAAGTTGAAGGAATGATAATACGTTATTCCTTTCAGAAGATTGCACCTTTTTGCTATAGTATATATATGTTATAATCCTAGATTCAGAAAGACTGCAATGGTTTCCCTATTAAGGGAAAGTTTTTGATAAGAGCACAAGCTTATATAAATTCAGCAAGGATAAGGAATTAGCACTTTACACTACATATTCCAGAAATATTAAGATAAAATGATTTAATTAATCTCAAGATCGATTCTATGTTTTATTAATTTATGATTAGTCAAATTGTATTTAAAATACGATTTAACTAGTTATAATTCCTTTGATCAATCAATTAAATTCCTTTATTGTCATAAAACTTATACAAGCATTGGCGTGAGTCAAGATAGATACAATAAGATATTAGAACTAAAATATGTACTTCTAAATTATAATATTATTAGAAAGTCTTAGACACTGTAGTACGTGCCCCTCAGTAAATAAGCCTTAGTGCACCCCAAAATTGTTCATGTGACATCTCAACCTTAAGGAGGTCAGGCAGTCCATTAAAAAGTTTGATGGATGAATAATATACGATATTTTCGAAAAAAGTTGTTTTTTATTGAAAAGAGACAGGTTTGAACGTTGACGGCGCGTAGGTAGCAGGTAGCCAAGATTCAAAAATGCTGCGGTTTTTCATGTGGAATGTCAGAGGTTCTAATAAATAAATAGAAACGTCATTAGTTTGTGATGAAGAAAGGTCTCTTTACATGATTCTTATTGCCTTAGATCAAAAATCATTTTCAAACCTTCTTTCAAAGAGTGGGTTGGATAGGTTGGTAGAAAAGCAGAAGTTCGCACCCTCGAACGAAAAGTGACATCAATCTTTTGCCTCTTAGAGGTAAAAATGTTTTCAAAAATGTGTAAAAATATAAATATTTTGATACAGAATCACTAAAAGCGATTGCCGGTTGCACAATGTAGTCAAAATATAGTTTTGAAGCATTTAGAAATGCTTACAAAATAAGACACATTCAAACTCGAAACCTAAATAACTACATCTAAGATTCAAATTAGGTGGATTCAAAAAATACATACATCATTGTAATTTAATCCATAAGAACAATGAACTAACTAAAACCAACAAAGTACGATTTAAAATAACGGTTTAATATCAAGCAGCCTTTTAAATTTTAAGTAAAATATTTTTTGAAATCAGTTTTTGAGACTGAGATAGCCAAAATAAATTTTTAGAGTTCCAAGATTTAAAAGCGTGAACAGGAATTTGAACATGTCTAAAGTATTACCTCGCTCAAAAAGGATATTTTTCATTACATAATAGTTTTTAATAATTTGATGGTTAGGGGTATATGATAATTTTTTTAATTTTTACTATGTGTTTTGTAATTTTTTATTAATTATAATTGAAGGTTTTTAATGACAAGTCACAAAAACCATCGTCGTTTTTGTCCGACAAAAAATCGCAGATTATGTGCTTATAGCATCACAGCGTGATAACATCCTACCACAACCAAGCATTACAATTAATCATACAATATCTGCACCAGCACTATTGTTTTCGGTCGATATACTCATATGAAGATGTATTAATTAACATGGACACCATCTAGCGGTCATGTCTGGTGCTGGCCGCATAATGTTGACATGGTCTACATCCGCAGTGTACTATTAGTGCGCCAGTCTCTCTGCGCCTATTGTCACTACTTCTAAATTATACATTCATACCTCAATGAATGAGGTAAGAATTTTTGCAACTTAGATTAAGAACTAATTAGAGATCAACAAGAAAATATTCTAGGTCGAAAATCAACCAGAAAATGCTTAAGAATTTGCTATCACTCCTTGGTGACTCATTTGTTTGTTAATCTGTAAACTTAAGGCCATTGTTATTTTTATTCCAACTTTTAAAGAGGGAAAGAAAATTGGGATAGGATTTGTACATACAATGGAAAATATCTTTCTCACGGTTTGTTTCGAATTGCACACTAAGTTACACACTTACTCAGAAAAGAAAATCACATTGGCCTATTACAATAGATATGTAATTTAAACCTTTTTATTGCTACGCTGGATACTTTAACTGTGAACATTAATACATTAATACAAATATTTCAATGAAACTGCGTGAATATTTTTTAAGTTAAAGTGTTTCCTTATATATATATATATATATATATATATATATATATATATAAATGCCTAGTTTCCAATTGTTTATGTAAGCTATTGCGTTACCTAAAAAACATGAAATCTGCCTTAAGCCATGCCTTAATAATATCCAAGTTAGGAACCAATCTCCAGTTTCATATGGCATTTGAAAAAATAATAATACGTCTAGTAATTTGTTTTAATAAAAGAGGATGGACTTCGGCAACCACCTATCCTAAATTTTAACCACTAGGGTTTATTCAAATACGGATCACAACAAAGTGTTTTCATGCATTATACGTGAAGACATAAAAGTTGCTAGTATCATCAAGTTAAAAAGGTAATAATAGTATATTTCATTACTAGGACCTAAAATGACGCTTTTCGTCCAAGGTCAAGTTTTACGACCGAGGCTGTAGGCCGAGGTTGAAAAATGAACGAGTAACGAAAAGCAGCTTTAGGCCCATGTGATGAAATATATTTTTCGTTATATTGCTCAATACAACACGCAAACTACTTAAGAAAACCAAAATGTAATAGCTTGTTTACCTTTAAAGATACCGTCCAAAGATGTCGCCATCTTGTTCTTGCTATTTGAAGCAATCAGCTGATTGTTTCATTTGTGTTAGGTTAGACTGACAACAATGAAGAACTATCGACGTATCGAACGCATGTAATAATCGACTGGTGAAATGAGCGAGTTTCACAAATTGATTAAACTGACAACAATGAATGTTTCGATAATAACGATGAATGTTTCGATTATTTGTAATCGAATGAATATTGTTCGATTATTACGACGTTCTCGGCACTTTTTGACTTTTTTAGTCCTAGGAGTAAAAAAGATCAGCTGGTATCGAGTACATTAGCTTTTAATTCCCAGGAATAAAAACAGCGTATTTAGGTCCGGAAAACATGTATTAAAAACAGCTTTTTTTGAAGCAGTATAACGAAAATTTATTTTTCAAGACTTAAATTTAAATTCCAAGAAAATTCATTTGTTTTAGTGATCCGTTTGCCCCAGTAACGGAAGCAGCCGTGTCACAACGTGTCTCAGGTACGAATGCAATATTCAGGAGCTTCTCCGTCGGAGCACCTGCCGCCGATGTCTTATTCATGCTGTCAATAGCTTTAACGGCTTAAAAACTCTTTTATTGGGCTTTTAATTTCACGTAGATAATGACGCTACCGATCATAATTGGTAACAATCAACTAAGTTTAAACTTTAGGTCTAATATTTAACAATTATGTATTCACTTAGTGCAAAGGATTAAAGGAAATTTAATGTTAACAACAGTGAATTATTTGTTTGGATATGTAAAACTATTTCAGCAAGACCGAAAAATTCTATTGTCAAAGAGGGTTGACGTATGTAAAAAAAAGTTTAATCAACTAATTTTCACATGGTCATTAAGCAGCGTAAATAAAACAAACATCGGAGTAAAACGCGGAATAAACCATCGCTTCTGAGGTAAAATTACGGTTTTAATGAAAATAGAAACTATTTCAAAAGAAAATTTTTTACGTTTCAAGTGTAGTGTGTGTGTGTATGTAGATGTAGTTACTTAAAAAATAACTAAGCAGTGTTGGTAAAATATAACTGTTTGAAAAGATTACAAACAGGAATGCAGTATAATAAATTCTTTTGCCGACAAATAGCCTATTGTGTTTATATAGGATATTGCAGTCAGAATAGGCCATAAGACCATCTCTAAAAGGGTGGGATTCACCCCTGCAACGAAAGGGGTTTGGATTGGGCGGGCTGCCAAAATACACGGAGCCAAGTCTCTTACAACTTGCTTCAGGTTTACATACTAAGTAATGACAGATATGTTTTATATGGATTGTTTTACAGAAGGTAAGAAATGTCGTATTTTCAGTGGGATGGGATACTGAAAATGATGAGAAACTACTGAAAATACATGAGTATTTTATGCAATGATCATTTAAAATGCAAGATATTTCAATAACTTATTGAATCAATAACAATGAACCAATTAGTTTACGTTTTCATTAGTCATATGTCTTGTGTTTTAGATGTAGTAAAACCTTAAAGCTGCTTAGTAAAAAAAAGTAATATACAGTAATGATTATTTGCTATGATTAAAATACATCATTTTCCGGCCTTTCATAAATAATCTAGAAATCGTTTTTCAGAAATCATATAAAATTAGGGAATCACAGTCGTGCATCGAAATTTCAAGGCAAGGCCTAGTTGCCACCAGAAGAAAACCTGGATAACTTAGAGAGTTAAAGAAGCATCGGGGGAATAACTTTTTTGAATTAAAGTATTAACAAACTTTTAACCATTTTGTTTATGTATTTAAATTGACTTTAATTGTACATTTCAGGCTGAATTTATCCTTTCTTTCAGTACTTACTTAAAAGAAAAGTAGCTGGTGGACCGAGCCTTGCTCGGTGTTATTTCATGTTTACCACTTCATCCAGTTACTATAAAATATTTCAATGTCATAAAATTGATAAATAGAAACCTTTTTTATTGCTCCATGGACTCTTCATCCCACTTGCTGTATTTTCCCTTGATGGCTGTAGATTCCAAACAGCTGTTATGATTACTTCATTTGTTTACACTTTCCTTGTTTATTTTCGTTGCTATCACGGCAACCCATAAGGCCAATGTTAAAAATTTACAACTTTAAAATTCGATTTATAACGTTATTAGATTTTCTCAGGCGGAGTCAACTGCATAAAGCACGTTTTTGTGCCAAAAATAACTTATTTTCAAAATTCGAAGAAAATCCTCGGAGCAGTTTTAGAAATAATTGTGCAAGCAAGCATACAAGAACGGACGATAACATTGCTCATATAAGAGTATAGGATATTTATTGTTATTATATAGGCACGTAATGAGGACTGGTCATATTCAGGTGGGGCATTTGTAAAAATACGAAGAAATTCGTATTTCATATTAACAAGTTCGCTGCTGCGAACGTTCTAAAGCGCAGCCAAAAACCCGTTAGAGTCGAGCAACGTTCCAGAACGAAGTGAAAACTAATAATGTGATGTATTTTGTTTACGTTATAATTTAAGAAATAACCGAATGATCAAATAAAAGTTTAAAACAGTAAATTATACTATATAAACTGAAACCATTTATCCACAATGTCCGCAAAATTGCAACACGAAACTTACTAATGTCATTATGTTAGGGATTTGAAGAAAACCCAGTCGTGATAAAATATTCAAGACCCTTTAAATGACGTCATGGAGGCGTCTAATTATGGCACCAAACACCTCCGTCTGACGTTAATTGTCGTCCTTGCTTTGCAACTTTTCTCTTCTTTTCATAATAAAAGGGATTTCTTAAAACGTTTTTAATTAAAATGTTGTATTTTTGACTCGAACATTGTTAGTGTTCAATGTTGACATTTAAAAAAGTTTAAAGAGGTAAAGTTTACTTTAGCATAATTCACAGGGTAAAGTTCACACTGATGTTTTCATTTTTCTTGATCTTTCATTTTCAGTCGAGGAAGTGAATGATTATACTTCACTAGCTGACGGTCACTAATTTTACCGGGTAAGTAAAATTACCGTTTTAATTGCTATTGATTTACAACTATTGAGTAGCAGACAGCTAGCGAAACAAATGATCAAACAAATCCACCCAAGATGTTTAGGATGATTGGTTGAAAGGATCAACCAATCATCCTTAAATATAAACTTGAACTCTGATCTTGTGGCCCATTGGGAACTTGGATGGGTATCGACGCAACAAAAGAGTATAAGCAAAATGTTGTCCTTCTCGGTGCCATACAGAAAAATACGTCGATCTGTTCGTTATTGAACTGTACGTTGATCGGAATTTCGTATTTATAAATTAGGTTAATGGTGATAGATACAGTTTTTAGGTTACTGCTGTAGGACTGGACTTAGTTTATCACAAAACCTACTGTAATTGGGATACATTAATGTTATGGATGAATTTTGCTGAATAAAACCTGTAGAAATGACTTAGGGAAATCCACTAACTTGGACATACACGTTCGCTGCGATAAAATGGGTTTAGTTCAGAATGGTTGTGATATTTACGTTTAAGCAGTAAAGTTGTGTGTTACATTAAAAACAACCGCTATTTAAAAAGCATATTGTTTTAAAAACAAAAACAATAATTTCCTCGCAGTAAAACTTCAACCTGAGAAAACACACTGGTCCGAACTCGCAGATATCAAAAGTACTATCTCGTTTCTTAAATAAAATCAGAGGCGCGTCTGCTGTCAGGGACGTGATTTCTGGTGTTGTTTCAAGGGGGGTCGTTTAACCTGGGACGTGCAGCGAGTGCTCAACCCACGTCCCACCCATGTCGCTGGGGAGACTCCGCGTCCACGTCCCCGTCGATATGTCCTTCTACTAATTATTCTTACTGGGAAAATAATTTTAACGAGTGATATTGATTGGTAATCTTTTTTTGTGTCGGTAAGATTTTCCGTTTTGATTTTATTAAGGAGTTTTTGAAATCCACGGTGGGACAATGCGATAAACGTAAAACGGTATTTTTAACACTTTGCTAAATGTATAAAATCCGCTGATTTTACCGTTTAACGTTTATCGTGTTGTTTTACCGTAGACTTTAAAAGCTCCCTATTATTTGTATGGATGATTTGTTGCTTTTTATCACTACTTTGAAATAGCTACGTCATTGTAAGTAACTTATGATTACGTAATGTTAAAAACATTAATGATAAACCAACGAACTGTTAAATTTGTAACAGAATAATTTGGTTCGAATCACAAATATATAAGGCTTAAAAGTAGCATTGTTTTTATAGAAGGCCTAAATAATGAAATAATTTATTATCAGGACACGGTTTGTGTTGAAATTCACAAAACCCCAAGCTGATAAGTTATACTTGCAGGTATATTTTCTAGAAAAAGTTTACCTAAAACAATAGTAATACATGTGGTAGAACAATTATTTTAAATAAAAAACTAACAACCTTTACGAGCGACAAGTTTTTTCATCGTTATATTTAAATAAAAAAAACCATTATATTAAAATCCTTACTAGTAAAAAAATCGTTCTACGTAAAATATTTCAAGATTAAACAAAAGGAAAGTATTCCAGCGCTTTAAAGTAGTAGAGAGGATGTTTAATTATCTCGTAATATAGCAACTGAGATGTTTACCTTTGACATACTGATGCCTCGCCATCTCAGCTATGCAGCGTTAATATTATAAAGGCTCTTATCGTCACGCTTTCCTGATCGCAACAACTCAGGAAATGTGAACATATATTTAACATATAAAGAAGTTATTTCAATTTAGAAGCCAAAAAGTGATTAACTAATTTGTTTTGTTTGATAAAAATATGTTTTATACACTTGTAAAACATTTATAATAATATGTTTTAGTTTTTAGCGAATGTGTTAATTTAAAGAGCGACTAGAAAAAATAGGATAATTTGAATTTTTTGCAGTTCCATGAAATCCCCTTATGCAATTTTAATCAAGTACAATTTTATACTTTCAATAATAGGATTTTATATCTTACTGTCTTCCATAAGTCCTTTGAAATGTTATCGAAGGTAAATATAATAATTTAAAGACTACACTTTTTTAATGGATTAAACAAGTTATATATTTGGTCAATATGCGTATCAAATATATTCGTATTTTACACCTCGACTTTATCTTCGTTTAAAGAAAAAATTCAAAAGACCTTTTAGAAGAATGATTCTAAAACCTATTCAAACTGCAGAAAAGGCGAAATTTCAGAACTTAACTGTTGAGCAGATAAACGCGAACTATTTCTGTGCTCCGATGACAAAACGTGATAATAAATTATTCAAATTTATTCATAGCACCGCCTAGTCGCTGAATGCGACCGAAGAAATAGCAATTGTGACGGTAAAATTAACACGATCTCGGTCTCTGAATCGGCGACGACGTGGTGTCGAACTTGACGGCGCCGTTTACACTGAACACGACTTGAATATTATATTTGATAATTCTGGAAACTACGCTCATTCCTTTTTTAACTTACATACAAAATTGTACACCTATAAAAGATTTTTAATGACCGGTAAGCTTTTATTCAAATAAGTAAATGATGGTCTCTGTTTTGTTGATTAATTCTCAGTATCAGACATCTTGACAGACACAATTCGTTAAAACTCTATTACGCGAGAATTGCCACAAAGGGCATCACAAAGAAAATATTTTATTTAGTGTTGAAAATAATCAATATAATAATATAGTTTCAATAACAATATAATAATCAATATATAATATAGTTTTTGATCAGTATATATTTGATTGCATTATTTATAAAAAAATCAATTTACAGAAAACTAGAATGCGTTCGAATGTCCATTCTTACGATACGCGAAATAAAAATGATATTGACATTCAAGAGTACAAATTGTCTCTTTTCAAAAAAAACCTTCATTTATGGGTACAAAAATTTTCAAATTTATACCGAATGAAATAAAAAATGAAACTTACCAAGGAAAGTTTAAAATTAAATTAAAATAGTTTTTAATAGGCCATCCACGCTATTCACTTGAGTTTTTCCTTGAAACTAAAATCATACATTTTCTCTTGACTTGAAATTAGTTTACAACTGCTGCATTTAGAATAATCCTAATTCTATATGTAGAATTAGTTTTATTAAAGTATATTTGGATTGTTTAGTTATTTAAGTCAAACATTTTATCACTCATGTACAAGTTTGTATTTATGAAATAAAGAAATACTTTACTACGATTAAAATTCAATGTGATTAATTATTTTTATTCAATTTAAAATTGTTTAATAAAATCACGTACAAATACTTGTGAAGTACCTTCTGAAATTTCGCAACAGTTTCACTAGCCCAACTCCATAGGAGGACTAGGCTACATCCTAACTTCTAGGTTATAGCTAGAATCAAATCACAAGGCCAACGCCGTCCATAAGCCCAATGCTAAAATTAACATTAGTCTCACGGGCGGACTGGGCCTTGTGATTTGAATCGACCTATACACGGCGTGCAACTTTCTACACACGCTGCGCCCGCCGCGCCGTGACGTGAGTAAGCTCTATGCGACGAGAACTTGTTAAGTACTTTACGACCACAAACTTACCCGCTCAACCCTTGCTTTGATTGATACCTTCACGCGCACGATACAATAAGCCAATGCCATAGTTGTTTACACCTAAAGGAGTACGAAGGTGTGTTAACACAACAATTATATTATTCAATAGATAAAAAAATCGCACTGCTGGTTTGGCCACAATAGGTGTAAACTGCATGGTAACCATCAGTATAGTATAATCAGGAGGATGTATGAGGGCTTGTTAATTAGCATACTACCATCTGGAGACGTTGAACATTGTAACACACAGTGTTAACCATGTTGCACAGTATATCCCTATCGAGGTACTATGACACACTAACAATTACTTGACATATTTGTTACATAGGTTTTATTTTAGATACTTCCATTTAATTTTTTTTGCTATTATTACCAAATATAAAACACTAATACAATTTAAATTGTGGTTTGAATAGAGGTAGATTATCTAAATAAGTGTGGAAAGTATTTGTACTTGAGTTTGTTGAAATAATCAACTTGGTGGTAGGTTTTACAGAATCACTGTTCTAAAGAGGTTTGTTTGAATTGGTACAATCTTTGATGATCCTACCAAAAACATTTTGTTGGGAACTCTTCATGCGTTGTAACTTGAGCGTTCAAGGACAAGTGAACGTCCCACTTGTCCTTGAAAGCAATTTGTTGACCGAATTAATATTATTATTGTTGTTCTAAGTATTGAACTACAGTTTTTTACTTATTTTTCAACTTACTACCGATAATTGTTTCCCGTTAAGTAAAATTACATGTCCCCAGCCGCAAAGCTATCACACATTTAACTAAATTATTATATAATTTATTTTAAGTTAAATGGACACACTTTTATCTTTATTACTACAATCATTCATTTTTAAATTTGAATCGAAAGAAAATATATCTCTTATAAATTAAATTGTTTGATAGTTTGAAAAAACATTAAATAATTTTGTAATGAAGAGAATATAACAGCATAAACATTATAAAACAATATTCGAAACTATTTATGTTATATTTATATCAAAGCTTTAAGTTATATATATATCATAATGAAAATGTTTCAAATACAATTATGATAAATTATCATGGTTATTAACTGGATAGTTTTGATAAAACGTCGGTAGTTTTCAAGTTATGAAATATTGAAGATATAATAATACTGAAAGAAGGAAGAAGTGAGGCCTTTTCTTCAGGAAAGTCATTATAACTAACGACTAAAGGCCAAGAGAAACTTTGCTTTTATTTCCACAACCTAAGTGCCAAGTTCTTTAGTAAATGAAAGAATTTTTTAACCTGAAATTTTCGCCAAATAAATAGTAATGTATATGATTATATAAAATTATCAAAAATTAAAATTTTACAGTTTAATTGTTTAGGTAATTTATTTTTTATATTAGAAGTAATGCATAAAAGACGAATAGGATTTTATATTTTCACATTTGAAAAAATTACAAAAATTGTTGCTATTTTTACCAATGTTTTTAAAGAACAATATTTCTTACTAATTAGAAATTTCTGGCTAACTATTATAACCTAATAATTCTTAAAAAAAAAAAATTATTAGAAGTTAAAACTTAAAAATACATAGATGAGAAACGCATACATGTATTATAATTGATATATTACAAATAATGCCCTAACTGACCTTGGAATCCTACACACATATTAATTATTGATAAACAGTAAATTAAAATATGAAAAAACGCTCATTTCATAATTTATTTAACTTCCTGTTTATAAAACATGATTACTGTGTGTGTAATTGTTAAAGTAGTTCATAACGTACAAATAAAAACAGTTGTAGTATTTCTTCCTTGTCTTGAAAAAAGTAACAGAAAGCGGGGTGTTTTCACAAAACTCTTTCTATCTAACGGCCGCCGAGAAACTTTCCGGTTATTTTTCCAGTTTTAAGTGTCAGGTTGTTGCGAAAGGGTTATTGTTACTTATGAACATTTCCATTTCTTTGTTTGTATAAATGAACTCTTTCTTTAAAAAGAAAACGACGGTACAGTAGATAAAAAAAACTATCGGAGAAAGCTTCAGCTGCAGAGGTTTTAGCACATTTTAAAGTATTAATATAGGTAAAGGAAGTATTCTACATTTATTTATATCATATTTCAGAGTGTTTTAAAATACAGAACCAAGAATAAATCAATACATCTATGAGAAATTAAAAATTTATGGTGCTGGAATCAGATTAAATTTCAACGAAATACACATGGCTATAAAGCATATTTGATTAGATGGATTTAGCAGTTTTGTGCCACACAAAAAAGGCATGTATAATAGCTTGACTGATAGAATGCGGTTATAAAAAGTGTTACTCGGGTTAAACAACATGAGGATGTTTTTGTGTGGCATGAATTTTTCCAAATACAATTACAAACTATTTTATGGAGACAATTACTATTACGGAAGGGAGAAATAATCGTTATTGAAATCATTCCCCTTTAATATCCTATCTAGCCTTTCCTAAAAATAAAAGTATTTATCTCCGTCATAGCATGTTAAATAAAACCTCAAACTTAGGAGGTCGGGCGGTGTCAGACTGCGTATTAACAATGCAGTAATGGCCACAATTTGTAGCCTTGGATTGCTGTATATTGCGGCTAACATTACTAAGAGACGAGGGTTGTGTGATTTTAAGCCGTTGGCTACCTGCTGGATAGATGACTTACCAACTTAAAATGTTTACTCGTAGTTAACTGTAAAATGAAGGTGGAATTATACGTGCTTAGGCCTACTGACGGATAAGAATTGAAATAATTGCAATTTATCGAATTACATATGTGCTTTACTTAACAAATTATTCAAGTTATTTAGAAACGACGCGTATTATTGAAAGTGTCAGGAAATGTGTGAATCAAGTGATTACAAAAAATGGCAGAGTTCTATGCTTGTCGAAAGATATCAGTTAGTTGATAAAACTATCTGACTGCTACCCACAGAGGCAAGATTTATCTATAAACACATATTTAATGGTTTTAAGGCTATATTGAATTGTAGATATAAATTAACTGGGAAATTGTAATGAGGAGAGGTAATAATAGCTAATAAAAATATTTCCAAGGCCTTACTTCATAAAATATTAAAGATAAATACCCTATACAATACTAGCCATGGTTTTCTGTGACATATGTATGCTACTCCTTTTAAACTTACTTAGTTAAAATCTAAAATGAAAACTATATTTTGCATAAAATTTAGACACAAACTCCTGAAATAATGATATTGCAAAATAAAATATGCTTCTAAAACACATCTATAACAATTCCCACTATTAATCTAAGACAATAATTGTTAGTAAAAAAAGAAAAATAAACGACTCCAATGCTAATGACTTCAATAATTACTTATTATTAAAAAAATAAAGAACTGTTTAAAATCTCTGAAGGAATTAAATGTATTAAAAAATAACGAAATAGCTTAGAATGATATCAAAGTGGGTGAGGGGAAGAGGTAATGCATTTCCTGACCACAAGCATTGTTGGGCCGAGGTTATCAATACATAATGAGCAGAGATTGCTGAAAGTTATATTTTGGTCTTACTGTGGCTTGGCAGTGGGATTCTGCCTTATTAATTATATTGTACCTTAATTTACTATACAGTACTCTAATCAAGCTTTTACTATTATATAACATTATTGACATTTATTATTAGTAGTTTACAATTTATCTTTCTTGTTGATAAAAATTGTTTAGTTTATTTCAAACATTTTTGTTGTTTCTTTTTTAAGTATATATATATGACTTTACTTATTTTGTACTATTACGTATAGCTTAATCATGTATGAGTAATAAATAATATGCTGTTATACAAAAAATAAAGGATTATAGTAAAAATCTGCCACAGAAGGAGTTTTATCAAAGTTCTGTCTTAAATAGTATAGGAATTCACCTGAAATGCCAACAAAATAACAGAGCTTATTAAGAGGTAGATACATTTGCTTGTCATACTGTGGGACGTATTCCACGTTTGTTTGCTTAAATATGGAGTTACACTTGAAAAAATTCCTTTTGTTGGATCTAATTTATTGTTTATTGAGTGATAAAATGTGACAAGCCAAAATGATGAAGAAAGTAGTTCAAGAGCAGATACCTATCACTCTATGACTTCTTAAAAAATTAACATAGTAATTTACTTGTTTGAAAATTTTGGGTCATTATAATTCAAAAACAATCTGCGGCGTATAATCTTTATAAAAATACTCCGTGTGTGAATGATTTGTAAACTATGTCTAGACAATCTATGTCCAAAATAATATTAAAAGATTTACCACATTTCATCTGGTCTGACGCACTGTTGTAGTTCATGAATAGAGCAAGATTCACTATCACCACAACACCGTAAACAAAGCTTTTCTGCTAAAGGTAACCTTGAATTTAGTTTAATGCATTTTATACCTGTTGGACATATTGCACTGTGGGGATAAATTTGAATACATTTTACATTTACGCCTTTGTATGTTTGGTTCCATTAAAGCGTGTTCTGTCTATCAATAACACACCGTTCTGCCACAATATATAATAAAAAAATTTTAATTACACCTTTTAATTTAAACAATTATTTTAATATTTGTCAGTATTTTTGAGTTTCAAAGCATAAAAATGAGAAGATGCAAGCCTAGACAGTAAGTATTTTTAAAAGTATTTACAAGATTTCGAATAGCCTCGACTCGAATGCACACCTGAAATGGAAAAATACAATTAGGAATCGCAAACAATTCATGGATAAACAGAAAATTATATGTATAAAAAAACCAAAAAAAAATTAAATCTAATATATGAAACTAAACAAATGGGAATAAAATAAAGCACCTAAACTCATTAAGCAGGCACATTAACAATATTCTATATCGAAAGGTACATTTGAATATAATAAAAACGTATAGAATAAATAAAAACGCGATGATAAATAAATGTTAACGTGGTAATAAGGAATGTTCGATAGCGAAAATTTAAAATAATGTTCGGCTCATACCTAAATGATAGTGTTACATTTTATTTCTTACGTTTACCAGTTAGTTCTCACAACATTAAGAAGTGTAAAAAATATATAACATTAAATAAACATTAAGCCATATAGAAAAATTGTACGCCCTGAATCACAAATTATGAACTACTAAACACAATAATATTTCATTTATATGGACATGAACATGGTAAACGTTGGTTTTTTAATAGAGACATACTATGTATCTCACAGTCGCAAAAATGTACAAAAATTTTCATAAAAATATAATGATGTTTAAAAGTAAAAATTTAATATTTTAGCTGTAATAAATGTATGCAAGAAATTCAAACAGGCTTTAAAAATATTTTTCAATTAAAAATCTTTAAAGACTGAAAATACTAAAAAGACATTTTCAAAAGAAAATTTTTATAGATGTTTTTCCCGATTTTTTCAATTTCTTCTGGAGGTTTATTGACAAAAGAAGGCAGCAAATTTTTTTCGGGGGAAGTCAGGTGATATTACGGGGCATGAAAGGCCCAACGTTCTTTTTGGGCCTTGATAATCTCTTGGTTAAATTTTCAATTTTAACTACAGTTACATTCACAGTTTCAAGAGAATGTACACAATATAAAATATCTAACTCAAGTCTATTCTGAGAACTTGAGCTCAAGTAAAAAAAACGGGCCATGGCAGTGTTACCACATTGATAAATTAAAAACAAAACATAAAGACACATTTCATAATAATAGTAAATGTGGTGAAAACCAGACTGTAGCGAGCGAGATTCTCTAGGGGCTATTGTGTAGGCCTTGTTGACTGGCGTTCCCAGAGGTAATGTAATCATATCAACTGCGTTCTGTTGTTATGCTAAATAATACAGCCACCTCGTGCGGATTATTTGCAAACAAACTAAACCTTGTTTTACAACTATTTGTTAGTATTTTGCAAATTATTATGTTTCTTTGGTTTATTTGTGATTTATTACTGTTTAAAGGTCTGCACAATCGTGCTTTATGATTTCTTGTCATAAAATTTTGTGTTTGCGCAGCACAAATAGTGTATTTTAAAAAGCTTTTCGTTTCATTTCGGTACAAATGGTTTTTAACGAAATCTAAATAAAAGACGACTTTATTGACTACCTATTACTTTTTATATCGAGCTAAATACTACTCCTTTACGATTTATTATTCAAACCGATATTCCGATTTTTGGATGCTACATTTGTAGCATTACAAGGCAAACAATGTGACTAAATAGTGAATATAAACATAAATTAGTGGACAACTTAGCAACCATTGGCATCTTTGAAACTGGAAGATTTAGAGAACACGTTAAACGGTGGACTCTACCTATTTTTAAAGACAATCAAAAATTAAATAAATCTTTTTATTTACGTTCACCATTTTTCAGCATGATGGACAACATTGATGTTTCTTATGAAACCCTGTGTATTTTATGGTGTTTTTGACTCCATACTTGAATTTTGAGCTTTTTATTTTAGGCCTATTCAACGTTATCTCCTAAACCCAATGGTTAAGGATTAATTAGTAGTTTGAGATTTCACTATAATAATAGCAATGGAAATACTTTCGTAACATCTATAAGCCAAACAGTTGGGGAATAGACGAAATACTAACGAACAAGAGAGCCTTAAAATCAAATTAAAGGCACTTATTTTCGTTTGTATTTCTCATCTAACCTAAATCTTTGCCATATTCCTTCTACCAATGTATTCCCAATGATATTTTTTGGAGAAAAATTAAATCAATTATCATATATCTCCTTAACCATTAGATTTCATTGTTCATGTTAAGATAAAAAAGTTCTTAAAATCAAGTATATAATAAGAAAACACTGTTAAATACATAGGGTTTCTAATAAGATTTAATTTTGTCCACCATACTGGAAAATGGGGACCGTTTACGAAAAATTGAATGAATGTTTGAATGTCTTTAACAGATAAAGTCCCAATGTTCAGAGGTTTTTCTAAATTTTGTATTTTTTAAATGAAACCAGTAATTTCTTTTCCAACATGCAGGTATAAGTTACAATACACTACAATGCACGAAAAAAGTTTGATGCCAATGGCGGCTCTGTTAAGTTCCACCGTATAGAGTGATTAAGAATTAGAGGAATTACTGAAAAGGATCATTAATTAATAACCGACTTGACTTGGATAACATGGTTTCGTATTCTTTGTTGCAAAAATGACAAAATAAATACTTATTCTATTGTATAAATAACAAAATACGATTTGAAGTTATGAAATCCTAATAAATTTTTAAGGTCTTCACATTTATTACGGATTTTATTCATGTAAGGAGTACCATTTATTTTTCACTTAAATTATGTTTCGACAATGCGTCGGAACTAATTGAAACAATGAACTATTCAACCGGGAAATTGCAAAAATACTAAGATAATAAAGTATTGTAGTCCGCAACAATTGCCACGATATATTTTGATATCCAATACGACAGATCATTACACATTCGATAATGTACAGAGATGATAATGTCCAGGAATCGTTACACGTTCCAGCCCAGTGAGCCGTAACGCATTAGCCCCGTAATGACACTATATCCGTCATTACTAGCCCGCCTCACTCAACTCTCGGCCGGATTAACTACGTCATTAATTAATTGTTTGTTTGTTTAATGACACTCGCTGAACTTTGTATTGTTTATGTGTGTAGCTGCACAACGAATGTAAGCGGGTAGTTACAAATGGATGCATTGTTTTAAGCTAAACAACGTGGATTTAGATTAATATTAAACGAGGATAAATAGTGCATGTTTGTATATATGTAATACATGTGGGATAAATTGCAATCGGAATACTGAGAATGCTAGAAATTGTTTATATATTTTAGTCTTAAAACGCTCAACACTCCAATAATGTCTATGTAATTTGAAGGTTTCTCTTTGTTATACTAAGTTCTGTATTAAATTATTATTTATGAATAAGAAGTTTTGAGTTGGCAATATGGTCAATAGCCAATAGTCAAACATTCTTCATTCAAAATAGTAAAAATGATGTACATGAATGACGTCATTTTTTTAAATATTAAATACTAATAAAATAAGAAAAGAAAATGTCTACTCACAAACATGAAATAAATAAAATAAAACAATTTACTAAAAATCACATCATAAAATATTTAGGCAAAGTTAAAAAATAAAATTTTTCCAAATTAGGGATTTAGGAAAATCCCTCTAAATAGCATTTGTATAGTATTTAAAGTGAAATTAAAACCAAGGTAACGGATTCACGAATTTTAAATAAGTCTAAGAAGTAAGAGCGGCTAAGTGCAAGTGTAAGACTGCTTGAATAAGTAACAGAGTGCTTAGAGGCAGATGTCAGAGCGTGTGTTAACAATGCATTAATGACCTCGATTTGTAGCCTTGTTGGGTTATTTCCTGGAAGGTAATAAAATAGTAGGTACGACAAGTATAGTGATGATTTAAAAGCCCTCGAAGGACTTTTGATTGGAAAAGTAAGACTAACAATAATTACTGAAATATTGAAACGTTCCTATTGTGTTTATCACAATCTTCCTACAATCATCTGTCACTCATACTTGGCATAAAATATACCTACTTGGGTAGGACACCGTCTCGAGAAAAGAATAAAGTAATATTACCTTCATTCAACCCCAGTTGTTAAGCTTGGAAGGTACTTATACAGTGGAGGGTACTGCGCGTGTAAATAAGCTGAGTGATTTGGAACCTGTTCATTTATAGGTTGTGAGCAACACACATTTGAGGATGAAACGATTTGTTGGCCGTCTCTCCTCATTAAATAAAAACCGTATAATGATGACATCTAACATATTAACAGTGTGCAAACGTCAGATAAAACATCATAATCGCACGTTGATGTGAATTGAGCATTTGAATTAAATGCTGAGCAAAATATTGAGCATAACCCAATAATGGATTCACTGTAATAGTTCACAAGTATTTTTGTAATGTACTTCTAACACTAATATTTATCCACGTAAACAGGTAATTAATTTTTGTTTATTTATTAGAGGCAAATAATAAAATAAAGAGTTATTTTTTCGGGATGATATAGCTTTAAAGTGATTGTATATTATTGTAAAGTAAAAAATTCATAAGAAAGCCAATTCATTTTTTCTGTTTTTCTTGTTTTATAAGATTATTTTATGCGGTGGATTCAGAATAAGATCTTTTTAATTCATTTCTGGAAAACTATTAAAGGAAGGAAGAGTTATTTTATCGGGGTGATACAGTTTTAAAGTGATTATATTTTTAATGTGAAAAATTATTGTAAATTCAATCCACAATTTATTTTATATTAAATTATATGATTATTTTTTAAGGAGCTAACAGTGAGGCTTTAGAATTAGATGAATTGGCCAGGAATATGTCCTTCCCATAATAATATCGAGGTTGGAACAAGTAATGAGAATGCTTGGTTAAGTGTTAACGTTACTCAACTGTTATTTAGAAGATATTTTAATTGTTTTTATTTTGTTATATGCCTTGTACATTGAGATTTTTGAGTTTTTTAGATTATGATATAATTTTATCAATGTTCAATGATGGCTTTGTGAGTACATCCAAGTAATCACAGATTTTAAAATAATTATGGGCCCTTAAAGTAATATCCAATATTATTAATATGAATTAACTAATTTGAGTCTATGTTTGATTGTGTTAAGTACTGGTAAAGATTTGTTCTTAAAATCCAATAGACATTAAATCAGACTGTTTTCATTCATCAAATAATCAGTACAGAAGTCAATTTGCCATTCCTCTTTCGTTTTGCTAATTAATCCAGGATTAAACTCCATTCTTTCATTTAACTTGAGGGAAATGTTTCTATTTAGCTCAATAATGAAACATTGTTAGTTAAATCAGACATGGTAAAGTTTTTTATCAACCTTATAATGAAAAATAGTTTGTATTTATTGAAGGAAAAAATCTAAGGTAACAAATTATACGAATTTGTATAACAAACCGAAGATGTCATATGTAAGACGGAATTACGATCAAACACCAGGGCAAATTATTGCACCTAAGAATATGAATGTTTGCAGGTTTGATCCTATTATAGCCCAGGAAATTCCAAAGAAATTAATTTAACAAATTTCCAAAGAGGTCCCCTTACAGTAGATAAAATTATATGTGATGATGTTTTTGCAGTAAATCCTTGTTTTGTAATTGTTGTTTGATAAATTTAATGTAAATCTACAGCTGTTATACAGCTGGGTAAACCAAACTCAGGGAAGCAAAAAAAAAAACATCAACTAGTTTCCAATACATCTATCGAAACTAGAATTTATAGATGTATTAATTAAGTTGTCAAGTAATTAAAATTGTTTTTAAATTAGGAGATAAATATAAGGGAAGAAGACATAAACAAAATATCCAAACCCCAAAATTTCTACCACATTTAAACCTTTAATGTACAAGATAACACATTTATATAATAATATTCATGCTATCAATTTTTTCATTTTATAAATAACATCTTTATTTAATAATTCTTTAAAGATTATTTACAAGCTTATACTTAAGATAGTGTAATTTTTACGTTTCGAACATATTTGATTAGTGAATTTTGAAGTGAAGATCTCCAAGATGGACTTTAAATATTTTTGAAGTGCTTCAATGTAATTGGTATTGGATACTGTATTGGAGCATGCAAATAAATAAATAAATAAATAAATAAATAAATATTTGATTTAAAACATTTTGTAAAACGGACTCTGATCACATTTCATAAAATATAGATATGCAGTTGGAAAAATGTTTACTCAGAGTTTCAGTTTGATAAATAACACACGGAGTAAGGAAACATTTTCGCTTGCGATCTGGAACATCTGTTTCAACAATAAATATCTGCATACCAGAGGAAATGGACTACCTGGAACTTGGCGGCAAGCGACCTCTATCGTTTGATGCAAAACGTGGAAATTGAAATATAACATATTGTAAATGCTACTGAACATTGTTTGCAATTGTATGTTTTAATAAAAAAAGAATTGAAGACTAAAATCCAAGTTTTTAAAATAACATACTTTCATAGTGGTATTTTATGCTATTATGCTTTAATATTTTTGATTTTATCAGCTTTAACAAGGGAGCTTTTGTACTTGACCTCATTTCACCTACAGTGTTAAGTTCACTGGACTTAAGTTTTCTCATTGTTTGTACAACATTATTTTATAACCTAGGTACTTTAACTGATAGTTGATTAAGCACATAAGATCCAACTTTATAAATAAGAGAAATTATGTACCACTAAATTTTTATCCGAGGTCGATGTGCAAAAAAAGTAAGTAATACACTTAATATACTAAAATCATTCCAAATTATAATTTAAAGGCTAGTCTATTGATTTCTTAGGAAATCAAGCATTCAACCAAAATATATAATGTTAAGTAATGGGAATAGATAGGAAGTATATTGCAATATAATCAAAGGAAACAAAACATGTATTTCACTTTGCAATGCAACAAAATGAATACACTAAGTATTTAGAATTTAGAGCATAAATGTTACGCTTTTAATGTTTTGAAAGGGGATACTTTAAGCCATGTGATTACTATATAAAGTCTACCTGATTTTAGAAAGCTTGCATTAATTAAAAACGTCACCTGGTTTCAATTTTAATCTTCCCAAATCATTCTCAGCATTTAGTTAAACGAAGTGAACATCACAGGATTATAAAGTATCCAAAGATATCTTGGCTACTAACACTCCATGATCAAAATATATCTGAACACTTATCTGATCAATAAAATCCACCCAGAAAATGTTTCTAGCACTGTTGTTTACGTAGCTGTAGTAGACCATTAGCAGTACGAGATGCACTAGACCTGCATATCAGGGGTTACGAGCTATAAACGTCCTCTACACTAGATAATGCTCTTACCTCAACACTACAAGCCATCCGAGTGTTTTATACGGGCACAATGTAGTCTATTTACAATTTTTTAACTGTGAGTAAGCGGTTGAAGGGTTTGCGATACATTAATTCATGTTTTTGTCGTTTGTTTTCTTTTCTTCAACATACCCTGATAGGCTCGAGAAAGTTTTATTTTTATACCACAAGATATTTAAATGTTTTGTTTCTAAACTTGATTTTACAAATGAGAATTCTTCTAGTTCAACCAGCAAGACAAAAAATATATATTTTTTTATATTCCTAATAGTTTTTTAATTGTAGTAAAAAAATTTAAAAGAAAATTACCTCCATGACAAGAGATACGTATCATTGATTACTTATGTATTTTAGTAGTTTTTTTTTCAAATTTTCCTCTAATATAAAGGAGTTGTTTTATTTTTCCGAGTCTCTTTAAGTCAAACATTACACGTTGGTGTGTTATTTATTCGCCAAAATTGTGTGTGATCAGTCGGGTTTCGCCGCTGATTCTCTGCATGTCCGTAATACCACAATCATGAGATTACAAACACAATTGTAGTGAAAATATGGCTTTTTCTCATGAAAAACACAGGTACTTAATATAAAAGAAAAATAGATACAAAACTATAAATATGGAATACTTTAGAAATGATACACTTTTTAAGGGACAGTTACAGACTGAGAGGTAGTAACTAAATAGGCTTCATTTATATATCCGAATATAAAGTTCTGTTTACCATGCATGGAATCTATCTAGGAGTATTTAAAAATAAAAAGATGAAAATAATGTAGAATGATGTAGTGTGTTGTAGCAAGAATTAAAACTCTTCAAACGTGCATTCCTTTCCTAGGGAACGCTGGAATTTTTAATATCCTTACCTTAACTAAGTAACACCGAGGCAGGAGCAAACAACAGGGCGAATACGCCTATAGATGTAATCATTATTACATAAAGTGTGTTTTTTTACCTTTGTTCCGTCCTTTGTTAAAAGAAAACAACTTATTTCTCGGCGTTGATATAGTTAAAGGTGGACTACATATATTTGCTTGAAAACTAGTAAAGTTCATTTTGCAACATAGTTTTTTTTTTAATGTTTGGAATCTTTATTATTGACTCTGAAATAGTATAACCATTTACTTCACATTTTTATATGAGTTTGACTTAGAAACAACCCCGTAAAATATTTTCACAGATCAGAGGAACACCGATAAAACAGACAATAAATAATACCTAGGCTGTAATTATTTTCATTACATATACAGGTTATACAAGTATTTTCTTTTACAAAACCAGTCAAAATAAATATTTTTTTTGTTTTTTGGAATATTTTACATAAAGAAAATATTTAGAACAACACTGAAACCCAATATTTTTTCAAATCCTTCACATGATATATAGGCTGAGGTACCGGCGCCAGCGATTCATTATTTTAATATAATTTTTAATGGGTAGGAAATTCGAATGAAACCACAAGCCCGTAATTTCCTGCATGATTTATATCACAATTTCAGTCAAATCAGATTCATTATAAAACGTCATTATTAATTACCAGGGCATGCACGGTTCGTGACTGAATTTAATCTCCAACTAAAATTAAGTATTATAATTTATCAGGCCCATACCATGTTTATGCTACAAACGTCAAACAATAAATTATAAGTTTGACGTTTGTCCTATTAAAACTTTTTTTAATAATTCCAAATAAATAAATCTTTTAATAATTTACTATAAATAAATGCAATGTGATTTAAGTTACTCTGATTTATTTTTCGAACGAGATAACTATTCCCTGTTTTAAACTATTTTAGGTTTAATATAAAAAGTGGGTATTTATGTCATTTTCCTAAATTGGGTTTTACTGATGTTAAAATACTTTAGTTTATTTAGCTACGCAAAGTCTTCTCTACGATACCGTAACAATGTCTATTGGTTCTTTTAAATGATTTTCACGTTTAATTTCAAATCAAATGTTACGATACAGTAGTTTTCTTTAATACAGTCCTGTACGAAAACACTGATATTTGTTCCAAGGTAGAATGTCAATACATCTAGTTTGTTTTTCAAATCTCCGTGTTCAAGGTGGGGCGTAGCATCCAGGAGGATATTTATTGTTGAAACAGATGTTCTTGATCTCAGCCGAATGCTGCTTTCTCTAACGCCCCTGATTTTCTTTTTATTACACCGATTTTCTGTCTGTCGACAAACTTATTTATATGTATGATAGCTCAATTTACTTTCAGTGCTTTGCAATGTGTGTAAAACAAAAACTTTATTTAAATTCAGTTTTACGGAAGAATATTTTGCCGTCCACTTCTGATGATCATCAAGATAACAAATTGTGATACAAATAGACTAGTAATAAATTAAGTAATAAAAATAGCATTATTACGCTACCTGCACTTGTCGACTAAGTATTCCCTCATAGTTTATCAACATGAAACGATTCGAAGACGCTAAAAACCATAAATAAAGATAACTAACAAACTAAGGATAAATATATACAGATTTATATTGAGATATGTAATTATGTGTAACTTTTAATGAATATGAAATGAAATGTCAATATAAATATGAATATGAAATATGAATATGAATATGATATGAATATGAATATAAAATTATGTGTAACTTTTAATGTTTTAGTTTATTTATTCCTCGCATTGACTTAAAAACGAGAATGATTTAGCTCTCTGATTTAGACAAATTTGCCTTGGTACGCCCTCACGTTAAAGGTTACTTATTTAAGGTGAGCATATTAAAAATTCCAACGCTCCCCTAGAATGGAATGCACGTTTGAAGAGTTTTAATTCTTGAAAACACATATCAGCCCTCTTTATAAATTTGACGTTCTAGAAATTGTAAATTAAATTTTAGTATTTTCATGTATATGCTAACTATGCAGTTCAAAATTTTAAATATGCAAAGAAACACAGACTTACAATATATTCATATATTAAGACAGCAACTATTAAAATATTTGATTCATTTATACGCTCGTACAGGTATATTACGTGCAAACACAATTATTTAAAAACAGTTTAGTTCAGAAAAACATAATATTTATTATTTTTTGCGTGTATTTGCAGTAGTAGAATGTTATTTGGATGGCTTGGAAGTTATTTTTTTAACGAGAATACACTATCACTACATTTTCTATTCTAGTTAAAGTAAAGAATGCACCTGAACACGACCTAAATGAACTTATATTATGTGCATTGAAAATGAATGTAGATAAACAATATAACATTTGTTTAGAATATGAACTTAATAAAATAGTATTTCATCTTACACACAAAATATAATTATTTATAAAATATTATTAAAAAGGGTGATTAGAACTTAGTGTGAGTACTGGTTTTGTGTGATGATATGGAGTAAATACGCTATTTACACCGGTTTGCTGGTTAACAGAACAGGTTTCTCTGCCGTAGCTTTAAATACGATGCCGTAGTTTTTTTACAGCTCCGTAAGACTACATATTTGGGCCTGTTCTTTTCATTGTTCATATAAATCATATCTTATATGTTTTACCACAAGACTCTTTGACAACATTTGCAGAACATCTCATTGTTGACTCGAAACCTTAAATTTGGAAAAGATATTTTTCATCAGCTCAATACTCCTTCTCAGTACTCTTCTGAAATAAATCTAAGAATCACTCCAAAGAAACCCAAATACAGTTCATTTCCACATTTCAAAAGAAATAAATAGCTTAGGGAGGACCCGCTTGCAATTTCCACCAGTTACTTTATTAGGAGTTACTTGAAAGGTCCGCTTTGTATACGATTTAGAATTGAGGTTGATAGTCTCAAGCGTTTTGAGAATGTAGAAGAATAAATATCAATAAATTTATCGCTCACGAATAATAGGTCTCAAATTTGTTCAGAACGTTGTAGAAATAATATTGTACTGTGACAAATCCAATTCTTAAAACAAAGGGAAAGAAAGAGTATTTTTTATAGTTTTCATTGATCAGAGCCTCATTTTGAACAAAATAAACTTGCTAAAAACTGTTAAGTTGATTATACACCGATAAGGGAATCAATTACCGAAACAAAAACGAATTATAGTCGAATAGTTATGTGGCAGTTCCATAGTTTGACATCCCGGAGTAACTCAAAGAGTTAAACAGGCCGGGGATCGCTGGGGAGGAACAGGGAAAGGGCGGGAGTGGGCCGTGAGTTACAGGGGCTCCAGGGGCGGACAGGACAACGCGCCTAACTGGGCTGCGATATAGAGCGAGCTGATCGGCGATGGTTACCATAATAAGCGCTCATTTCCTCGATTTTTATTTTTTTTTAGCTGTTCTTTTTTAATTATAATTTTGCAGCACGAATTTAATATAACTTCAAAAGCTCCAAATGGTTAAAAATATATTTTGAAATATTAAATAAAATAAAATACAATAATTCTTTATTTGCAACATTATACGTTACATGCAGGGCTAAAGTATAATAAATGTATATAACTACACATGGGTCATGGATCTGTGCTTGTGGCGATTTCAAGTTCATAGCTGTGTTCCATAAAGTAGAGAAACCCAACAAATATTTACAAAAATACTTAAAACCATAAGAAGGAAGCTAATGACAACAACAAAACCAAAGTCATTAACATTTAGTTTTTAATAGCGTGCTAAGGTGTAGGCCTAACTTAAATGTAGAGTCAGTTTCATAAAGTTGAGAAAATAAATATTTAATTAAAATCCATACAAGAGCTGGAATATAAAATTTTGTATCGTTTTCGTGGTTATAAGCGTCGTTAAAACCTTGTTTTGGTTTTAGACAATTTTTCCTAAAATGTATTTTGTTATGAAAAATATTTTCTTAGGAGTTCCGGTTGGCGTTAAGGACACAAAAAATAATCAAAAAAATTATGCACTACATGAATGGGAAAAGAAAAACGTTCGTTATGAGCATCTCTGGTATGTATATCCACCAATCTTGGCTTCAAATTGTATGCAATTTTATTTTAAACCTATATAAATTAACAAATGAAGAACAATATTGAGGAAATGTTTAAAAGAATTCAATTATTTATACCAGTTATAAAATTATAAATAGGTCAAACAAAGAACGTTATCACATTTTTGACAGTTAAGAAACCAAACACAAACCTGAAAGATGTGATAAGTTCCAAATTAGAACAAAGTTCCCTTTCAATATTGGTGTTTACTAAATTGTTTGCAAGGCAAAAAGAGTGCATCTAGACTTATTTTGAAATAAGTTTCTATGGGTTAGCTTAACTTTACTAACAGCGTTTTACGAACATGGCAAATAAACATCCAAACTGCCTTAGCTGAGAATGAAAATAATTCATAAATTTTATAAACACCGAGCTGGTTTTATTGCAATATTTCCCACACCCAGATATGGAAGGGTTAACAAATTACAGTCCGCACGAACCCATGAAATATATTGTGTGAAACCCGTAAACTCGGGTATCGTGAGACATCACGCGAACATTGGAGCAGGGATACGTGGAAGGGAATGAATGAGGAAACAAGACAAAACAAATATGAATCAAGTAGAAGGGTTTGGCGGAAAAAAATTATGATCCTCAATTTAAAAAAAATAGGCTGATAAGCCTTCTATTTTCTTTGAATTAAAGCTGTCATTATACAATTCATTCTCTCACAGAATGCACAAGTAATGTATTACTAATACGCTGTGTACACTGTTTTGTCTATGTGTACTAACGGTATGCTATGTCCTGAGAAGCCATATGGTGGAATATGGGCATTAAGTTGAAATCTCCTGAAATAGGGTTGTTTGGTGATTATTAATTGTTTGATGTGTTTTGTGTCTCTTGATGACAGTGATGATTGATGATCCAACGTAAACTGCAACAAATATTTTAAGAAAGAAGTCAGTCAATGTATGGTTAACTTATGTTCACTGCAGTAACCACAAAGTTAGTTCTGATGTTGTTGTTCTATTGCATAGTTATGAGTCATTTCTTATTAGTTTTTGATTTTATATAATAACATATGGGTGTTAGTTAACTATTATTGGATTCATATGTTGGGATAAACAAGGTAGTGTTAGTTACACTATTGGTTAGTGTTAGTGTTTAGTGAGTCGGTGGCGCAGTTGGTAGCGCACTCGGCCTCGGAACTGTGGCCACGAAGCGTCGCAGATTCGAGACTCGGGCGTGTCGCTTACTTTTAGCAGTACTGTTCACCCTTGTATGCACCGGCTTACTCCTTGGCTTTGCTTGATAATGTCCACGCACAGATCAATAGTCTATGTAGGTGGGGCAAAGGCAAGGTGAAAAAGAGGCCGCCACCCTTTTTTTTAAATAAAAGAAAAAGAAAGTAACATAATTGCGGGTTGTGCACTACTATGTTGACGCGGAAATTTTAACAGTAAAGTGTTAAAACTTTTTTGCATTTTAATTCAAGATTTGAACATTTAAGTTTTTTCATAAGTTGCTGAACATATCTTAAAATGATCAAGTGTATTTAGTGTTTACTAAGTCGCACTAAATAGAGTGGTGTAAAGTAGGTTTATGTTGATACAAAAACCTTGCATAGTTAAAGTATTACGTTATATATGTCATGTGTTATTGTAATCATACGACAAAACACCATTGAGTATAAAAGTATCAGGTTTTAGCTTATCTAGGGTTTCCCTTGCGTAATTTCTTTCTAATGTACAAACTGCGTGTGGTAAATTGTTTCCAACTGGATTGCCTGAATATTCAGTCATTTCCTGGTGATTACGAGCAAAGAAGTAGTTATATAGGGTTCAAAAAAGTCCAGCTTATTTACTTATTACGATTTCACAATATGTTTATCCACCAAACAAATATCAATTTATTTTTTTCAATACCAAAAAACATTAAATAAATTAGTAGGAGATAAACCAAAAGCGATTAATCTGTCTTGCCTCACCAGCAATATAATTTTTTGGAAGGGAATAGTAAAAACGTAATAAGCTGAACCTGTCTTGTATGAGAGGTATTGATTATTTTATTGTTTATGTTGTGAGGGGTCAGGAGCTCTATTTGTTCAACGTGCGTCAATTACATATAATATGACATTCGTCTGACGGGCTCCATTGTGCTGCCGGCCTGCTGATGACATTGTCAAGTCCTTTGTTCTCCCTTTCATCAAAATCATAAAACACTCTATCATCTACGAACGTAAAAAATTACAATATGTAATTTAAAGTGAAATAAAGCGCTCCTCCTTTAAAAAAATAATGTTTCATCGGTATCCTAGACAAATTTCCCTAATAAAGTCGTTAGAAATTAAAACTGGCTGCTGGTGTGATATAACAATCGTTGATTTTGGTTACTTTTCCAGAAACACCCAAGATAACTGAAACTAACAAAGTATTTAGATTATTCAATTTAGTGCATTAAAGGTTGTTATAACATAACATTACGCTGTTACAACAAGTCAAAAAGTAAAACACTGTTTGAAATAGCTTTTTTTGATATCATGAATGGGGTGATTTTAAGGGTTTATCGCATGATAAAATAAATATCAGTGATCCAACTATTTAGATTGAGTTATTCGCTTATATTATCATTTTGTAATTTATTGTGCAGTAGGCCTCATGTAATGACAGTATATTGAGGAATAAGTAGTATTTCATCCTGATGGGGGGAATGCCAACTAAACTTGAAACTCATGTGGTAAATCTTTATCAAATTTTAAATTTAATTATTGTATTCATTATAACTATCAGATAGGCATAATACAACAAGAAAATATACTGCCGTATTTATTTATAACAATAATTGAATAAATTAAGTGACTTTTGTGAAAATAAGAGCTTAACTCATAATAATTTGTATAAGACTTATTCGTATGGAGGCGCCAACCCTGGAAGCTTTACGTAACAGGATGTTTTGTCTTGGACCTGTTTACTTCCAGTTAAATGACGATCAATACTCTTGTTTACAGCTAGTCTTTGTATTTAATCAAGCAAATGCCGAGATGTAAACAGCTATTTACTTCCCAAAGTTAACTGAGAGAAGTCTATTTAACTTTGTTTTATGTACTGTTGGGGATAAAGTGTTTTTTGTAAGCGATTTTCGAGTTATGGTTTGATTTATTAATATAAAAAATCATTAAGTGGTAAGAAAGCCGATGAAACTTCGATTTATAATTTTAAATTTCTAAATACATTTTAGGATTTTTGTATTCTAAGAATTTTTACGATTATAAAGCAGTCGGTTACAAAATGATTCACAAATGTACTCATAAAACTAAATTATTTAGATATTTAACCAAAGGAATCAATAATTATTATAAATTTCAAAATATCGCCTATTTTAATAATTTCATCAACCTTTTGTATTTGTAATCGCAACAAAATGAGAGATTAAATGAAAAAAAATATTGTTATTGTAACTTCAAAATCAATCAAGGCGTACGAGCTGGTTGTCTTAGGAATACAGGTCCAATAACTTCTTCTATTCATTCGCCCCAAATAATCTTTTAGGCGAGGTGATTACTAAAAACATGTGGCGTTTCGAACTGTTTTAAAATTTGAACGTTTGACGTGTAAAACTGATGAATAAGTCATTGTCACCTTTTTAAATTGATAAGACTTCCCCTTCAATACATACAAAAAAGCTCTTGCATTATGTTTTTGCTAACGAATCTATCCGTATTTCCTTTCTAAAATTAGGAATATGTTCATAATTATTGATTTTATACCAATTGCATTTATGTAGGTTTTACAAATTGAAACCAAATGCACATTAAGGAAATGCACATAAAAATACACAGAGAAGACAAAAGTTCATTAAGATAATTTATTTTGACCAAACGTAGTAACCATCACAATCTAAGAGACTAAAAAGTTTGCTATATCAACAAAACGTGCACTTTTACGAAAATCTAAAAGTGCACAAAGTATTAAGTTCAGTTGAAGTATTCACGCACTCTATTAGTTGAAAACCATATCTCAAACTATACATTTTTATTTTATTATCCACAGGTTTATCACCACGTAAAATAACATAACAGCAGGTTCACTATGAAAACTCAAGTTCCTTTTAATATCCCGACTAGCGAGCAGGTCGGCGGAATATGTTTAGTCTAAGGCAAGTGCTTCGTTAGCGGAACCTCTTTAAATATGCATTCTTTTCTGAGGGGACGTTGGAATTTTTAATATGCTCACCTTCACCCAATAACAATATACTTTATGTGCAATAGCTGTAATTACGCTAGAGCATATTTTAAAATAAACAATTTTAAATAACTCTATAATTTTGAATGCAAGAACAAATTCTTCGGTCGAAATGGTACAATATTGTTACAATTTATTACAATACATTAAACACTAAATGTCAAAATATCATACAATCATAAAAAATATTCATTGCAAAAAATGTTTGATACTTATATACCCACCATTGTCATACAATCAATAATATTGCAAAAACCAAACAGAACCTACAAAACTGTAACGACAGAATAGTAAAAAAACAATAATAGAAAATCTTTTGTTGAATCTCCACCCTCTAATTATTGCCTGATTCGATGGTGGGTTCTGATTGGTTAAATAATTATTTGAGTAATCTCGAATCATTCATGTAGATTGAAAGTAATATATTTTGAATATATATTAATCGTTTGTTTTAATGTTACATGTTAAGTATAAAATTAAGTATAATTATTTATTATTAAGTATAATTATTAAGTATAATTAAGTATAAAATTAATAAATAGCATAAATTGTTAGATTTATATAAATGTTCATTCGAAATCAAGCTATTTTAAATGCTAACACCAAACAATTCCGAATTATGTTTTTATTACGAATGTAGCAAAAACCTTCCGACAATTATGATTAAAAACAATTACTGTAATAACCGCTTAAAGGCGACTTGTGTTTCTTTAAAATCTGCAAAAAAGCGTCTGTAAAATGAAATATTAGCGATATTACTAAAAAGAGGATTGAATTTTAAATTAGCTTTTGAACGGCGAACAAAGGTTACCAGCCCGGACTAGTAAACATCAATTTCCTGCTTCAATATTGACTCTGGATAAAGCATAACTTTGAGATAAAACTGATACAGTCTTGGTACTTTTAAATGTTGAGGCTAGTGTAAGCTGCTTTTAGACATCAAAAGAGAGCCATCTTTGTGGGGTTGTAATATGTGAATAAAACAAAGCATTTTTTTGTTTTAGGACGAGGTTTTACCTTCAAGCTTGCCTTCATGTCATCAATCATAGCAGGAAGGATAATCTTCGTTAAAGTATTAATGGCATAAATTGTATTATGTTCATAAATTGTAGCATTTGAAAATTCAAAATATGTAGATGCTACTTTTTTCCGAAAACGTAATAATAATAATCAATTCGTCTATTGTTTGACATTTATTGATTAATTTTTGAAATTTCACTATTGATAGATATGGATTTTGAAAATAAAGCTTGATAAAATTATTAATTAGTAATAATACAGCTAAGAACTTTTTAACTATGGGAAATGAAATGTGAAATCGCAGCAAGAGGTATTTCATCAAGTTTAATTATTTTTTTATAGCAGTTTAAATCGTTATAATAATGTGAGAAAATTTAATTATATGCACCTAAAAAAAGAGTAGGAAAGACATGTTGGTAAAACAAATAAGTCACTTCTTCGGAAACTATTTTACAAAATTACTTTAGGCCATATTTCAGATACATCAATCCTAAAATGAAGGGTTTGATGGAACCATTAGTTGAGGCTTGTATTCTCTAAACAATTAATTACTTCGATCAATCACAATGCTAATTTGACATAATTGAATGCACATCTGCTACTGACGGTAGCTAATCTTCTCAATATTACATTACTAACAGGGAAGTAAAAGAACTCCATAAAAATTACATATATTGTATATTTGAATTTCTAATCGTGTGTTATGGAGCAAAAAATAAATATAAAGCGATTTCTAAACATTGCCTCTACAATATATTTTTATTTTTAATTTTTTTTCAACTCCCACAATTCCGACCAATTTCTTAGTTCTTCAATTTAAATCTTGCTCCTTTTCTTAATAACTACAAATTATTTTCAACTCGAGTCTACGCACAGACCACTTAGATCCATGTAGGCTCATTCCCGTAAATTATTTATTTTCTTTTTATGAAGCTTAAAATAATTTTTGGCATTTTTCATTATAATTTAGTGTTTTCTTTTATAGCTTAAAATATTTTAGTTAGCATTAATTTTTATGCTTCATTTATTTTAACAAGATATTTATAAGTTTCATTGTAAGTTTGAGTATTATTATTTTGTGGAAATAAACTGATTTTGACTTTGACTTTAACAAAATGTAAAAACAATTCTTAAAAAAAAACTTACAGAAAACACGTTTATAGTTCATATGCAATTCGACAATAAATTAAACACCATTAGTTCAGCAAAAGTGCCTTAAAACAAAATAAGTTGGTCAGCAATAACTATTTATACATTTTATGAAAACTCACATGATCCTCAACTACAGAACCTATCCTCATTAGTAACGATAATTATATCCTTATTCAAATCGTCGCTGAGGAAAGAGTAATTACAGTTCTCATTTAATTAAACAATTCAATATAAACTGTCAACTTCATACAGTTATACAACATACACGTGGCGATAATCCGTTTTATTCCAACCAAGTAACCGTAATGATAGTCAGCATTTATTTTATCTTCATTTTATTTCACAAGAACATTGAATACATGATATTTTTCTTTTTGACTAAAAAAGTAGTTAAGCCCTTTCTTTTTAAACTGTAAAAAATGTTTATTTCCAAAATAACATAAATATGCAATGCACATTTATACGTATTTGATTACCTAATGTATTTTCATGCATGGATGAAAATTGCGATTGAATCCAGGAGTAAGCAATTGAATATTTGAGCAATGCATTTAATAATTGTAACTAAGGATCATACTCTATCAAAACCGATCTTCCATATTCATAAGGGATTAAAATAATAGTTTATCAATTTGTAATAAATCTGCCTAATTTTGTTAAAATATGTAAATCGATAGCGGATTAGTCTTTTCAGAGGTTTTGTAGCCTGCGTCTGCTATGAATCAATCAACTTGATTCGAAATTATTAAATAATTAAATGATGTATCTATGGAGTTTTTCATAGATTTACGTTTTTAAGTTTGCATTTCATACATATCATTACACACAAATGGAAACGTTGTTTTCGAAATTATCAACAGCAAAATAGTTATTGTATTGACACTTAAAAACCTTAAGTGTTATTCCCCTTAAGGGTTATTGACCTTAACTAAAATTTACATTTGGAATTTCTTGGTAGGGAATTAGCTTATTCTCGGGGCTAAATTGCGCACCAGTTGATTTTTGACATATGGTTCCAGATAAATATTGTAAAAAATATTAAAGTCTTAACGAGTCATAGCCTAGCATCTCGGAAAAAGAACAATCTAAATCATCCAATTGTCTGGCCAAAAATCAGCTTGGTCGAAATCTGTCCCGAAATTTTACCTTAGCTGGCTTTCCTATAATCTGGGTTTATAGAATACGTGTTCTAACATTCCATTGGTTTCCATAATTAGGGATTTGGCAAAACTTTGGTTATTTCAAGGGATGTCATTTTCCAGACATAATCTAATGGTACATATTTAAAAAATTACAGAGTAATCAATAAAATATTCATGATTATTGATTCAAATTTGGTTGTTGGACAAGGCACTTCGTGACATAGAATGACGTTATCTTTCTCCAAAACTTTAAATGTTTAAATATGATAACAATGTTATCTTATTACAATGTAATAAGATAACACTTACATGGTAAAACGATTTAACCGTGAAATTTTTACATGATAATTCTTTGAGTTAATTTGAAGTTCGATCGCCCAACCCCAACCTACTGATTGGGCGTAGGGTAAGGACTTGTGTAGGTTCTCATACTGGGGACCAAATTGTTAATCCCTAATTTAAGATTTAAAATGTTTTGGTTGAATTCGTATACTTCATTGTAAGTTAGCGATTGCATGTTATATTGTACTGTTGTTGAATATGTCAATGAGCAATAAAGAGTCAAATTTAATTTTCATATTTGTCAAACATAATTCAATAATAATCTGCCTTACTTGTTATAATTTAATCGTGTACAAAGATTTCAACGATAATCATGAAAAACTCACAAATCTTAGCAATAAATTTAAATCCTTTCCCACTACTGCAAAAAGTTATGTGAAAGAAACTCTTAAAACATTCTATTTAATAAGTTTATATTTTATTATATAAAGGGAAGTATGTAATAACAGTGATAGTTGATTGACAAATTAACAATAACATTAACCGAATAAGATTATCTTTGCTATAAAAGGTTTCAAATATTTGGAATTGAAGCTTTCGTTGAAAGTAAAATCCTCCTGATTTAAAGTCAATGATAAAATTAAGGCTGTGAGTTCGAAACGTGCTATGCTTTGAACTTCTAGTTTTACGGATGAAAATTAACTTCACATATACTAAAGTGCAAATCGTTTAAGAGATTGATTGTTTACGAATTCAAGACACGAGATAGAGACATTTCCTTTTGATTTGCCCCGCCTTTTCCGTGTCTTGATCTTACAACAATCAGACTCAATGACAATAGATCCAACGTGAGCCATACAAGCCTTATTTCACATACCCTATAATGAACTCTTTTAAAGCTCCACACTAACATTAAATATAAATAAATTATTCATTTTAATGTTTTAAATTTATTACCTATTGATATTTGTGACGTTAAAAAAGTTATTTATTATGCAATTAAGTATGTAAGAATGTAAATAGATGCACTAAAATGTGTTTTTCTACTGTAGGTTACCGGTTTCTCCTTCAAATATATCTCCACCTTAAGACACCTAACGTTTTAAAGTAACTGGTTAAGAAATTTTTTTTAATATTAAAAAAAATAAAAAAAGGATGATTTAGCCTTTAATTGTAAAAGTAATTTTAGTCATAATTCCAATGATATAGATTTGGAATGTGAATAACATTATTCAAAATAGTCATGTAATTTATAATTTTTGAACTTCAAAAGAAACCGACACGTGTATGGGGACGATTGTCCAAAGGAGCGAATTGTCCTTTGGGTTTTAATAAAACTTCCGGTGACCAGTCAAAGGTGAATTTGGTTCTTTTTTTAATGAGCTGTTCTTTGTCACATTTAAACCTTCTTCCCTCAACAGCAAAAAGTGTGATCAAAGACTTAAAAAAGGAACTCCCCAGGGGCCTTTCTGTTAAAACGGACCGATTGTACTGTACACTCGTTGCTTTCTGTCAACTTACTTGAAATGGAGTAACAATGGTAAAAACAATTACGTGTTGAGTAAAAAAGCCAGTCAACTCACCAGTATATTATGGAATATGAAATTTCAGAAGAATTTAAATGTTAGATATGAATAAAATTACAATAAAAGGATTAAATGAAAAATAACTTTAAATCATATGTATTTTAAACTGTGGTGCATAGAAATAGCATAGATTAAGCAACAGATCCTGAACTGACAATTTCCTGTCAGTGTTTCTCTGTTTATTAATATATCATATTTAAGTGTTCATTTTAAAGTCATTTCTGATTACATAATACTATTACGATGAGGTTATTATGAGGTTCTTAAGAATAAATGGAGGCATTTGTAAGACTAATATTAATATATTCTTTGAAGCGGCAATAATTCTGTATTCTAATTAAAATTACAGTGTAAACATTTTTGGGCAAGAAAACCGAATCAGTGTTTGTTTGACGTTTGTCTATGCTTGTATAAGTTTATGGCATGAGTTAATGACGTAAAGTATTCTTGATTCTTGATTCACATTTAGTTGTTGGACAAGGCACTTCATGACATCACGTTATCTTTTTCCAAAACTTTAAATGTTAAAAAGTTTTCAAAAATTGTCCAATCTATTAATTAGAAAGGGTTATATAACGTAAAATATAAGGCTAAATAAATTACCTAGTTGTAACAAAATTCTATAAAATGTCATATTTTAAGAAAATTAAAAATGCAAGAAAGAGAGAAACATGTTTACGATTTCAAATAATATTTATAGATTTTTTTCGGAAAAGTTAATATAAACAACTTTTATAAATAACTTATAAAGAAATAACAAATTAAAGCTTTCTTAACAATTATAATTTATTTAAAAATTTTATTTAGTCATTTATTTACTAAAACTAATTCGAGACACAACCCTGTTAGTTTAAATTTAAAGTCGTGTAGAATTGAAAGATTTATTGAAGTAAAAACAAAGTAAGATGACTTCCCAAGTTAAATAAACACTCCATTTTGTTCTGTCTCGAAGCTTTTCAACCCTAATAAGTGAAGATCTATCCTTTTGTTTACAGCTGGTCTTTAATCAAGCAAATGGCGGGAAGTAACAGCTGACTCCTCTCTCTCTGAACCGAAAACCAATTCGGCGGAACGTATTAGCCTTTTTTATTTAGTTTCCTTGTTCAGGATCAAAAGAAAGCTCTAGGTGTTTTTGGACCAACGATTTTAAATCTAGCAGACTGCAAATTTCCAAATAAGTTTAAACCAAGAGAAATATTTTAATATTCTATAAAACTGTTTTCAAGCCTCTGGGCAAGAATTTATTTTTGTAAAAATATGTTTCCATATTTTTCTTCTCTCTTCAATAGATTATTAGGAATAGGTCTAATTAGAAAAGTATTATATATCGACATTTTATATTAATTTTAACTAGAAACATAAAATGTCCCTCTGTGGTAAAACTAATGGAAAAATTTTGAATCGGGTGTAAATTATTTTTCAGGAAAATATACTGGAACAGAAGGCAAAATAATTGAAAATAAGTTACATAGTTTACTTTTTTTTAAGGTAATAATAGTCTAGCTCTAGTTATAACTTAAATGTGCCCTGTGAAGTTCCCAATATATATGTAGGTATTGTTTGAAACATTTAACCATTTCGTCAATCACTGAAGCCGCTCGTTCAACAAAATTGATTAGTTAGTGCAGCTAACAGCCTGGGATTGTGGTAAGAATATGATTAATGGGTTTGTAACACGTTGGATATTTACAATTGCAGTTGAAAAATACTCAGACCACGTGTAAACCGGTGAATTAAGGGCGAAAATTAATTCGAATGCTTGATTTACCTCAAGAACACATATTAGGGCGCGTTACTGGCCAATTTTGTTTAGCGGCATAGGTTTCAGCTGAAGAGGTCACGAGTTCAAATATCGGCTTTGTGACAAAAATTTGAGGAATGTGAATAGTTTTCCCTTAAAAGTGTTTGAGTGTTTGAATCATATACAAAATGCCATTGTTGTAGAAACAATTAAAAGCATGAAAAATTAAGATTCACCCACACATTTATGATATGTACGTTGAAAAACGTTTCCCCTTGGGGTTGGAAACGAAGGAAATGTTCCTTATGAATATCCTCAACGGTTTTTATATTACCCCATTAAAATTTTATATAATGGGCTTTACTTAATTGAGGATTAGTAAAACAAATAAATATTAAAAACACTAATCATTGTAGTATCACTTGGTAAAAATTTAAGGGAAACGTGAAATAACCTTTGTATAGAAAGTTTCAGTTAAAAAAAATATGTTCTATAATAAACTCTGCGATGATATTTCTGAATTTGAAAAATGGTTTTGAACTGCAATACTGTGCCAAAACATATTTGTGACGGGACTCCATGAGAAGTTAATTACAGCTGTCGGTCGCGCGATGGTAATGACGCACTTGATTACTGACTGCAATTGACAACTGGCTTGCGGTTTTAAGCTCGGTCATAAACTATTCCTCACACATAAAATTCAAGTCGAAAAACTTTTAATTACAGCTGAAAGATTTTTTAATGATTAAAGGTGTAAAATTTTGTTCAAAACGTTTCGTTAAAATAAATTTTTCTACTAGCACAGTAAATGCTTAAATTCAATAAAGGGTTATTACAAATGACCTTTACAATTTCAGTCCCGTCTATTGTGTTTTGGGACACTTATATCTGTCAGTAAAATGGTGAAAAATCATAACCTTTGTTAATGTTAGTTTATTTACATTGATCGTAATATTCCTGGTGTTTGATACACGTTAAAGTTTTTCTTCTCTCTTCCATTTTTCTAATTTGCTTTGCCACTTCATTACAACCCAAACGTTTTTTAGTAGTTTTCTTCACGCTTGGGTACCAGTTGTGAATTGACTCGCAATAAAGACCTTCGATAAACTCCATTCAGAATTAACGTCGTACACTTATACCAGATTGGTTGAAATGATAATCCACCATTCCTAAAATATGGTCATGGTACAACTTATAGTATTCACAGGACGCAAAACGGCTGATAAATCCACCTTTCTAATCAAAAATTAGTTTTCTTTTCTATGATCACCGTTGAATGATTTTAAAGTTTATACATTTATTTAACATTTTACTGTCGGCACTTTTGTAATAACTAGTTACACAACTATTGGACCAAAAGAGGAAAAGTGATTCCAATTTCATTGATGGAAAATTTCGAGCTATGAAGAAAGAAAAAAAGCTTAAATCGAACAAATTGAACCTTTCGAGGGAAAATCAAGCAACTTACTCATGTTGTAAGGGCTTTACGTCACGAGTGTGGCCAAAGACGCCGGTGTCAGCGGAGGCCCGACGATCAATCACTTCTTGCGACACCCCTGTTTGTCGGGCGGGGTTGTTTGTTCTACCCCCCCCCCCAGGAAATGTCTTATCATCCTCGGCCAACGCCTCTACATTCATTACCCCGGTAACACATCCGTCATACCCCGTCAACGCCGTGCATCCAGCAGGGTGTCGGAAGAGTTAAGCTTTGATGGGGTTGTGAAGGGTGGGTAAATGGATTTGATGTTGTCTTGGGTTATCTGTTGATATGGCATTGTTGAAATAGATTTTTGAAATGATCAAACTTTCATAGGCAAATGGGGACGGAATAATTGGTTGCGTAAATCAAATATATAATAAACTAGCAGTTGCCCGTGGCTTCGCTCACGATAAAATTTACAGCTGATCTTGCTTCTGCTATTTGAACTGTCAAATTGTAGTATCCACAGCTGATTACATTTCGGTATTTGAATGTTTACATCCTTGTAAAATGTAAACATTGAAGCTAAGGACGTTCACGGGGCGTAGCCCGAGGGGATTTTAAGGAAGTGAATAGGCCTATATGTTTCCCAGGTTCAAGATCTACCTCTGTGTGAAATTTCAACCCAGTCGGTTCAGTATTTTTCGAGTTTACTTATCCCATACACACATACAGAAACCACCTATTTTTATAATAGAATAGATAGATAGATATCTGCTCTTAAAATTACATAATAATAAGCCCCACACCACGTTTTTACTGTTAAATTGTATTATCGCTAGAAATATTTATGCTATTTCTTCCAAGAAATTTAAGTACCTGCTGAGTTAAAAGGTGTTATTTTTAAAACAATGCAATAAGAAACATGTCGATATATGTTATACAAATTACAAAAAGGGAAGTTTGGAATATTGAAAAGAGATTTGACTACACGAAATTATACATTGTTTTAACGTTGTTTTACATTTAAGTGGAGGACTTACGAGGTAAAAATTCTCTACAAAGGCGTTGAATACATACAGTTAATACACCTGTATTTATATGTTACTTCAAGATGAATGAGGTTCCATGAATTTTTTATTTATGGTAAATTTCTATATTTATAGTCGTGAGCCAACAAAAAATTAACATATTGCTATAAGACAAAGTTTCGTACACAAGTCTTCGAAAGATCATCATCTAAATTCCAGTGCTACACGAATTAGAACATCTGTATTGTTCTATACCCAATGTATTATAAACAATATAAATAAATGGTATCAGAGACAGGTCCTGATAACAGAGCCCATGTCAATGACAGGTTATATTCAGTTGATAGTCCCGTCCGACAGTCTATTATTGTGTTAACATCTGTTATCGACAACTTACAAGCGGGTTACGTTCGATAAAATATGTATTGTTTTAGCAAGTGAAAAGGCTAAATAAGGAGCAAGTTTCACTATTGTTGTATTGATTTGTTCTAGGACTAAGCTTTTATTAAGGAGTTAAGCCGTAATTATTAATGTTGGGTTAAACTATTCGATTAAAACGGTTAGATTATCATATATAATAAAATGTAAATCTTATTTGTAATGGAATGAGATTTTAAAAACAAACAAAATACTTTAAACCCTAACCAAATTAGAGATATAAATTACTTTGATTTGAAATATTGCTAGTTCTTAAAAATGATCTCTTGATCAGTGAAATCGGGTATGTGGTCACAGAGATATTGGGCTTTAAAAATTCAACGACCAACTACATTGGTGACGTCTCTGCTCACTTCGTAAAAAGATTCCCTCAGCTCAGCTCCCAAAGAACATTTACTTCAACAAAATATTATTGTCATTAGAATATTATAATACAGGAGAAAAATCTAATGAGTAAAAATCAAAATAGGTATTCAAAAACTTAAACGAAAACTATAAATTAAAAAAGTAAGTAAGACCATGCCAAAATAATGTGCCTGTTATGTTGCATAGTTTAAAGATTTTCATTATTTTTAAATGCTCAAGAAATAACTAAACTATACAGTATTAATTGACTAGGGGGATTTGAAATAAAAAAGGCGTAATTCATATTAATTTTAAAAGTATATTGCTAAAATTGTAGGTTTGCGTTTGAAAGTAAGACATGGTAAAGTTCTCTGATTACAAAAAATAGCTTCTTGATCAGCAAAACACGTGTTTTTGTTACCGGATTTAAATAAAAGACGTCTTAAAAATTAAAATATATTCAAACTTACACCGCACTCACATGCAAGACGGTAATTATACTTAAAATAAGAAAAATGGCGATCGATTTCAATTGGTAACATCAATCATCACCAGGCCCAATGAGAGAGTAGAAGGATCAAGATGGTGGCCTTCCTTATCTCCTATTGGTCGCCGAAAGTTCTACTTAAAACAGGTTTCTATTAGTTCCGCTCGAGTCGAAGTTTACTTGTTCGTTCTCTAAATTGTCCCTTTCCTTACATCTTTCCATAAAATTAATAATCAATCAATAATTCTTCCCGTGCAATCATAATATTCCCTTTCTCATCCTCAAGAACTGCACGAAAGAGAACATTACGAATGTATGGGAAGAATCATTGTTCATAATGGGGAATTTATTCATCTATTTATTTATTATTTACTACTTTCTGGCCATCTTGATCATACCAGTTTCTCGATGGGCCAGTTTTCTCATTAATTTCGATTCGTCATACCAATCATCATCAATAATGATTAGTATGACCAATCGAAATCAATCGTCACTCTCCTTATTTTAAGTATGTTTTCCATCTTGTGTGAGAGAGCGGTATCAATAAAAATATATTTTAAGTGTTTTAGGACATCTTTTATTTATATCCGGTACAAGAAAAGAACATTTTTAAGGCAATTTAGCAGAATTTTGAATGTTGGAAATCCTTTCCTGAAAATCATAAATATATGTAACATTTTTTTCTGTTCTTGACAAATATTACACTGTTTATACAGGGATGTTTACGTAGTTAGCTGGTTAGTATTTCAGAAAAGGGGTTTTCATTTATTTCCGGAGATTCTAAGGACAACAGAGATGTAAAAATTATTAAGGGATAGTTTTTTTAAAATTCAAGAGACATAAAATGATGGGCTTGATGCCATATTGTGATCAGTAAGGCAGAAAAAGGAAGTAACAGGTATCAAATATTGCCTTAAAATCCCTAGGAAATGATTTAAATCCCTTTACTTGTATATCTAATGGACTGGTCCAGCAGACACGTGTACTGGTACAAAAAATAAGAATACAGTAACTGATATTAAATATCTTTAAAAATAGATTTTTCAAGTAACAGGTACTGTTGTAACAGTTACCCAAAAACAACGGTTTAGCTCGTCACTAACCTTTAATCCTGCCGGTGATCTTGTCAGGCAGGACGTTGATCTGGCGGACGCGGCCGAACTCGCAGTTAAATAATAGGTTACTGTAAGTAACAGTTACTGTTGTAGCAGTCACCCAAAAACAACGGTTTAGCTCGTCACTAACCTTTACTCCTGCCGGTGATCTTGTCGCGCAGCACGTTGATCTGGTGGACGCGGCCAAACTCGCTGAACATCTTGGTGAGGTCGTTCTCGTCCATGGTGTGCGGGATCTGACCCACGAACATCTTGATGAAGTCCGGATCCGGCTGGTCATTGTTCATGTTCATGCTTCTGGAACAAACGGAGGGTGTTAGTTTTGTTGTTTGATAAAAGTAGTTGATAACCCCGGCTTTACCCGGGAGAGGCCTTGGGTGCAAAGCGAGCGACGAGTGACAAGCGAAATCGTTCGGTTTTCGGGTAGCATTTATTTTCTCACTGTTAATGTTGCTGTCGATTCAAATTTTGACCAGAAGTGATTTGTCACCCGCCGCCTGTGTCTTGCCGCTCGTTGGTCGCATCCTACCCGAGGCTATATTATTTTCCTCTGATTAGTTTAAAAACTGCTCCATTCAATTTCTAATTAACGGGAAAATTTCAAACTCATATGTTTTTATACAAGGAAATCTTACTAGAACATTTCTTAGAACTATGAAATGGATCTTTTAAGAACGTTCCTACGGCAAAGCTCTAAAATCTATAGAAGCCCGATCACCGTGGTGCTCATTATGAGATTCCAAACTTTAATTAATTGCCAAGATCAAAGATCTACAACATGTAGTTTTGGCAGTACAGTAGTGCGTGCAATACCAACACACAACTCTATTTAAATATTGGCTATAAAAGCACACAGAAATGTTAAAGAATGCTCAAAATGGTGAACTAAAGGGAATATTAATATGTCTCACATTGTTCACATTAATATCCCCGCTGCAATACCCCTGAGGAAAAAGATAGTTTTCTGAAAGAAGACGCTCCTTTGTGAAATATTTCCGCGATTATGCCTCGAATGAGATATTAGGTAAAAAAATGGACAGCATTATACGTAGCTTACTTGGAGGCCAGTACAAATGCAGGACTCCAACGACAGAGACGATTTTTACTCTAAGTGCAGACTAGAATTACAATGATGTATAAGTAAAAATATTCCTTTCACGATTTACATCCATCCATGAAGTCAGTGAGATAAATCTCTATTTAAGAATAAATGGAGATTTTATCTCTATGTAAGAGTAAATTGAGATTATTCCTAAACGCCCATTTAGGAATAAATAACTTTCTTTTGCCACATAAATCTATCTTTTTACCATTAAAATATATAAAAATATGAATTTTCTATAGCCTTCACCAGAACAACTAATTATATTTATTTCAGTCTAAATTTGTTGCCTGATAGTAACATATTGCAAATCAATAAAAAAGGTGACATTTTCACACAAAATCCCCTTATACATTGCGGATAACACACGCCCGCCTGAAAAACGCAGGGAGGAAACGAGTTTGTCGATCTGATAAGAGGCGACATTAGGAAACAAGGGTGACGATGCTTATCACGACGTGACAAATCATGTCTTTGATCTCGAATGTTCCGAGTGTGCAGACCTCGTCTGGAGCCCTTCTTGATCTGATACAAGTTGCAGGAAGGGGGGAGAGGTTGTCTGTATTACGTTTGTTTGATCAAAATCGTACGGAACATCAAGACAAAGTATCTTGTTTGAGATTTATTTATTACCTTCTTTGCTTTTCCTGTTGAATGAATGGCTAGATGGGAAGGCTTATTATTCAGATATAAAATGATCTTTCAGGCAATATCTGTATGGATGTTATTTTAGGTTGTTCAAAATAGTTGTTAGAATTGACTGTAAGCTGAAGATAAAAGTCATTTGGTTTTATTGGATCTTTTCCGTTATACGTATACCACGATTCCAAATTTACCCTTCTAACTTGATTTTTGACCGAGCGCCATAAACTAGGTCAAATAATAGTTATTAATCGTTTTTAAGTGGAAATTCCTTGTAAGAATATTTTACCTGCGGTTTCGTTATCTTATCTACCGTTGTCTTTGTTTAGACGCGATAAGCCAGCGTCTGGCCGTCTAATGACCCCAGTTGCAGTTGGTTAGATTAGGTTAGGTTAGGTTAGGTAAGGTAAGGAAAGGTTAGGTTAGGTTATGTTAGGTTAGGCTAGGTTAGTTTAGGTTAGGTTACCTAACCTAACCTATCCTAGCCTAACTTACGAAAATAAAGCTTGAAAAACAAACCCGAAACAGTGGTATACGTATAACGGAAAAGATCCGTTTTATTTCTGAAGCACCATGAACGAGGCTTCATTTAAATTAAACCTTTCTTGAACTCATTTTAACTATAATGCTAATGCTTTCCAATCCGGATTTCTTATTTCGTTGCGCAACATTCTTTTAAATATTAAAATAAATGCAGGAGAATACACTGACCATTTCAAAACTCAAAACGCTTTTATTATTGAATTAAAAAAGAGTACAGTTAAAGGACACTTAAGGAATATATTGTTTGATTGACAAGGTTCAATACCGCATTTCAGACTAACTCCTTAAATAGTTAATTAAAATGTACTCAATTATTTAATTTGTTTGTTTCAACTTCATCCTTTCAAATTAAAAACAATCTACACTGACAGTGAAAACATTTCTGGATTTCTTTGCCAATAAGACGACTGCAAAAATCAGAATACGATTCTATTATTGACAATATTTCTACTTATGTTTTTATATTGTTTTATCGGGGTTAAAACCGTATTAGTTTGACAATACTCAATAAACCCATGATCATGCGCTTCAAAAGGGGTTATGCGTCTGATTTTTCCATCATGTTTTGTGGTTAAGTCAAATAATTCTATCTTGGATGAATAAACTATTTTCCATCCAAGTACGAATCGACGAAGTACCATCTTAAATTGAATTAAGAAAATGATTCAACTGATTAGACCAAACCATTGACAACTTGGAATAACAGATATCTTAAAACAACAGTGTAGGCTTGTGGAGTAAGACATAAAATACTCAATAAGCCAGTGCGGAGTTTAGTGGTGGGGAAGTGCCGCGTCAGGGACCATAAACCTCCTATGTTTTATTGCCGTGTGTTTATATACAATACCGGCATACGCTAGAGAGAGAGAGAGAGAGAGAGAGAGAGAGAGAGAGAGAGAGAGAGAGAAGGTGAAACTGCATCCTCCACATTTCAACTGCAAGATGCATTTGAAAATTCCACGAATGCAGTAATATTCTATCTCACAATCTACCATGTTTTTAAGTTTTGATCATAACTTTGAGAATAGAATATTTTGTTTTAAGGGTGTATTAAGACTAAGAAATTTTTGCGCAAAGAAAAAGTGGATTACTGCTAAATTTCTAGTAAAGTTTCCTATTGAAAACCGGTCTCTAAAAAAAATGAAATCAGTAAAACAATTTGATATTCGATCAAAATGTAGAAAAAAAATTAAATACGGTTGGAAAAAGGTGTTTACGTCGTGTGATGCTCTGCACTTTATAACGCTTTGATTTGGATGTTCAAATTCACTATTTCAGTTTACTGTCGAGCTAATTGAATTGCACAAGCCTATGGGACGAGTCTTAATAGAATTACCGTTATTTTAGTTTAAGAGGTTTTTTCTTGAAGCTCAAAAATTTCGCATTTAAAACCCCGAATAATAGAATAAATACTATTCGCTGACCAAAAAAACACACATATAAACACTTGAAAAATATTTCAATCGTGTCTTAACTTTTGGAGAAAGGATAGAAAGATCGTTGAATGAGTGTTTGGCAATGGAAAAATGGTCTATTTCAAATTGATAATGAATAAACCAATAATTAATGTAAATGTCACACTTTAGCTGTTGCTATTATTGATCAGGATAAATGATCACCGTTAGTGCCACATCATTAGTCCAAAATGTTTCATACTATGTGGTCATGCTGCATCACACTACACTAGGCATCACAAAAATTTCGAAACTCAAAACTTAAACAAAAAAATCATTTTTCAATACGTTTACTTAGAAAAATGGATATTTTGGAGATTTCGACAAAACATTCTCGTGACGCCTGGCATACAAGTCAGTAGTGCGATAGCAAGATGCCTGTCATATATACTGGTTAGCGGTCAGTGTGTGACAATGTTCTGTATTGCTTCACACTCTCGTGGCCCCCAGTAATGATGTGGTGAACCACGGTCCCCTGACACAGCGTTACTGCTACATGTGTACTGCATACTGCAGTATAGTGGTCCAGTATCAAGTAGCCATGTAGTATATACTGGGTAGCGGTCAGTGTGTGACAATGTTCTGTATTGCTTCACACTCTCGTGGCCCCCAGTAATGATGTGGTCAACCACGGTCCCCTGACACATCGTTACTGCTACATGTGTACTGCATCCTGCAATATACTGGTCCAGTATCAAGTAGCCATGTAGTATATACTGGGCAGCGGTCAGTGTGTGACAATGTTCTGTATTGCTTCACACTCTCGTGGCCCCCAGTAATGATGTGGTGAACCACGGTCTCCTGACACATCATTACTGCTACATGTGTACTGCATACTGCAGTATAGTGGTCCAGTATCAAGTAGCCATGACATATATACTGGTTAGCGGTCAGTGTGTGACAATGTTCTGTATTGCTTCACACTCTCGTGGCCCCCAGTAATGATGTGGTGAACCACGCTCCACTGACACATCGTTACTGCTACATGTGTACTGCATACTGCAATATACTGGTCCAGTATCAAGTAGCCATGTAGTATATACTGGGTAGCGGTCAGTGTGTGACAATGTTCTGTATTGCTTCACACTCTCGTGGCCCCCAGTAATGATGTGGTGAACCACGGTCTCCTGACACATCATTACTGCTACATGTGTACTGCATACTGCAGTATAGTGGTCCAGTATCAAGTAGCCATGTAGTATAAACTGGGCACCGGTCAGTGTGTGACAATGTTCTGTATTGCTTCACACTCTCGTGGCCCCCAGTAATGATGTGGTGAACCACGGTCTCCTGACACATCATTACTGCTACATGTGTACTGCATACTGCAGTATAGTGGTCCAGTATCAAGTAGCCATGTAGTATATACTGGTTAGCGGTCAGTGTGTGATAATGTTCTGTATTGCTTCACACTCTCGTGGCCCCCAGTAATGATGTGGTGAACCACGGTCCCCTGACACAACGTTACTGCTACATGTATACTGCATACTGCAATGTAGTGGTCCAGTATCGAGTAGCCATGTAGTATATACTGGTCAGCGGTCAGTGTGACAATGTTCTGTATTGCTTCACACTCTTGTGGCCCCCAGTAATGATGTGGTGAACCACGGTCCCCTGACACAACGTTACTGCTACATGTATACTGAATACTGCAGTATAGTGGTCCAGTATCCAGTAGCCATGTAGTATATACTGGGCAGCGGTCAGTGTGTGACAATGTTCTGTATTGCTTCACACTCTCGTGGCCGCCAGTAATGATGAGGTGAACCACGGTCCCCTGACACAACGTTACAGCTACATGTGTACTGCATACTGCAGTATAGTGGTCCAGTATCAAGTAGCCATGTAGTATATACTGGGCAGCGGTCAGTGTGTGACAATGTTCTGTATTGCTTCACACTCTCGTGGCCCCCAGTAATGATGTGGTGAACCACGGTCTCCTGACACATCATTACTGCTACATGTGTACTGCATACTGCAGTATTGTGGTCCAGTATCAAGTAGCCATGACATATATACTGGTTAGCGGTCAGTGTGTGACAATGTTCTGTATTGCTTCACACTCTCGTGGCCCCCAGTAATGATGTGGTGAACCACGCTCCACTGACACATCGTTACTGCTACATGTGTACTGCATACTGCAATATACTGGTCCAGTATCAAGTAGCCATGTAGTATATACTGGGTAGCGGTCAGTGTGTGACAATGTTCTGTATTGCTTCACACTCTCGTGGCCCCCAGTAATGATGTGGTGAACCACGGTCCCCTGACACATCGTTACTGCTACATGTGTACTGCATACTGCAATGTAGTGGTCCAGTATCGAGTGGCCATGTAGGATATATTGGGCAGCGGTCAGTGTGTGACAATGTTCTGTATTGCTTCACACTCTCATGGCTCCCAGTAATGATGTGGTGAATCACGGTCCCCTGACACATCGTTACTGCTACATGTGTACTGCATACTGCAGTATAGTGGTCCAGTATCAAGTAGCCATGTAGTATATACTGGGCAGAGGGCAGTGTGTGACAATGTTCTGTATTGCTTCACACTCTCGTGGCCGCCAGTAATGATGTGGTGAACCACGGTCCCCAGACACATCGTTACTGCTACATGTGTACTGCATACTGCAATGTAGTGGTCCAGTATCGAGTAGCCGTGTAGTATATACTGGGCAGCGGTCTGTGTGTGACAATGTTCTGTATTGCTTCACACTCTCGTGGCCCCCAGTAATGATGTGGTGAACCACGGTCCCCTGACACAACGTTACTGCTACATGTGTACCGCATACTGCAGTATAGTGGTCCAGTATCAAGTAGCCATGTGGTATGTACTGGGCAGCGGTCAGTGTGTGACAATGTTCTGTATTGCTTCACACTCTCGTGGCCCCCAGTAATGATGTGGTGAACCACGCTCCACTGACACATCGTTAGTGCTCATGTGTTCTGCATACTGCAGTATAATGGTCCACTATCAAGTAGCCATGTAGTATATACTGGGCAGCGGTCAGTGTGACAATGTTCTGTATTGCTACACACTCTCGTGGCTCCCAGTAATGATGTGGTGACCCACGGTCCACCGACACATCGTTACTGCTCATGTGTACTGCATTCTGCAGTATCATGGTCCACTATCAAGTAGCCATGTAGTATATACTGGGCAGCAGTCAGTGTGTGACAATGTTCTGTATTGCTACACACTCTCGTGGCCCCCAGTAATGATGTGGTGAACCACGGTCCCCTGACACATCGTTAGTGCTACATGTGTACTGCATTCTGCAGTATAATGGTCCACTATCAAGTAGCCATGTAGTATATACTGGGCAGCAGTCAGTGTGTGACAATGTTCTGTATTGCTACACACTCTCGTGGCCCCCAGTAATGATGTGGTGAACCACGGTCCCCTGACACATCGTTAGTGCTACATGTGTACTGCATTCTGCAGTATAATGGTCCACTATCAAGTAGCCATGTAGTATATACTGGGCAGCAGTCAGTGTGTGACAATGTTCTGTATTGCTTCACAATCTCGTGGCCCCCAGTAATGATTTGGTGAACCACGATCCACTGACACATCGTTACCGCTACATGTGTAGTGCATACTGCAATATACTGGTCCAGTATCAAGTAGCCATGTAGTATATACTTGGCAGTGGTCAGTGTGTGACAATGTCCTATATTGCTTCACACTCTCGTGGCTCCCAGTAATGATGTGGTGACCCACGGTCCCCTGACACAATGTTACTGCTACATGTGTACTGCATACTGCAGTATACTGGTTCAGTATCAAGTAGCCATGTAGTATATACTGGGCAGCGGTCAGTGTGTGACAATGTTCTGCATTGCTTCACACTCTCGTGGCCCTCAGTAATGATGTGGTGAACCACGGTCCCCTGACGCAACGTTACTGCTACATGTGTACTGCATACTGCAGTATAGTGGTCCAGTATCAAGTAGCCATGTAGTATATACTGGTCACCGGTCAGTGTGACAATGTTCTGTATTGCTTCACACTCTCGTGGCCCCCAGTAATGATGTGGTGAACCACGGCCCACTGACACATCGTTACTGCTGCATGTGTACTGCATACTGCAGTATAGTGGTCCAGTATCAAGTAGCCATGTAGTATATACTGGGCAGCGGTCAGTGTGTGACAATGTTCTGTATTGCTTCACACTCTCGTGGCCCCCAGTAATGATGTGGTGAACCACGGTCCCCTGACACAACGTTACTGCTATATGTGTACTGCATACTGCAATATACTGGTCCAGTATCGAGTAGCCATGTAGTATATACTGGTCAGCGGTCAGTGTGACAATGTTCTGTATTGCTTCACACTCTCGTGGCCCCCAGTAATGATGTGGTGAACCACGGTCCCCTGACACAACGTTACTGCTATATGTGTACTGCATACTGCAATATACTGGTCCAGTATCAAGTAGCCATGTAGTATATACTGGGCAGTGGTCAGTGTGTGACAATGTCCTGTATTGCTTCACACTCTCGTGGCTCCCAGAAATGATGTCGTGACCCACAGTCCCCTGACACAATGTTACTGCTACATGTGTAGTGCATACTGCAGTATAGTGGTCCAGTATCAAGTAGCCATGTAGTATATACTGGGCAGCGGTCAGTGTGTGACAATGTTCTGTATTGCTTCACACTCTCGTGGCCCCCAGTAATGATGTGGTGAACCACGGCCCACTGACACATCGTTACTGCTACACGTGTACTGCATACTGCAGTATAGTGGTCCAGTATCAAGTAGCCATGTAGTATATACTGGGCAGCGGTCAGTGTGTGACAATGTCCTGTATTGCTTCACACTCTCGTGGCCCCCAGTAATGATGTGGTGAACCACGGCCCACTGACACATCGTTACTGCTGCATGTGTACTGCATACTGCAGTATACTGGTCCAGTATCAAGTAGCCATGTAGTACATACTGGGCAGCGGTCAGTGTGTGACAATGTTCTGTATTGCTTCACACTCTCGTGGCCCCCAGTAATGATGTGGTGAACCACGGCCCACTGACACATCGTTACTGCTGCATGTGTACTGCAAACTGCAGTATACTGGTCCAGTATCAAGTAGCCATGTAGTACATACTGGGCAGCGGTCAGTGTGTGACAATGTTCTGTATTGCTTCACACTCTCGTGGCCCTCAGTAATGATGTGGTGAACCACGGTCCCCTGACGCAACGTTACTGCTCATGTGTACTGCATACTGCAGTATAGTGGTCCAGTATCAAGTAGCCATGTAGTATATACTGGGCAGCGGTCAGTGTGTGACAATGTTCTGTATTGCTTCACACTCTCCTGGCCCCCAGTAATGATGTGGTGAACCACGGTCCCCTGACACATCGTTACTGCTACATGTGTACTGCATACTGCAATATAGTGGTCCAGTATCAAGTAGCCATGTAGTATGTACTGGGCAGCGGTCAGTGTGTGACAATGTTCTGTATTGCTTCACACTCTCGTGGCCCCCAGTAATGATGTGGTGAACCACGGTCCCCTGACACATCGTTACTGCTACATGTGTACTGCATTCTGCAGTATAGTGGTCCAGTATCAAGTGGCCATGTAGTATATACTGGGCAGTGGTCAGTGTGACAATGTTCTGTATTGCTTCACACTTTCGTGGCCCCCAGTAATGATGTGGTGAACCACGCTCCACTGACACATCGTTACTGCTACATGTGTACTGCATATTGCAGTATAGTGGTCCAGTATCAAGTAGCCATGTAGTGTAGCATATACTGGGCAGCGGTCAGTGTGTGATAATGTTTTGTATTGCTCCACACTCTCGTGGCCCCCAGTAATGATGTGGTGAACCACGGTCCCCTGCCACAACGTTACTGCTACATGTGTACTGCATTCTGCAGTATAGTGGTCCAGTATCAAGTAGCCATGTAGTATATACTGGGCAGCGGTCAGTGTGGGACAATGTTCTGTATTGCTTCACACTCTCGTGGCCCCCAGTAATGATGTGGTGAACCACGGTCCCCTGACACAATGTTACCGCTACATTAATACTGCATACTGCAATATACTGGTCCAGTATCAAGTAGCCATGTAGTATATATTGGGCAGCGGTCAGTGTGTGACAATGTTCTGTATTGCTTCACACTCTCGTGGCCCCCAGTAATGATGTGGTGAACCACGGTCCCCTAACACAACGTTACTGCTCATGTGTACTGCATACTGCAGTATAGTGGTCCAGTATCAAGTAGCCTTGTAATATATACTGGACAGCAGTCAGTGTGTGACAATGTTCTGTATTGCTTCACACTCTCGTGGCCCCCAGTAATGATGTGGTGAACCACGGTCCCCTGACACAATGTTACCGCTACATGTGTACTGCATACTGCAATATAATGGTCCAGTATCAAGTAGCCATGTAGTATATATTGGGCAGCGGTCAGTGTGTGACAATGTTCTGTATTGCTTCACACTCTCGTGGCCCCCAGTAATGATGTGGTGAACCACGGTCCCCTGACACATCGTTACTGCTCATGTGTACTGCATACTGCAGTATAGTGGTCCAGTATCAAGTAGCCATGTAGTATATACTGGGCAGCGGTCAGTGTGTGACAATGTTCTGTATTGCTTCACACTCTCGTGGCCCCAGTAATGATGTGGTGAACCACGGTCCCCTGACACATCGTTACTGCTACATGTGTACTGCATACTGCAATATACTGGTCCAGTATCAAGTGGCCATGTAGTATATACTGGACAGCGGTCAGTGTGTGACCATGTTCTGTATTGCTTCACACTCTCGTGGCCCCCAGTAATGATGTGGTGAACCACGGTCCCCTGACACATCGTTACTGCTACACGTGTACTGCATACTGCAGTAAAGTGGTCCAGTATCAAGTAGCCATGTAGTATATACTGGGCAGCGGTCAGTGTGTGACAATGTTCTGTATTGCTTCACACTCTCGTGGCCCCCAGTAATGATGTGGTGAACCTCGCTCCACTGACTCATCGTTACTGCTCATGTGTACTGCATACTGCAATGTAGTGGTCCTGTATCAAGTAGCCATGTAGTATATACTGGGCAGCGGTCAGTGTGTGACAATGTTCTGTATTGCTTCACACTCTCGTGGCCCCCAGTAATGATGTGGTGAACCACGGTCCCCTGACACATCGTTACTGCTCCATGTGTACTGTATACTGCAGTATAGTGGTCCAGTATCAAGTGGCCATGTAGTATATACTGGGCAGCGGTCAGTGTGACAATGTTCTGTATTGCTTCACACTCTCGTGGCCCCCAGTAATGATGTGGTGAACCACGGTCCCCTGACACATCGTTACTGCTCCATGTGTACTGTATACTGCAGTATAGTGGTCCAGTATCAAGTGGCCATGTAGTATATACTGGGCAGCGGTCAGTGTGACAATGTTCTGTATTGCTTCACACTCTCGTGGCCCCCAGTAATGATGTGGTGAACCACGGTCCCCTGACACATCGTTACTGCTCCATGTGTACTGTATACTGCAGTATAGTGGTCCAGTATCAAGTAGCCATGTAGTATATACTGGGCAGCGGTCAGTGTGTGACAATGTTCTGTATTTCTTCACACTCTCGTGGCCGCCAGTAATGATGTGGTGAACCGCGCTCCACTTACACATCGTTACTGCTACATGTGTGCTGCATACTGCAATATAGTGGTCCAGTATCAAGTAGCCATGTAGTATATACTGGGCAGCGGTCAGTGTGTGACAATGTTCTGTATTTCTTTACACTCTCGTGGCCGCCAGTAATGATGTGGTGAACCGCGCTCCACTGACACATCGTTACTCCTACATGTGTACTGCATACTGCATCATACTACATGATATTTCAATTTAATGTTTCAATAAGGTAAAAAGTGATGCTAGACATTTAATCTTACTGAAAGAAAACTTGAAGACTTCAGACTATTTAAGCCAGTAAAAAATATTAAATGATCCTTGGAACTAAGGAAAAATATGGTTCTTTGTTTATTTACCTCATATTAACTGGTGGTTTTTGCATAAATACCCTCGTTGCAGCAGACCTGCATACTCAGCGAATTTCAAATGCAAAAGAACAATTTTAAATCCAATGTAGTGAGGTTTGACATGTTTATTTAAGCTCCTTAAGAATAACATGGGAATGAGTATGCAGGTTTGCTGCAATAGGTACGTATTTTAAAACGGGGTAGTTTTAATTCAATATTTAGTGGATCTGAACTAGAAGAAACCATATACCAGGTTTTATCAAGATATGTTAAGAAATAAGGAATATATAGCTTTTTTATTTCCCATAAGGATAACATGGGGAATGAGTATGCAGGCTTGCTACCATAAAAATGGAAATATCAGGCATTTTAGAATAATATACATTAAATCTCATGTAGATGAAGCTCAAACCAAGTTTTTTTTAAAGATATGTTGAGAAATAAGCGTGATAATGAATTTTACTTATTTCCCATAAGGTTAACATTGGGACAACGCACTGTGTTTACCACTTTCAGTATCTCGATAGCCAATGGACATCAAGCAATAATACAAAATACTAAATGATTTGTTTTTTTTGCTGAATCCAATGGTGCTAACCAAAATTTGATTATTCTTATTTTTCTATGTGAAAACCCCAAAAAAACTCATTTTGGGGGTCTTTATCCCCATTCACCCCTTCATCCCGTGGTTCGATAGGATTGGTTTAGTAACTCGTCCAATTTAGTACCACTTTACATGTAGTACCGAATTTCATAAAGATCGGACCATTTTTACAGCCGGGTGTCCCATAATAGCCCCCCCCAACTTTTCCCTATATTTTTTAAAATATCAATCCCACACCACCCCCAAACTTTATTGGATAGTTAATACTTCATTTTGAGCGGGTACTCAATTTTGGCCGCCATCTTGGATCCGCCATATTTTATCCAAAATAATTTTAGCGAATTTCCCCTATAGGGAAGAAGCTATTACCGTAGGTCTCATGGTAAGACCTTACGGTAGTAAAAAATAATCGTAATACATTAATTACTTTTCCCCATATAAACAATGTTAAATTACGGGGTATTAAAAATCAAACTTTAACGGCTTATATCCACTTACTTATTGAGTATAGGAAAAAAATGTGAAAGAATAATAAGTTCTTAAAATTTAGCGTAGAATCCAAATACGCCATAAAATACATGGTGTTCCATAAGAAAAATCAAAGTTGTCCGCCATATTGGAAAATGGCGGCCATTTACAAGAAAATGGAATTCATATTTTTAAATGTCTTAAAAAATTAGGTGAACTCCCCCCTTTAAAGTTATCTCTAAATCCAATAGTTTTTGAGATACCAATGGTGGCACAGTTAAGGTGAACACCCCGTAATTTTAACATTGTTAAAATGGAGGAAAGTGGTCAAGCACAACGAAAAAATTCAATTTCTCAGTAAATATTTATCCAATCTCAACAAATAAGGTATCATTAAAAACTACATGAAATTGACTTTTATGTCTCTTTCAATGTTTTGTTTAAATTAACGGTTTTCTTGGAATTTGGCATCAAATAATTTAAATGGCCGCCATTTTGAAACGGTTAATGATATTTTTGTATAATTTCAAATGATGATAGATCCTAATAAGATAAACATTTGTGCAAAATCTCAACACTGTACCTCAAACCGTTTAGGACTTATGAATTCGTTTGTAAAAAACACATACAGACAGACAGACGGAAAACTAGGCACCAGAGACCCATGTTCCTATGGTGAAATGTGTTTGTCTTGACCCAAGAAATAATGCTATGCATGTTTATTCATGCGGTTGCAAGACACCCTGTATAAATTCGAACGAACGGTGTTTTTTTGCTCCTGGGAGCCCCAGAACGAAAAGGTATAATGGTCCCGAGCTTAGGTCTTATCATGAGGCCTGCGGCAATAGCTTGTTCCCTATAGGGTAAATTCCCTAAAAACATAAAATATCATGTGTAAAACATCCCATTTGTTCTGTGTGCTTGAAAAATAATAAAAATTGTGAAATATGTAAACGTATGATACCAATGTTTCGAATGAACCAATAAAATGTTACAAAGAGAAAATTACAATTTTCTTGAGAAATTTCAAACTTTATTTTGCAGTCTTTTTCCGGTACTTAAACATGAATAGGTATTTAGAAATAAGAGATTGGTTTAATTGTCAATAAAGGAGGATACCAGTTTTACTGGCAGTTGCGAAATGCTCAGATAGACGGTTTAAATGGAGTAAAATTTTTATTTTTTGTTACGATCGGGGTAATGTAAATGATTTGTGATAAAAATTCCACAAGAAAACTTAACTGTTTTTCATAACTGTTTTCTACGTGATAAGGTAAATTTTTAATTCGTAGATAACAACTGTTGAAAGATTATAAATTTACCAAATATTTAGATTTTATTGCCTAGCTCTACTTCTCTGTTAGTTGGAAATTTATAAAAATTATGAAAAACTGCGCAATGACTTCTTAGGCATTTCAAACGTAAACTAAAACATAGCTCTCCAGCAACGTTTAGGGTACGTAATACTAAAAATCTGATTTATTTTAGAAAATTCTACTGACAATGTTTTTACAAAGCTAAAAACGAAGCTAGGCGAATAAACAGTTGAACTACGTTATAGTAATTATGACATCGTCGAAAGCAGTTTTCCTCGTATTCACTAAACGTCCACTAAAATTAATTAGAAACTTGTTTTCATACAATTACTCACTTGCATGTAACATGTTGAAACCCAGTTTTGCCATTTAAAAGTTTAAAACGCTGTTTACAGTATGACGCGGGGGTTAATATCCCTAATTTAATAAGTAGTCTGACATTTCCTTTGATGTGGATCGCCCGAGTTATGAAATGACATTAAATTAAGACGAGTGGCTTTCGACATTAATGGCGACGCTTGCGCTGACCAAATTAGTATGAAGGGGCAGTCCGGCGATCCTTCGCTTTAACGACAAACTTATAATTAACTGATGGTTTCAGTGGCAATACGGAAGGAAAGCCTTACTTCAAAGGGTCTCGAAGTTAAAAGTTTTAAGACTTGATGAAAATTAAAAAACGTATAACTTTTTTCCTAATTATTCATAAAAGTTTATGAAAGAAAATAGCTGTTATACATGAAGATTTTAATGCTTATTCAAAAGATTTATTTTAACAGGCTGAGGATTTACGAAAATTTACTACAGCGCTTTTTAATCAAATGAACACGAGTACAAGTGGGACAAATGTTTTTTCAAAGCTGTAAAATTGTAAAGCGAAGGGATAATTTGGTCCTCATTATGACATTACTGTGTCTTGCGCTCATTAGAAGAAAATTTACGATACACTTACATGCTTTAAGTTGGTTTAAATCACCATGCGTTATCGTTACGATCTCTAGCATAAATGTCTGCTTAAACTGTGTTTTCATGTACACTTTTACATCGTCAAGCAAGATGTTAATGCCTCGTGAAGCTGAATTTAAACCAAAACTATGGTTCTAGAGTATGTTTACAATAAACTGGTATGAACTATTTAGGGTGTAAACACGCCAGTGAAACAAAGGAAATTCGTCGTGGTGTATGACAGACTTAACTACTACGATGAAACTAATACATTGGAAATTACCAATATATTGGTCACATCCGCACTAGTGAAAAATTTTACGATCACAACTAACTTATTGTTCTTCTTTTTGAAGTTCACAGTTATTATACACAATACGTTTTTGATCTCTAAAATAATTAGTGCAAACTCTGGTGCTTTGAAAGTTGGTTTTGCGAGCAATCAAGTCTGGAACCATAAATTAACTTGTTTCAAAATAAAAATTATATTAATTACATTATTTTTACCAAATTGAGATGGTTTTCTGCATATATTATCTGAGCTTTTAAGATTATTTTGCTCATAAGACTTCCAAGTAAAGATTAAAAAATTATTTGTGGTCAAATGTGTAGGTAAGAATTTTTCTCATCTTACTATATCGAAATTACTTAATCCCCTTACCCCACCTAACAGAAAACCTAGTTTAGCTGATAAAAAAAATTAATTTTGATTAAATACTTCAATAATGACACAATGCAAACTAGAACAATAAAGTCTTACGAAATGAATACAAAGTCCCATGTTTGAATTCCACCAATAGCATTTCTTTTAAAATTGGGACAGAAACAAAGGAGGCTCATTAAGGCTAAGGCGGCGGATTAAGGTCCAAAGCGCCTTTGAGCGCGACACACGAAGTTTTCTTTGATGCAGGTGTTAGGTTGCCCGGGGTGTTAAGCAAAACGTTAGTCAAGGTAACAAACAGTTCCCTCAGCTTATGTATCATGATCTATTATTTTATCTTAGGTGTTATTAAGGGATCAGTGTTTTTACATAAAAAAATATTTTCAGTTTAAATGTATTTAAATTCTTTTTCAATTTAAAAAACGACCACAATTTAATTATTTTTACCACAACAGTTTATGTATCCTACATCTAGTTTTACCGTACATTAATTATTGTTTTGTTCTGGTTACTGTTTATTTTAAAACGTAAACAATATTAGGAAAATAAGATAAAATGAACATTTGGTATTCAATTGATGTAGTGTACCTGTAAGCATGAAATATTGACCGGGTTAAGAAAAAACTTAAACGATGGAAAGAAAAAGATTAATTATGTATTTCTTAAAACATGTAATAGGATTGATTGTGTAGCTTAGTTATGGATAACATTTACTTAACCGACTTAGAACTTAGAATCGACATTAAGGCTGCAACCGAAAATTATTTATTTATTTTTAACATCTATATTGTACATAAACTTAGGGCAATAGTCCTGAGTTATTGGGAGCTCCCGCAACTTTCATGTTTATGTACCGGGTTGAACTAGTCATAAAATAGACCATTTACAGCAACATACGGTATACGACCAGCACAAAACATAATGCTCTCAGTATTAAGCTTGAGTACTACCCTGTTTATGCCTGTTGACTGAAGATGTATGTCTTAAATTTACTATAGATTAAGAGACGGAATGTTTCCAATAAACAACTGTTTTCAACTTAAAAAAATACTTAGACAACGAGCTTTGTCAAATTTTGGTGGGAAGGTAATAAATAATTATATTCCACTACTTTTGTGACTTCAGAATTAATATATTTTTTACGAAGAACATTTTATTTCCGTGAATAACGCAAGGAAATAATCTAATTTTGTGATATTGAACAAAAGGAAGTTGATTGCATTGATAATCAGTGTACCAGATTTCAACCTGTCGATTACTTATGTGACCAAAGTCTCAATTGAAGACATTTGAGGTGAAGCTTTCAAATGCACAAATTAAACTACCAAAAATAAGAGGTAAATTAATGTTTGAGGTAAACCTCTTACCCTTAAAATAAATCGGGATTATTAACTGTTGAATATTACAATTATTAAGGGTCGTATATTTCTTACATACAATGGAGATGTTGCCATCTACGATAAACTTTCTAGGAAACCAAAATAAGTTGATTTTCTACTCTTGGTTTAGTGTTAAAAATATCGTAGAACATTGTTTTTGTACTTTTAGTTTAATGTTAAAAATAACGTAAAACATATAGCGAGATTTTTTTTCCACATGTTAAAAACTACCTATCCACAAGGTTGGCTGATTTATCAACAAACCAGTATCTTTCCTAAGCCCTATCAGTACATTTCCTAATAGCCCTCCTTCTGGCCTAAAGGTAGTAAAACATCACGTTTTAATGGGGTTTAATCCTCGTATTTCCCTTCACTCGATTGGGGGATAGTAAATTTGTTATTTAAAATTATATTACCATGAGCGATTTGAAAAAATAACCAAATGGACAGATTAAATAATATATTATATTATATTCGTTCTGTACATTTTTAGCGTTAAATATTCAATAATACCCTTAATGCAGCTCCGCTTAGGAGAAAGACGACTACCTGAACGTTATTCGGTCTCTTTCAAGATGGGCCAAGGGGAAGTTAATATGCCCGTTTTTCTTTAGCGATCTAGCTATTAAAATGACAAGATTTCCTAATTAATTTGTTATTGATTTATTATATTTTGGATATTATAGTCAAAATATATTAATTATAAAATAAGATTAAGATTATATATTGTAATTTTAGTTAAATATTTGCCAAAGAAAATATAAGAAGCCCTGCAATGATATTTATCTTACAGTAACCGATTAGGTTTGAGATTTTAAACCCCCATTGACAAAATTCTTTACAAAGGTCTACTGCCAATTGGAAGATTTTTTTCATTAGGTTAGATTGTGTGGTGGGATGATATTTGTGAATATAGAGAATGTAAAAAATATGTAGTAGGTATGACCCATAGGAATTTGATATTTTATTCGTTAAATAAACTAAATGTATCATCTATTATTTAAGTAGCGATATCTTATACAATAATCAGTTTTTAATTTTTATAAAAAACTTTGAAAACTGAAAATGTCCAGAATGTTTAGCATGTAATCTACGTTGTTTTAGATTTTTAGAAAAAAATTCTAAATCATTTTTAGTAAGCATCTAGAGTCTGTAAGGAATGTTTTTGCCAATTTTCATGGTCCAAAGCCTAATAGTTTATGTGAAAAACAGTGGTCAATCGCGAAAAACAACTGGGAGGAAATGAGAGTCATTGATTTAGCCGATCGTATTAGGCTATGGTCTTTAGGGTATGGTGGAAGAAGTACCTAAATAGTTGTTGGCTCTGATACATGTTAATTCAACTACTAATTCTACTGAGCCTTGCGTTTGGACAGGAAAATACGCCCGTATCACGCCAATTATACTATTCTACCCGGTCTACCTTGCTCTCTAATCAATTGGTAATCACGTTTCAATTACGGTTTCGAATTAACTAGATTTGGATTCATTAGGGATTAGTACAGCTGTGGTAAATAGCTAAAAAGGTTAATACATTACTTGTTGTTTAAGAATCTATGAGAGGAACAAGAGATAATAGAAATGGCTATGCAGTCTCGCTTTTCTTACATTATTGATATTCGAAATTACAAATCGAGGCTTTATCCAGCCCTGAGTTAATGATGACATTTTATAGCTCTGGACAGTCTTACTGGCGGGTGAGTGAGTGCGCTGTTGTCGTAATTAGTGTTTAATATCTGCAATTTTTTGGTAAAAAATCACAAGGCCATTTGTTTATATAAATGTACTTTACACAAGAAAATATTTTTCTGCAACCGCAAGTGCAACTAATGTTAAATGCTTGCAAGCTCAACATAATTCATGAAGTACGACGACAAAAGTGTAGAAACACATTCTTAAATGTAAACAAATCATTCGAGATGTAAGGTTGCCAAAACAAAAAGACCAGCTGATGCATTGCGCAAATATTTACCAGAAATTTTAATTGCGTAAGAAATCTCTCGGTGAAATATTACAGGGCATTCTTTTGAAGTGTAAATGAGGTGAAACGTAAAGAAAGTTTTGACAGTTCTACCAAAACATGTGTTTATTTAGCAGACATTTTGGGAGATTACAATTTTCGCCACCCACCAGTAAGGCTGTCTCGAACTATAGTTTATTTTAAAGTATTTACAGGATACGTAATAAACATTCAGTACTTTATTGAGACAAACTTAGGTGAGGAATTTTTAAAATAGGACCTTTCTCAAAGGTTTTATCTGTAACGAAAACCGCATGCTTCTGCTGGTAACACAACAATAAAACATTGCGAAACAACAAAAACAAGTAATAAACTTAATCTCCACCTGCCACTCAAATCTCACTGCATTATTAAGAACGGGTTATGAATAAAATAGTAGATTTATAACATGGCCTATTAGATAGTATTACAGTTACGCTACATTCAATTTATTTCAAGATACAAGGACAAATAAATATACAGATAGATAAAGGAAGAAAAACTATTACAAGCGATATTAATTTCACTTGCATTATTACAGTATCCAAGTGCTCTTTGCAATTACCCACCTACAAGTCTACAAGATGTGACTAAGTAATCATTGTCGTGTAAAGTAGCGAGCGGCAGAGAAGCTCGTAAAGGAGATGTGTGATTGTGAACCGTGTTAAGCTAAGCAATTGCACCGCCACTCCAGACGCTGTTACTGCACACTACGTTAGTGCTCGAGGTAGATGTAGTTTGCTCTGCGACTAAACACCACCTGCCGCGTGGAATCCTGCTCACAAGTTATACTTTGACATTAATGTGAGTGGATTTATTATTGAGCGGTTTTAAGTTCAAGTCTCTATTCTGTTGCGTAACGATGAGTAATAGAGTGCAAAGAAACACCCTTTTGCTAATGATAATAATAAATGTACTATTCTAGTTCAATTAAAATTGTCTCTGGATATAAAAGATTGTTAAAAAATAATACTAGGTAATTTTTGGGTTTAGGAAAGAAAATATCATTTTAGGAATTGCAGATATAAAGGCGAACTCTTTCAATCATGATTACATTAGTCCTATTACAGTACACTACATTACCAGCTAAGACACTGAACACTTGGTATGCTTTTTTAAGATGAGTGTTGGTTGATTTTGGTAACTGGGGAAACCCTAACCTGGTTGATGACTGTTTATGAACTATGCAACATATTTGGTTCCTAATACATTAAAAAAACATAAGTATTTATAAATTACCTGCATTTAGATTTTATTATATTTTTATAAACACATTTTATTAATGGAGAGTATTTATAAATTAAGTTCTTATTTCATAAACGGAATGCTAAAACGTTAAATATGCTTTTCAGAACTTTAAAGTTATGCACGAGCAATTCATTTATGAATGAAAATAAAATCAAAATGTTAAATGTTGCCGGAGGTAGAAAAATATTGATGAAACGTTGGTTTCTGTAACGGCAACCACAGTCGCTGGCGGTCGTTATTTAGTGTACGATTTACATATAAATAGGTTAGTTGTTGACGCAAATCGCTTCCATCATAAAATACTGCAACCGTTTTGTCATTTTGGGGCAATCGTCAACATGCTGACGAGTGAATTATGGAGCGACTGAATCAAAATACAGGTCATTGTTTCACATGTGACCCTATGTGTTCCAAAATTATAGTTATTGTGTACGTATCCTATTGCTGAAAAACGTAAAGAATTCATAATAGTCTTTAGAGTATAATTTAGTATTTCGTTGAATGCTTTCCTAAATTATGCATTTTTTAAATATCGCGAGATTGAATACCATTACCAAACCATAAAGACCATATTGTTCATTACCTTTTTAGGAAGAATATGACAAATATTGCGATGAAAATATATTGCGGTTGTTGCACCTCTGAACAGGGATTGAGATACAACATAACATGAGTATATGAAATATTTTGAAAGTCAATAATAATTTCGTAAAACCGATTCCTTAAGGAAAAATATCAACAAAATGACGATGTCAGTGCTGTTTAAGGGAGAGGTTGGTAATATTGGTCTCTTTGAAGGTTTTCATTTACAGTACTGCACCTATTTTTGAAATATTCTGACAGTTATGTATACAACCTTTGTCGATTGATCGAAGAGTTGTTTAAAACTATATGAAGGTATCGCTTTGTTTTCATTACAACATAACTAAACTTTAATCTCAGTTCTGTAAATTACGTAAATATCAACACTGACTGGGTCTCACCATCTAACATGTACACTATTTTGATATGTGTTATGATTTGTTAATTGCATTAAGTAGAGCTTTGAAGTTTTAAAGCTTTAATAACAACAGACCGCATCTCAAATTAATTATTGATCATTCATTAAAGCAATCCTAATCATTTTCTAATCTATGTTCTAGCACTGTCCCAAATAAACTGAATTCTTATAAATATTGCATTTTGTATCGTCTGCAATAATTATTGCATAATGTCTCTGTTGTTTCACCAATAGCGGATCCATTTTCCTCTATAAAACAGGATTAGGCTTAAAACTTTCTTGTCATCAACTACTGCTATTGTTACGATTCATGTTGTTGAAACGACCGACATCTTTATTTATTTCTTACCTAACATTCAAATGATGTAATATCGATTGGTAGTTTGACGCTTTCGATAAATATGGAATGCTTAACAGCTGTGGTCCAGGGGAGGAACAGAAGTTCCCCTGGTCCGAGTTGACGTCACATCCCCCCATTGTTTGACGGTGACCGCAGATCCATCTTGTTACGTTGGAGTGGAGCTTGTCGAGGGGGGGAGGGGGGGAAGGGTCAGAAGCTCCATCTATCACCAGAAAATTGACACTCTTCCCCCTTTTTTGGTGAAAGAAAATGTGTTGTAAAATCTACATCCTCGCTGTTTTTTTAATATTGATATTCGTGATTATTTAAGACGATTGTGATTAAATGTAAAATGTTAAGAACAATTCGGTTTAATTTTTTATAATAAAAGAAGGGAAGGGACGTAAATGATTAACTACAAAAAAAAGTTGAAACGTGTGTGCTACTCTGTAGAGTTTTACTATGTATGTTATTACTCACCTGATAATTGTCATCAAATGAGCTATTTAAATTTTTTTTGCGGCTTTTAGGCTCATAATGTAGCAACAATATATTAATTTGCTTAACCTTATCTTTATATATATTTTTTCTAATTATGTTATTTTTCGATAAACTTATAAATTAATGTGTCTTTCCATAGACAGTTAGCCCTATTTATACACTACTCTCCTCGCCCAGATGCCTGCAAACTTTTTTTTTAAATAAAGACAATATGACGATGGTATTGAGGGCAAGCCCCCAAGATAATGCAGGAAATATTAATAAATTAATTTAATGGGTTTAATTTCCACTTAAATGGAAGTTAGCAGTACCTAGGCATCCAAAAATTATACATAAAAGATTAGTTAAAAAATAATTTAAAACAAAAGAAGTGTAAAAAAACTTATAATCAAAACTTTTTTCGATGTAAGTTAATGAATTAGTTATAAATACCCCCACAAAACATTTGAATCCATAAAAATTACAAACCGTTTCACAGCTTTAAGTCAAAACGGTTTTAGCGTTTAACGCAAAATTTACATACAAATGGGTTCACTTCTGCCGCACAGCCTGACGGAACCACTTGGGGGAAAATATTGTCATACATTTAACCGGCTTAAAACCCAAAAGCTCGTTCATGTAAAAAGATTACGGTATTCCATCTTGCCCGTTAACTCTCGGTGTGTGACCTTTGATTTTTAAAACCGTTAGAGAAGATTCAAACCGTATTCTCCCGGCTATCGTCTGAAAACGTTTTATGCAACTTCTTATTTTTAAAATAAATATATAGGTCTAAACTTGTTTTAACAAGGCTATATAAAACAAGGGGGATGTATAATTTGGGCTCGAACGTGGGCGATAGATGTGCGCCGTGTCGCGTTGACGCGCCCAAGATGGATAGATGGGGTTAAGTTACAGTTTCCCGGAAGTACGCAGGTTATTCGGAAAAAATAATATGTATTCTTACAGGCCAAGCATATGAAACTTATAATGGTTTTTGCAAGGTATATTCTCTTTTTTCTCAAAGTACATTGACAATTTTTCTTTTCATATTGTTGTCCTTTTACAACAACTAACTGTTGTCAACTCATTCAAGGCCGCTAAATTGACGAAAAGAAAGAACGATTTTTAATAACGAATTAACTATATTGTTGCTAAGAAACGGGAATTTCGACTTATTGTATTTAATTTGAATTTTTTTAAGATCCCATCTAAAAATAGGTTTATTCACGAGGAAGAATAGAAAATGGGATGTTCATATAAAAGCCTCCATGTGGAGAAAACAACTTGTTGCTTATATGACTGGAAAACAAAACAGTGCAATTTAAAAAGTCAATACTGATTTTCGAGAATCCTATTGGCAATGTACTAGTCCAAATTCCATGGAGAATCCTTGCTTCTGTTTGAATCAAGGTTGTATAACATAAATTCATTTTGGATGTTATAAGTAAGTACTTCATTCGTTTTTTTCAAAAGGAATATTAAGAAAATGGTAGTAAAAACATACTTTTATACTTATCTACTAGTTAAAGTATTTTTAATCCAATTAACTAAACTTTAAAAATCACAATTACTACAAAGACATAGAACTTAAAACTCCTGAACTTCACAGATAATTAGATGTGTGTTGAAAATTTAAGTCCTGTTCAAAAGCAGAATTTGTTAGAGTACTTAACGGTAATGTTATATATTTAACGACGATTTTGAACTTAATTTCGGAAACTTTTTATATTGAATTTATTTTTCAGAAATGAACTGAGTTTTAACACTGAAGAAAGATCAGGTTAAGCCTGAGTTTGTATATAACTGTGGTGTTTTCTCCTAAACTACGCTTAATACTATTGGAAGTTTCTTCCAAATCAGTGGATATTTTACTTGTTAAGATATTTTATGGTTTTAAAATTGGGTTAACGAATTATTTTTATAGTTATGTGTGTTACTCACATTAGAAAGACGACGTTTAACATTTTGGTTTACATGCAATGTGTATTTGACGTTGACATGAGTCCATTTGTACGAGCCGTCCATAAAATTAACTCTTCTATTTTTTTTACAAAGGGGGTTTTTAGTTACAAAAGCTGGTGATTGTATCAAATATTAATGTTCTTTGATTCATGTGCATAAGAATTTAGCAACAAATATTTAATAATTCTTTGTGAATCATGGAGATCTGTAAAAATCATGAACATAACAGGAAATTCTAAGACTAATCTGTTATAGCTGCTTTTGTTTATAAACTCTACCGATAGCCTTCGTGAGACTGTCATTCAATCAAAAATACCGGATGACGAATGAGAATGAAGCATCAAAATGCATTCCTTAGCTGTATGTCATGATCTAAGACAAAAATATACAATTTCCAAAGAAACACAGAAATTGGAAGAAATTATTGCGAGGAAGACATCATGTGTGTTTGACAAATACTGAAAATGTCTTCAGAAAATCATAGCAACCACAGCTCAAAAACAAATATTGCAAATTAAATCATTTACTTGGTAACCAGAACGATTGTCAAGAATTATAAAAGTGTTATTTGAGTAATAAAAAGTTTTACTGGATGTAGGAAACATTTAATTTACAATTCAGAAGAAAATGAAAGCAGTTTTGCCAAGAACAACATCCATTTACAGGGAAAGTACATGGGGGTTTCCGCACTACAGGGTTATATGTACCAAGCCTGTGGGGGCCTCTTCTCCCAAAAAAAGTTCAGCTTGGTCCCAGATGGAGGAGGTTGACGATCTTCAAGGGCTTATCACTAATATCCCACCAGGCAATAAATAATGTTAAGAATAAATTAACATAGTATTTTATTAATTAGAGTATGATTGCTTTTACACAGCACTGATACTTAAAAAGACAATACTGATTGAGGATATTGCCAAATCTTTGTTATACTTAAGACTAGTTAAGAAAAAGGATACAGTGTTACCAATAATTAGGGAAACTGAGTTATTGTTGAGGGATGAAAGGGGGGTTTAGATAGTGGTGTTGCAAATAATATAAGAAACAAAAGATAAAAAAAAAAACATTAAAAAGGTATGTTTTAAGTATTTTGATATAACATTAGGACAGTAGTGTACCTGGTTACTTTTTACACTGCAATAAAGTGCCTTTTTAAAGTAATGATATTAACTTTAAAAACCAGATAAACAAGCCTTACTCTCTAAAATAAGTGCATTAGTGATTGAGTTGATAGCAAATAGGAGTATGTCAGTAGACCAATGACAGATAAAAACAATTATACTTTTGAAAAAATATTAACTATCAGCGTAGAAATTTAGGGAGGGCAGATTCTATTAGATCATTTCCTTAAATCTCGAAGGTAAGATCAAAACAGTTCTGGCGTTTAACTTTGAATTAAAATGCAAATGTGCTCACTTGCCGCACGCTCTGATGGTAACCACTTGTGAGAAAATATTATCACGTTAGCGTCCTAACAAATCTGCCTAAGCCTTAACTTAAGCATTTATAATATTTTCAAATGCTTGAGATTATGTGTCATTATATTCAATTTCGTAGGGTAATCCTTTGCGTCAAAATTGTGGGTGTCTGGTAAGTTGGAGAAAGATGGGAGAGGGCTCAAATTAAAGGTCTCTGTTCCGCAATGGCGGGATGAATACTGAATTGCTTAAATTACACTAGAAAACGAGAAAAAATGTAAAGTACCTGCCATTTAAAAAGCACTGGGACCTAAAAACGTTTTATTTGTAAAAAAAGACATGTAATGCTGTTACTTGATTGAAAACCATGTGCTAGATATTGACTTATGGTAGATATTAAAGCCAGTTTAGTATGAAGGTATATTATACTACTGAATAAGGATTATTTTATTTTTCCTTTATTAGAGACTTTTAGCCCCTTCAACCCACTCGTTAGGTATCTAAGAAGACGGAATATTTAAGACGTTGGGTTTAAAATTTAATGAGGTTATTCTGATTTGACATTAACGTATGGCATAAGGCTACAAAATTGTTTTGCGTAAGTAATATAACTGTGTAATAAAATGACTTGCCAGTTGAAAATTATTTTTAAAAATTTTATGAAGCTCAGCCTACATCTTGTTGATTTATTATGTCAATTTCAGCCGGATTATAACCATTATTCTCTATATTTTATACTTTACGTATCTAAGTGATAAAGAATCAAGTGTCCATGATTTTAAAATTGCTATGCTATACTTCAGCCTTAAAAGTGCTTACAGAGGTACGATACCTCTCAATTTAAGGTAACTTATCGGAGCTAATTAAGCTGAATTGGAACCACACACAAAAAACCAGAACTATGATATATAAAAAGAGGGATGGGGAGTAAAGAGCAGTTAGGTTATTTAACCAAAAAGGTATAATATCTGATACATTGACTGCTTAAAAGGTGTTATCCCCCAGGTCTCATGTCCATCCCCTCCGTGCCAACTGACAAGGTATTACAGTGGCAAGAATGCAAAGATGAGGAAAGATACATATGACAACTACAGGGATAAGCAGGGGAAGCTGCCCACACTTTGTTCTCTACAAATTCGGATATGGTTGCATTCTTGAAATTACAACTGATTTCAAAAAGTTCACTTTCCCGACTGTCAAAAGGAAAATTCAAAAGGAATGTACACGTGGCGACGTGCAAACATGAAACGATTAAAATGAAGTAAGCTGCTTCATCAAGAACAACTACATATTATGATTTCATATCCTGATTCCTTTACGTCCCTGTGCTGTACACAAAAAATCAAATTTATAAAAATATTTTTCCTTGTTAAAATTTAGTACACCGATACAGATGCTTAGGACTTAAGCTTAAATGAAGATTGTAGGTGATGTTGTTAACGTTCCAAAAGAACGCACCCATGGTAAAAGTCCTCACAAGAAAACCTTCTTGTAACTCCTTTAATCTATTCATGGTTAGTCTAATTCCTTTAGTCTATTCATGGTTGGTTCATGGTGCCTGGATCTTGTTCTCATGACGGCCGGCTGTGTATGTGTTGTAACTATTTTTAAAAACGTTTTTAAACTATGTATCATTTCAGTGTTGTGTACAGTTTTTTAACATATGACGACTTATGAGAAAAAGGTCTTGTACAAGTCTTAAAAATGACATTTTATATGTTGAAACTTAAGTAGACATTATTTCTACACATGAATTGAAGACGGTCATAAGGTACGTAACCTTTTTTATCAATTCCTTTAATCCATCATTATTTTTGTAACAAGTCGGTTTTTACTGTTAATACACGTAACTGATATTCCTCCCTCGCCTTTTATAGAAACCATTTCCTTCAGTTTCACAGTAGTTGAACGGAAACGCTGAGGCATGCGCAGTTTAGGAACACTCGACGCCGTTAGAGATTCGTTCCGATTGCCTCGCAAACGCTCGCAAATCCAAATCCAATCTTCCAGCAATTACCCCCGGATAGGCTCAAGTACGTGGACTGTACGGAAATGAGCCTCCGTCCCTAAAAGACTCGTGTTCCCCACCGTGTTTAGCGGAAGCTTCGGCCGGATTGTTGGGTGTAACGCGAGATTGGATAACGGAGTAGTTGATGTGTTGGGAAAGCGTATGCGTATTGGTAACGGTAATCGTATAAGAATGCAATCCAATCTACTGCAAAAATCAAGTGGCAATTAAAAAAGTTGTGAAATTCAAAATGCATAATATTAAGTGGAGTCAATGTATTTCATTATTTTTGTCAGAAACTGGAAATAAATTCAAAAGTAATGAAAAATCAAACCAATAACTTAAGGTAAGTTAAGGTATCTTACCTCTAACTTGATTATGATCGAGATAAGTAACTAATGCATCATGAAGTTAAAACATTACTTATTTAGATTAAATATACATATTTAAATAGAACATAACTGCCCTCCAATACTGTTTGCTATGGGCAGGCTTATATATGATGTTTTACGGTTGAGGCTGTTAAAAAACGCTTAGCCATGATTATACTTGTTATCGACTTTTGCGCATGTACTTTCATAAAGCTTAGGTATAATATTATAGTAGTTTATGCAACGATTGTATAATGAATGTCTTTAAGCCACGAGTGAGATGTAAGTTAGAACACGAGCGAAGCGAGTGTTCTAAATATCTCACGAGTGGCTTAAAGGCATAATACAATCGTTGCATACACTATTTTATCTACGACCAACAATATACAACAAAATTTCCCTGAAGTTAAACAAAACTCATGACTTTTAATAATGATGGAATAGGTCAACTAAAATTTGAGGTTAGGCAAATAAGCAGACTGAACCATGAATCGTTGTGGAACAATCAGCTGATGGGATAAGTAAACTCAAACATGAATCGTAATGCAACAATCAGCTGATGTGCGAATTGCGTAGTTGTTATTATGACACTACTTCCGTCAAATGCCGAGCTCTCATTGGTCTAGAACCAGTACTCTAAAGTGACTCTAGTACTCTAAAGTCGTCATTAGAGTACTGCTTGGTTTTTGGTGTTTTAATGTATATCATTATAATGTTTATTGTAATACCATAATTGGTGCTTATTGCAATGGTCGTAGATATAGTCTTTTTAACACTACTTTAGCAGAGTGAGAGTCTAAACGTAAATTACCTAACATACAGCCTTTTCAGTATTATGAATTGTTAATATATGTTTATGGTAATTATTAACTGTATTACTGTTATTCACTTATATACACCTTACACATTATGTACTTTAATAACCTTTTGAAAAGACATTATATGCTACCTGTAATAATTTATTCAAAGTAACATATCTAACTATGCATGATAAGTAAACAGTATATAATTGTTTCACTAAGTATATTTTAAGATAGCTTAGATTATAATTATACTTTTGAACTTTGAATTTAACCTCTGGGCAAATGTAGGACCCCGAATTATAACACGAGAAATGGGGACATTTTTAGAAATACTTTTTTTGTTCCCGGTGACTTAATTAAATTTTACTTTAAGCCATATTTAAAAGAGTGATTTAGCTTCACAATGATTTATAGCGAATTAATAACTAACTAATGAAACAAAACTGCTAACATGAAACATAAAAAATTATATAAAAGATAAAATGGTATTATTTGAACACTTTTAAAGGGTCAATATGAAGACAAACAGCTTATTACTGTGCTGAAAAAATTATTATTCATTAAATTACAAGGTACTAATTAGAAATTAAAAAGTGTTGATGAAGAATGAAGAGGGGTGTTAATAGTTTATTCTAACCGTGCAACAAACGCTGGAACTTGAAAAGTGATGACCGTTTGATTAAAAATGCTCCTGCAAGAAATTTTAACGTCCCTCGGATGGGAAACAAAAACATTTTCGTCTGTTGATTTTTAAAACACTTTAAACCCTAGTAGCTTTCAGAGGTTAGCGGTAAAACGGTGACAATAATTTAAGACCGGCCTCAACAGCATAAGTAAACCTCTCTCTATGCAAATGCTGGGCAATAGCGTTGTGTAGGGAGAGAAAGTGTATTAGATTCACCAACAGGAAATGTGGGCATTTAAACGAACCAGGCCCGCCCGCTCTGCGGTAGTGTGTTTTAATTTGAGAACGTAAGCAGGTAGAAAATATAAATTTAGTTAAAATTAAAAACTATTATGTTTAGAGTGCTTTTTGTGTTCAATGCAGTTTAGCTCCATTCAAAGTAAAATTCTAAAAATTCTAAGCGTTTGAATTCCATCGAAGGGAAAATAAAAGATCTTGAGTGTCAGCTTAAAAGCAGTTCTAGGTAGTCTTTATTAATACCGGCATTCAATCAACTAGCAATAATAGTTCTGATGGCAGTATTTTCTGTCTTTTGTAAATGAGTAAACTGCAAAAATTCAAAACTTTTACTGAACAGCCTGAGAAGAATAATTAAAAAAGTATAATCCATTTATTTTTATTTATTCATGGTTGATTGATAATATCGACTTAAAATAAATTGGTTCCGTCTTCAATCCAATAAACACTTTAGGATGACTATTTTCGGGACTAATGTCCCATTTTCAAATCCTTGCGTCAAACTTTAATTATAATACACATATCTTCGTCAATTTTGTAAAATTTTTACACATATTACACACACGTACATAGACAAAAATACAATAATAACTCACGTGGCCGGCCAAGGACAATTCCAAACTGTTCTAACTTTTCTCCACTTTTCTAACTTTTATTTTTTTCCAAACCCGTGAAAAATTGTCCTCCGCTGGCCACGCGAGTTATTAAATGTTTTTCGTATTTTTTGTCTATGTGCGTGTGCGTAATATGTGTACAAATTTTATCAAATCGACGAAGATATGAGTATTATAATTTTAGTTTGACGCAATAATTTAAAAATGGGACATTAGTCCCGAAACTAGTAATCCTAAAGTGATTATTGGATTGAAGACGGAAGGTTAGTAACCGATTTATTTTAAGTTTATTTTAATATACTCATTAAAATGAAATGCCACTACAAATGAAGTTTCTTTATTCTGATGGTAATATGTTAGAAATATAATATCTGAAAGACAAAGAATATTATGCATGTTTTTATCCGTGCGATTAACGTAAGACTATACTACTTACGTGGAATACGTCAACAGCTCAAACAGTATGTAAATTCTTACTGTTAAAGCTGTTGACGTGTTCCACAGTAAGTAGTACAGTCTTTCAAAAATATTTATCAACTTGTTTTAATCTATCATACACTACTCGAAGAAACATTTATAAAGTGTCTCCAACCAAAATCGCAATTTCAGAATTAAAATATTTGTTGCAAGTTTGAATAATTATAGAATTGTTTTATTTTTTACTGTTTTGATAATTTATTTTACAGCCTAACTGAGAATGTACGCAGACTAAGGGATCTACAATGTATACAGTGTAAGCCCTCATGCAGTGTTTAAAACAACACCCATGTAGCGCGTGGCGTAAAGCAAGATAATTCTGTTTATGGCACGCAAGCGGCTCAAGGCTCCTAACACTGTTGCTTCATGGTATTTATAGCTTAACAGATCTTTAGAATGAAGCAATTTTAGGTAGGAAAAAGTGAACACCGCAGAATTCCTAACCTCCCATGAGGAAAATTCCGAATCTTTAGAGTAGAAACTTTAGGAAAACTTGTCCTCAAGAACATTTTACGCATTTATGTTTGAAACGAGAGTTATTTTTACATAATATAATAAAACTGAAGATTATTGACAATGGTTCTAAAGAAAATAATGATACTAAAAACTAAAATCCTATATAAATTATTGCAAAAGCTAATGTGCACATTTTTATAGTATAAGTTGACCTAAAATAAATGTTATAAGGTATTTGTACTTAAAATTTACTATTATTACTAGAAGCCTCTGGATCGTTAAACAACATTATTTAACATTTAATCTTACCTTACGATTAAAGTTGTAGCTTGCCAAAAAAATAAATAACAAATGGCATTGCGGTGCTGAAACCTAGGTTTCCCTTTTATACAAATATTGGATCGTAAGGTAAGATTAAATATTAATTAATTAAAATTTACCTCTAGTTGCGTGTCGGAATGGCATATTTTTAGAGTCAACTTAATTTGTAAACCTTAAAACTACACCTAAATATAGAATATTTGAAACAATGTATTATTAATGTAATGGGATATGTTGTTGACCCTTATGTGAGTAAATTAGGAAACATCTTTAATGAGACCATTCTTATCTTAATAGTAGGCCGATGCTTTTCTTATTTTTTATTTCATGATTTATCTCTTTGTATCGTGTCATTTGAGAAGACAGTAACACTATTCAATTATGAATAAATGTGTTTTTCAATAGAAAGACTAATCTTTCAGGAGTAGATTACCCAGTAAGCTCAGTAAAAGCAAAACTACGTTTGTTTACAGGTTCACTTAAAAAACATAAATACCGATTGAAAAATGTAAATATTTCCAAAAATACATCATCGAGTGACAATAAAAGAATTTAATGACCTTTCTCTTTGAAAAAATATCTCAACTTTTACATAAATTCTTTTTAAAAGATATATCACAAACAGTTTACACAGAATAACAGTCGGTTATGAAAGTGTGAAATGTTGTACGGCTGTTACAATAACGAACATTCTGAGTGTATTATGTTTCACCACTCTCAGTTTCAAATTTACATTGTTCTCATGTAACCGAAAACATGTAACCGGATATGTTTTGTTGTCCCCGACCGGCGGACTCCTCATTATGAAACAACCCTAACGAGAGGGTGAGTTATCGTCATGTAGTTAGTTTGTATATGGCATTTAACGTTTATATTCATTCGACACTCTATTTACAATACCGACCGAGATAGTGAAGTTAGTTTGTACACTGAATTTTAGTGAAAAATGTTTAAATACTCTTTCTAGCAGTAATGAGCGTTATAATTATCAAATTAATCCTATATAGTGTTTCTTGTAAGAGTGATTATGAGTTCATTGGCTTTGTCGAAACTATGGTATTTGATGAAAGAAAGGTGAAAGTGGATCGAAGAAAAGTTGAGTGACAAAAAAAATTGTAAGTCGGAAGTGTGTATAATTCTTTTCTTTCAAGCACTCATTCCAAGATTAATTGGTTATTTTACTGAGTAGTAAAATAATTCTTGAATGTTCACGATAAAATTGAAAATTCATGAGTGAAGGATTAGTATAATGCCTTTTAAAATTTTTGGATTTAGCTATTGTTTTATTTATAGAAGATAATTTTAATATTTTTGCCTAGATTTGCACCTAAATTAGCAACCTCACAATTTTTCATATTAAAAAAACACTTGAAAAAGATAAAACACAGATAAAAAATGATTGAGCAGGTAATAATTAGAAATATAACGAATGATAATAAAAATCGAGCAAACTCAGTGAAAAATTTGAATTTTAAATTAAACATAACATTGAATTTTAAACATTGCAACATTACATACCAATAATTGATCATTTCAATCCTTGATAGAAACCTATAAAATAAATTCCATTGCACATATCTTTTTAGATGATTCAGTCAGAAGTGAATTATTGATATTTTTATGTAACGAATATTTTAGTAGGAAATGGAGTTTTTCATACAAAATCCCTTTCATATTGCAGCAAATAATAAAAAGCAACAAAGCAATGCTATGGACTTTTTAATGTTACAACAGCAGTGTGGCAAGTTTGAAGATAATAATTTAGCTTAAAATAAAGTAAAATCTAATATTCTTACGTACCCCTTAACCGCGTGACGTAAAATCGGCCTGTTAACAGTAAAATAATGTTAGTAACTTGAACACTTCCCCGGGTAATGCAAAATAAAATTACCGGTTTATGCAAATAAACAAACAAAAGTAAAAAAAAATCCTCGTAAGTGATTGATCTCCAACAAAATAATTGGAGCTGCGAAATTGATTTTACCAACATTTACAGAGTAATTGTAATTTTTTTGTGGCAATACAAAGGAGGTTAATAAAGTATACAGTGTCTCAAAAAGGTCTGGGAACAGTGTCTCTAAGGTTATTGGGATTAACATAATTTAGACTGATTAAAGCTAAGCATATCTATTTTTTAAAACAATAACTATTTTCAGAGATATTTCTTGACTCTTAACATCCAGTGTGGAAACGGCCTACAAGGAGTCAGTCAATAATCTTGGATGTAAGCATGGGTTGGTAGGTCTTGTGATATGATCTTTCCAAAGATATCTTGTAGACATCTTTAGAAGGATCATAAATTAATGACTGACTCGATAATCCAGAGATCGGATCCGTGGAGTTTGATCTGTGGTTATGTACTCACTAAATTTTAAGGAGATCTTCAAATTGAGGTATTAAGCGGAACTATACTAGCATCGAAGGTTATGTACTAACTCCTTGCAGGCCGTCTGTCATTGGAGGTAAAAAAAAAAACAACGAATACCGAAGATAATATAGTTTTCAACTCAAAAATAACGTTGAAAATCAAATCTTTTAACCAATTCAGACAAAAGATATTAGGCCTGCCTTCACACTTTTCAGCCGTCCAGTATTACTTTCTGAGTGGAGGGGTTAAAAACTTTAGATAATTATAACAAACATTAATGGCGATTAAAGATAAATTGAATTAATGTCGTTGATAAAGTTAGTTTATTTCCCAAACTATATAATATACTCAAAATATGATTTTAGCCCAAACAATCTAATAACAGATTGTCTATGTTCAGTTTAAGAAAACTTTCAATGAACAGCATCTCAGCACACAAATGTCTTATCTAATTTTTATGAAACAATACGAGACATTGCCAATAAATTACATTCAATTTTATAAGATGGCCTCTGAATAAAAAACTCCATCCAAAAACTAAAATATAAAATTTTATTTAAAAAACTATTTTTCAGGTTATTGAAATTTTAAGTTGAAGATTCTATAAACTGTAGTAGCATAGAAAAACTTAACAAAAACTTTCTCTACTCCTTCTTGCGTCCATCCAACGACGACCTCTAGTTACACATCGTATAAATTCACAGATTGGAAATAGCACCTATGTTCAGTTTCGCATTTTGCCAAGGTCAAACTGGCGTTATCCGAAATAAAAATATAGTCCGAATCAAATGCCATGGCCCAAGCCGTCCGTAAGCCCAATGCTAAAACTACGGGCCACGTTATTTGACACAACTGTACTACTAGACTCTCATGCTAGTCTTAATGTTTATTCGTCCAAATATTTTGATCTATTTAAAATAATTTAGTAATATATCATGTTTGAGCATACTTTTTTATTTGGTATATTTGATATACTGGTGTTAGTATACTGAAGAAACATCACATTTGTCTTAGTACTTAATACTTTAAGAATTTAGTCGGGTTCTCTAATGGATAAGGTATAACTGAACAATTTGATAATCCATATAATTAAACCATAAATAAAAAGGTTTTAAGAGCATAGAATATAATAGACTGATAATAAAGTGAAAAGAAAAATAAATAAACTAAAGAAATTGATGGTAATGGGATTCAAACGCCGCTGAAACTCTGCAGGCTGTCAATTAACCGTTTATCGCCTGACAGTTGGCAGCAATGCGCTCAGTCCCAGGCGGGCTCTAATGGGAATTCAGTGTTGCCAATGTTTGTCAAGCAAATGACGCTGCGTCAAATCTACAAACTTGACACTTATATTGTAAGTGAAGTTAATGCAATCTTATACACGTTGTTGAGTTTAATATTGTAAATGAAAACAAGGAAAATTGGTTTGAATTGGGTGGGGTCCTGCAGCATTAGAGTGAGTAGTAAGCAAGATTGGTCGAAGAGGATACGTGAATTGAAGCAACCGAAAATAATTCAGCACCTAAATCTCAATTAATTACAGTGCGTCCTTATTAGAAACCTCATCCAACAAATACTGTTTTGGAAAAGAATTGGGTGAAGATTTATAACTGTTTGAGATTACAATGCATGAACTAGAAACATGTAGCAGGATGTAATAGTATATACACTTCAAAATATCCTTAGAAAAAATAAGGAGAGAAAATTACATAATATAAGAAGAATTTACTAAACTTTGTACATTGTCAAGTTTAGAATGACTGCACAAAACAAAGTCAAGAATTGGAAAGTTGCAACAAGTCTGTACATTATTATTATCAATGTACAGATAATAATGTACAAATCCAAATACTTGTTAGTGTTTTCAAGTAATATCTTGATTATCATATGTTTTGGTCTGAGATTGTTTTGGGTTTAAATAGAGTTTGATTTAAATAATTTTTTTATATTCTCATTTCATAATTATCATCAAAACAGTAAGCGAATATTTTTAATGTATATTTATTTCATATTTTTATAGTTTTTATTGTAAAAGTAACATTGTTATTCACTCCTTTACAATTTAACATTAACTCTCTAAATAATCGAGTTACCTTTTTTAAGTTAAAAATAAAACATTCATTACCCTTCAGCATCATTAGAAGAACAAATAAGTTTTTCCGGTAAATGTGGAAAAATTTTTGAAGTTCTCTTTTCGTGGACTGATTATAAAAGTAGAGGTGTTAGAGTTAATTAAAATCACTTTTCCCAGCTTGTTTAAAATAACACAAAGGAAAAAGTACACTACAGAGATAACTTTACAATATTTGCATAGTCGTCCAGTAATCAAAAAGACATTAAAGATTCAATGGAATCGGACATTTCCTTTCCTGTGGATGATTACGAGCGACAGTTGGTAATAATGACGGAGTGGGAACTGTAGTAATGGATTTCCGCTGTTGCAATGTTTGTCAAATTAACATCAGTTATTCCAAAAGATAATTCAGTGATTTTATAGTTTTGAAGAGTTCTGTTCTTTACACGCACATCATATTTGAAAGGGTCCCCCGTATACAGTTCTAAGCGATCAAAACCTAGTTTCGAAAAATCGAGCGTTGAAAGGTGAATTTTGAACTTTTTTCAAGGTAACAACTTATAATCATGTATGATTTTCTTAATACCCTGTTTGAAACATCATAAGTAGCCTTATATTACATTTTTAATTTCCATGAAGCATTTTTAAGCGTTTTACGTAGTTTTTTGGGGGTAAAACATTCTAAACGTCTGGCGTTCAAAACGTCCTATGACGGACTGCTCTTCTGCTTTGGAAGAAAACATCAGGGAATGTAGGAATGCCAACAACGAAAATAAGACTGAATATGAAAGAAAAGTCCATGTGTCAATGTTTGTCAAATTAACATCAGTTGTTCCAAAATATAATCCTGTGATTTTATAGTGTTCAAGAGTTCTCTTCTTTACACGCACCTCATATTAAAATGCTAAAGAAAATTTTATCAAGTGCTAAATGAAAAACCCCTGAATGATGTAGTATCCAAGAGACTGAATCTACTTTGATCTATCAAAGTTGAAATATTTTCTGACCACTCCGCTCTAATGACCTTTAAATCATTTAAAAAAATCCTAATAAACAGAACAAGTGCATAAATTCATTTGAACCCACATTTTTGTTTTGATAACTAACATATGTTAAAAAACTCAAAAATGGTATGTCAAAAATTGGTTTTCTAAAGAATTAAGACTACATCACTTGGAATTCACGAGGACAAAAAACATCCTTTTCACCACACTACTGTGTAATCACCTGTTTCCGTTAGAGATTTATCACCTGCGAAAATTCATCATTACATTCTTTAAAACACACAAAATAATGTTTACAAAGGTACAGTAATGCTTAATATATTTTGTCGAAATAAACAAATAACTAAATACAGCTGATTTTAGTGCAACGTAGTGAAAAATATCGTTCAAAATACGAGTGAAAGTGTTTAGCATTATTCGAGACGATATGTTTGAAGTACGAGAGGTATGAAAATTCTCACTCATGTTATGAAACATTCTATTTTGAACTCCAATACAAAGTAAAGTTAAGAAATCTAATCTAATTTACTTTAACAAAAATAATTACATTTAATAAATATCTCTATAACCCTCGTCTTCCTGAGCAATAACGGAAACAAAGAGCAGGGAAGCGCCACCTCCGACCAAGACAATAATCTCCCCCCACCCCACCAGAGTGCAGCACCCTCTCCAATATATCGCAGTAAATGATATCTTGATTGCTTTCTTGTCCTCACCCCCCAATTAAGGTCGATTTATGTCGGGTGTCACCCCTTTGACACAATAGTTGGACTCTGAAATACCACTTATTGTTTTATGTTACAATTAGGGCGAGTAGTCTTGGGTGAAATGTTTGGCTTTTGTTATTCTTTACTTTCGTAGAAGTTAAGTTATTGTGTTGATAAGTAGTTCTGTCTGTTTTTTTTATATTTTAGGGTTTATTTGTTATTAAATGCCCATTGTATGAAACAATATGAGGCTAGACAAATAGGCATACACAATATTAGGCTGTCAGATTCTAAATAAACAAAAATCCACATAACGGAAAGATGTTATCATTAAAGGTAATGGACTTAGTACTGGAAATCAAAGGAATTTGCTTTATTGGGGATAAAGTAATCATTAAAATCAGATCTGGGTCTGCAAATGTGCAGTGGTACCGGGCCAAGCAGCTTTCACTTTTTCTATCAGGTTAAGAATTGTCGTTTCCAGTTGATGTTTAAGTTATTCTTCCTCGCAGTGATGTAAATAGTCACTTTGCGAAATAAATTTCCCTCTTTGCATATGTTTTGATTGTTATATTAGTTTTCATAAGTTAATTTGTTATATATATATATATATATATATATATATATATATATATATATAATTTATCGAAGCACTTGTTATAACTTATGTGATTAGCTGATCTCTCAATTAGCTCTTAAGCTAGAGAGATTAATATTTATAACTGCTGTGTAACCGAATATTGTATTTAAATGAAATAAATAAATAAAATCGTTGTTACTATTTTTAAGAAAGCTGTTACAGGCCTAAAAGCATTAATATAGCTCAAGTTAACCTCCCTTTTCATTATAGAACATAATAAATTTACACATAGGTGTTTTTATTGCACTAATATTCCCTCAATTTAGCAGTAAATAATTACGCCAAACATATTAATTGTGTCTTTGAATATTAAAAGGGAAAACGTGCCTATTTTCTGAGCGTTGTCTATTCTTTATCCTTAATTCAAAAGCTAAGACTAGAAATATTTGTTTACATTTTTTTTGTTACTCTCTTGATCTTTTGAATCCTAAAGCATGAGTTTTCAAGCACATATTCTTACGGAACACGAGTGAAGAGCGAACAAAGCTGCGTAACGTATGCAGAAGACAAGCGCCTCAATCATGAGGTTTATGCAACTTCCCCAGGGGGGTTGAAATGAAAGGGCTTAAATATTTATTGAGGTGGGTTCACCAGAGCAACAGTAGCTAATTGATGATTAAAGGAAGAAGAAAAAGACAAGGGTTGTGATTCAATGACCCCCACTTTGGATTTCAACCCTCTCCGTTTTGTATGGCTATCAACAACAGTGATCCGCGTGGAAAATTTTAATTGAAAGGGAAATCGTGGGCCTGGAGGTTTAACATGAAAGAGCTCTTTGAACTAGAAATACACCAGATTGTGGGATTATTATAACCATTGATGGTATTGTAGCGGTGAATGTATGTAAGGGACAGTATTTTTTGAATTAAATGATTGAAGTACCGGACGTAGGGCAAATCGATAGCACCTCTGACGAAGCGAATTAATTTACACCTTTTCAGTGACTTTTTACAGTGTCATAGTGATTTTTAGAAAAATCGTTTTGTTCGTATAACCGGTGTTTATAAATTAAAATTTTATACAAATTTTTTCATTAGGACCCAAAGGTTAGCTTCATCTGGAATATCAAAAAGGGTCTGTGCAATATATCAATATTTTCTTTAATTATGTTTCCTGAGCGATGATGTCTTTTTTGTGACAAACATTTTTATTTACAGACTAATGTAGAAATATAATTTGACTAAGGAGGAAAAGGTATTAGGATCAGATGATGTAACATGTTCACATTTATGACGCAAAAATGTAACTTTAGTTTACAGAGTAAAAAATGTCGTAAATAAATGATTCACCACTTATTTAGACATTAATAAATTATATACATTTGTAAAACTAAAAAAACTAACTCGAATCGAGAAAATAACAGACCCATATAAAAACATTCAGTTAGAAAGTTTGATTGAATTTTCAAAAGGTCGGGCAGCGATAGAATACAAAACTGCGGACTATGGAAGAGTCTGCATTTGCAGAATTCCCCAGTTGCTCGTACCGCCCCCCTCGCCCCCCCCCTCTACATCACGGGGGTGCATTCTAATGTGGTACACGTGTGTAATTGAAACATCGCTCGGACGGATGATTCCGTACCGGATAGAAGGATACTGTATGGAAATGAGGGGAGCGAATGAAAACGTAATGAGATGTAACGGGGAATAATTGTTTGTGTTTTGGTTTTACACGATTAGAGAATTTACTTTTAGGATGATATGTTAACAACAGATAGGTTAAGGAAACTAGCTAAATGTTTATTGTTTTACGTTTTTTTTAATTTTCGATAAAATAATGTGTCACTAATACCAGATTAACTTATTTAATTATGTACATTTTCATTAAGTAAAATGGTGGTTAATGTAAAATTGTCATAAGTTGGTGTTAGCGTTAGTGTTGGTTGAACCGTTAGTGTTCTTTCTGATTTTCATTTTCAATGCCCCTAAAAGCCTCCATAATCTAATTAAAGAAATGGAAATAACGGTTCAAGATAGTAACCTATTTTTATCTTGTATGTTTATAACTTTGAGCACAAGCCATTTATGTTAGTACTGAAGTAAAAATGACAACATCATTTTCTATACAAAAAACATCATTTTCTATACAACATCATTGTCTATATAATATAGCTAAAGTAGAGAGCTCATCAACTACTATTATTATTTAAATTACATATGAGAAAGAATCTACAAGCCCAAAAACAACATATTAGACCTTCGGCTTATAAGATTAATTTAATTAATTATGTAAAAGGTAAATTATTTAAAATTAACGTTTACTCTAAAAAAGGGCAGACACAGACAGTTTACGAGTTATCACGTAAAGAAGAACAAAATACGGGCCAAATCTGCATATAAATCAGACAAATATGCACATAAATAAAATATAATGTCAAATTAATTTAAAGACTAAAAAAAATCAGTAGGTTTACCATTGACATTACAATCCTCTAATTTACAAGCTGAAACGTTGACAGCAAAAACGCCAATCTACTAATTGGTTTTGTATCCTCCAAATGTTTTTTTCCAAATGGAAGTTTAGCGAAACATACAGACCTTTATTCTCTAAAATCGAGCAATATCCTGTTTAACCTACTGTTAAAAGTTATTGTAGATTACAAATTCCAAAACTATCTTAGATAAACTATTAAGGTGTAGAATTCCTGTATGCCTCGGCAATTACTTTTTTCGGTATAAAACTTCCTGCATCGATTGAATTTACTTCAGACTTAAGTATTATATACTTCATTTACTAAAGGTGTTCCGTTTAGCCTTAAAACTGAAAACCCTAATAAAGTCATTTCAAATGTTTCACTGTTTTTTTGCGACATTTTTCAAATATTTTTCGATTTCTCGTAAAATTGCATTGAAAAGTCCTTAAAAACTTTTCAATTCATCTTTTATTTAACGAAAAACTTAAGATTTATGCAGCTCTTAATGCCGTATTCTTAGTGACCAAAGGAATAGTCTTTCATCAAACGGGCAAGGTGCAAACTTTTAAATCTTCCACAATCGATTATATTCAGGAGCCAACAAAAATTAAACCGTCAGAAAACCTGGTACAAGGGCTCGGCAAAAAATCTTGGTGCAACCACTCTCCTGATAAAAAAAAACAGTGTTACAAACTTGAAAACCTAATAGTAATTTAAGTATAAAATTAAATCACCGAACAAACATGCACTACAACTCACCAATCGAATGGTAGTCAACGTGTAAGTTATCTCTGCAACTTACCTGAAAGAAAACCATACGTTAGAGTATGTATCTTTAGAGGACAAAAAAATTAATGTGAACGTTTCCGATTTCAAAAAGAACTAAAGCCTTAAAAAGTCAAAAATAACTTAAACTCTGACAAATGATTCAATATATGAACAAAGCTACACACTAACTCGTTTAAGGTTTGCAGCCTAATAATAACACGGGCAGGAAAGTGCCAAAATGAAGGGAGAATGTTTATTATACTCTTGACTCAGGCCCTCGTGTCACTCCATTTATTCAAGTGGCAACACTGTTGGAGATCCTCCATTCCTACCAACCTTCCGTTTCTAAAACAATTCTTTATTTAATGGCAACCGGTTTGTTTATTAGTAAAATTCAATTGAAGATACTATGTTAAAATTACATTTTACAGATCGAAATTATATTTCAGTCGAATGCAAAAATTTTGCAGGTGGAAAAGCACTAAAGTAGTTACTGTTAAGAAAAAATTTAGCTGTAGTTATAAATAATAAATTGCGTAGAACTCGAGGAAAAACTATAAAAAACCTAAAATAAAAAAAAACTAAATCAAAAACCAAAATTTAGTCATGAAACATGAAACTCGACACAATTATCCATATTTTTATCAAGCCTCCAAATCACTTATCAAAACGTGTTCTGGTTTGAATACCTGTCGTCTGCTAGACGTGTCTAGTCTCTACCTGCGCGCCGCCGCCCGCCGCCCGCCGCGCAATCGATCGAAGTAAATAGTTTTGGTTATTTTAATCGTCGTGTGTGTTCAATGTTTAAATGTTTTCAAGGTCTCAATTTCTTTTAAATATCTACATGTTTGTAAGAACGAGATGAAGATGACGTTCGCCTGAAGATGACTTTTAAAGGTCGAAACCGGTCGCCTTTTTTAAGGACTCTGAGGATCAATTAACAACAGGTAAAAGGATGTTCTTATGAATAATAATACTCTCCTATCTTACGGGAAAGGTACCACTACATCATTTATCACTTATCGTCGTTTTATCATTTATCGGGGAAAAACGGGTAGTTACATGGTAACAACATGGTTTGTAACCATAGTATAAATTTTCATTTAGGGTGTTACATAAAAGTTCACAGAAAATTAATTTTCTTATTTAAAAGCAAACTAAATTTTTAATTACCTTTTTTTCTTTTTATGACTTAATTGTCTTAGTTCCTAAAAAGGAAAACTTGTTTGTATAAATCCACTCCACATTTTAGAACGGGTTTAAAATAAGTAGGAAGCAGACAATGGAGGAATGGAATGCTTGAAAGACTTGGAAGGGCAAATGTAACCCTTCTAAGACAATGGCTGAAACCACCCTCAACGGATCCTTATCTTGAAATGCATTGTGTTGCTGTTCCGACGCCGCCTCATCAATAACTGAAATATCAATTCGACTGAGCGAGCAAGTGATTTTCAATATTATAATTTATGTTTAGTAAACTCAAGTCCAACAGTAATTAACACAGGCAGAAAGAAGAAAAATGGGCATTTTAAAACTGTACAGTTATGTTATTCGCTTTGAAAATGGGTACATCGTTTTTATTTCTGATGCAATTTTTGAAAAAAACCAATAGTTAATAAACTGCCTCTGATTATATTTGATATAATATGAATTTGTAGTAGTAAAAAACTACACTTTGTTCTGTATCGTGAGTAACCATGCCATAGCATCAAGTTTTATTTGATATATTTTGGTTGTTATCGTAGTAAAATAGATTAATAAAAATGTCTATTTGGGCCTCCAATTCTGAGCCCATCTGTGGTTTGATAACATCACATATACTGATAAGAGGGATAAGATTAGCTTCATTTCGAAATTACTTTTATTACATATATACACCCTGCAAATATTTCAATAATGTTTCACCAAAGTTATCTATCGTTTTAGTATTACAAATTAAATCCCTGTTTAGTGGGAAGTAAAATAAATTCCTAACTCAACTATGCAGTTGAAAACAACGAAAATGTATTACTGTAGCTACATACTGGAACTATGAAACGCTAAAACACAAAAAATAACGACATACCATACTAATACTTTTGAAATTAAAAAATAACCTATCTTATTTATTATTTTCACACCGTCATAATCAACCGTACATTATTTCATGTTTCAGTTTCTCAAAATGGAGCACCAACACAAAAACAATAGCGACCGAATAGTGTACAAAGTGAAACAATCCCTAGGTTTACAGTAGCCCCACTTCACCTGTAATTAGTGGACTTTTAAGCGGGCCAAAACACAGCAAAACAGCGGCCGGATTACATGGAGATTACAAGCGTCGTGTTTTGTTTGCTGCCGAGTCTCTGCTCCTCTGCTGGAAACTTTTAATTGAAAGGAGGCATTGTTTGACATCTTCCTTCCACTTCCTGTCACCCCGGTACACACTCGCGTCAACGAGGTGGCTTTCGATGCATCATGTTGGAGTTCTGATGTCAAACGACGTAATTGCGAGTAGCCTACGTTAGGATAACAATGATCCCAATGGGTGTACAGCATTATTATGATTATCAAACTGACCAACAATTAGTAAATAGAGCTTATTATATTTATGGGATGTTATTCTTGAAAAAATTAAACACAATTCGTTAAATCATCTTGAATAGTAAGATACAATTCAATAAAAATCACAAATGCACTCAAAACAAACAAATAAAAAAAAATAGAACATTCTAAAAATGTTGGAAGATTTACCCAAAGTGGGAAATCCACGAGAATAAAATCTAGTAATTAAGTCACATAGCCATAGACCAATATTGCTGGCAAAAAGCCTGAACGCTTTATTTAACAACTTTGGTATTGGTGGAGACCCAAGCAGTTCAGGAAGCCTCATAGATTAATCACAGTGTTCGAAATTATTTCCACTGAAACAAAAAAAAGCTCTAACCTTTTATAGTATATATTCAATAATTATACAGAAAAAAACTAAAACTGAATAGTTCTGTTTATTTTTCGATTCACAACATCGGTTTATCAGTAGTCATGTTTTTATTGGAAACTTCAATGCGGAGAATCACGAGTAAAATGATTAAACAGAAGAGGTGCGAGAATTTTTACACAGTATTGTCTTTGTCTTGATCAAGCACGTAAGGGTCATTTAACTGCGCAATCACAATATGGCCATAATAATATGTATCATTTCCTTCAAACCCTTATGCTTTTTAAATTGCCGTGAATAGACTTTCACATATTTACATGGTGCTTCATTAAGTATATTAAACGTGCTTGAATAATAAAAACATTTCCTGCCAATGGCGTTATAATTGAGAAGAGGTAAATTTTGAGCTTGGGGGAGAAAACTGGTATACAGAACGCGAGGCCTAAGGAAGTGTCTACAGTCTACGAATTCCCCTGTCGTCCATTTTAACTCTTATTTGCAGCCACACCATTGCACTCCCTAAGGTAATCTTATATATGTAAAGACTTCGTATTTAATATACACTCTAACACAGTTAGTTGATATGTTATCTCCTTGACGATTGTTCGTTGTTCATTATTCACATTTCTTGTATCTTGGCTCGTTGTTCACCTTTTGAAAGACTCATTGAAAAAATAGTTGTTACAAATTTATTTTAGAGCATTTTTTACTCAATTCATCGTTGTTTCATGTAATTTGTTGATATTTTAATTTATTTTACAACTTAAAGTCTAAAAGAAAAAGAACACTTGCAGGGTTGACTTATTATAATATCATCCTTCTTAAATTGGTATTGATGAAACGATGTAAATAAATAATACGTATTACATCAGCTATGTAATTAATGTTTTCATATTTTATTAGATTGAAATAAAACTGAAAAGTAGTAAATAAATCGTAAAATAAAATACTTTAAATGTTATTGATCGGTTTGTAAGATTGTGATCGTTCTGTATTTGTAGTTCCAATGTTGAATTCAATTTTATAATTTTTTTACATTAGAGTTAACTGTTAGTAAAAAAATAATATATTATGACTTTAACTTTACAACTCTTATACCTATGAGTGACGAGCGAAACCGTTGTTTTTGGGTAACCGTCATAACAGTAACTGTTACTTAAAGTAACCTATTATTCAATAACAGTACCCTAACTGAATTTTATTTACTGCGCTAAAATACGTGTCAACTGGACCAGCTTATTAGGATTGCAAATAATAGTCTATTTTGAAATAAGGGCCAAAAATTATGTTTTGCATGCTTGAGATCGTGTTTCTAATTTGAGAATTTGGAACGATCATAACCTCAAAACTTTGAGCGACGATACAACTTCTTGATTACTTTAGCGTCAAGAGAGCATTCTTTGTTTTCCAAACTTAGTTCTGAATAACATTAATTGATCAGTTGTAAATAAATTAATTTATAGCTATTTTTTCTAGTATTAAAAACTACAAGCCAATATCCCAGAGTGAGAAATGACAAGATCTGACAACCAACAGACCAACCATTACAATGAAACGTCTTGAACCTGTCCGAACCCTTGTCTCGTCTTGTGACAATGGGAATGGTCATTCGCTACTCAGATAATTACTTGGCAAAGATATTTCGAGAACTACTACAGTAATTCCTTTTGGATGCCTAAATATTTAATCTGAGTTACTCAGACGTAGTTTCGACTTAAGCTGTCTCTTACATCTAAATTGAAATTAAAATGGTTTTTCGTTTAATTACTTTATTGTTTAATTTGAACTGGCTCAAATGGAAAGGGTTTAAAATTAAACCAGTTTTTGAGATTGGTCGTCGTGGAGGAACGAATTACGATCCTTTTTAACTGGAAATTTGAATAAAGAGTTAGATTAAAAGTCTTGTGTGGATGGCACTTTATCAAATTTAGAGTCAGATTTCTTCTCTATTTGAATTTGAGGATAATGCCTTATGGACACCTAAAATATCTTATTATTAGACCTTGGACACTTAAGTGGTCTTGCGACTACATTTTTTTCTACTGGCGTAACAAATCTGTAAACAAAAAAACAATCAAAATTATCAATTAATTTGATGTGTTCTTCAGATCATCTTCAAATTTATGATGATCAGAGAGATCGATCCATTCGATACATGTATTCGGTGTATCCACGATCTTGCAGAGGTTGGGTCCACAGGGGGTCGGGCCATGTAAATATTCGGGCCAGACAAGTGGAGCCCCGGGGAACGGATTTCAATACTGTAACTGAAATTGGAATGGGAAATGAAACGCAAAACTGTCGCCCAGGGGCGTGTAACCGGATCCCTTACGTGTTTTCCTTGTTAATTGTCTGTTTCAAGAAACTCTGGTTACATATGTGTTGTCCTAACGTTAAATCTTATTAATTTACGCATACTGTTGTGAAGTCTTTTACTTGGAAGACATTTACATTTGAGTAATACAGGTTTAATAAATGAATATAAGTAAAGGAAATTGTTGTATTGTTTATTTTCAATCTTTATAGTTTGACTAATATATGTTGTATCGTTTTAAGAATAAAACTACAGCAAGATTTACTAAACGTTGGTACAGCTTAGATTTAAAAATCACATAAACATACAAGCAGTATTGGTTACTAATGTGTCACAAAGAACTATATTCTATTGATTTCCATATAACATTAACAAGCTACTTTTTAAATCACACATTTTTTCACATTGTTTGTATAAACATCAGTTTGTAAATATCGACCGAGGTTGTTTTAGAGTTATATACCCAGACTTTAATTCGTGGTGTCCACTTTCCATGGAAATACGACATGTAAAAATAGAACTACATGAGAGTATTACTAAAATAAAGCTAATAATAATATCAACCATAAAATTGTAAATAAAACAAACTGGTTTATTAATTCAGTCACTTGATTATTGATATTCCTGCGAAAAATTAGAACGCGATAGAAGAGAGATAAGGATGACTTATGTGAAAATCGGCTACGCACCAGTTTTTCCCACAACCATGAGGGGTTGCACCTAGGAGACTGAACACAGCGTACCTACGCTATTGTCTCCATGGCCGTTCTTCGATCAAGTTCCGTTGTAACTTCGACATCATCGCATTATTCTCATAAAAAATACCAGTTATGTCTCGATGAAACATCTTTAAATAAATGCGTACCACGCACAATTCTATATATATATATATATATATATATATATATATATATATGACACTTTCAGTAATGGGAAGTATTGTTATGTATTATGTATGAATGATATCTACAGACCACTGGGGGGAATATAACTAAAACTGAAAAATGGATAAATTTCTGCAATTTAAAAGCTATTGATTCATCAACAAAACCAGGTATAAATCCTGTAACCATTTATCAAAGTTATCAGCAAAATCAGCTGTTGTAATCAATTAACGTGAATGTAATCATAGGTCAAACTGCAATAGGCAGCTTATTCACTTGATACATCTGATTCGCATAATTTACTGGCTTTTGACTTTGTATTGTATTAATATTGATAAAATTATTTGTATGTCACAAAATCATTTACAGGGCATTTCTAAACTCTCTTGAGACATCTTTTGGATCTCTTCCTAGCATCAAGACAAATATTTTACTATCACTACTATTTTACTATATTTTTTGCCATGTCTATCTAAGCCATATCTATCTAGCCATATATATCTAGCCATATATATCTATCTTAAGTCATTTCAAGATGGTCATTTAAAACTTTAATGCCACATTTCATAATAGTTGTTATACTAAGCAATAATAAGTCCATATTAACGGAATATGGATAGTTTCAAGACAAAATGAACGGTCGAAGAATAACTGTACAGTATATGCTGGAGACGCCTCGATAGTTATGAACACCGTGTTCAAATAGCAGCAGCCTTCGCTGGTAAACAAGGCACTCTATTCAGGTTTCGTTAATTATTTAGTAAATATCTGAGTTTTGCTTTATAAAGCTACCATTATTGTACCATCATTACTGCAATCGTCTTTGTATAAAATAAGTCACATTAGACGTTCAGTGGTAACTCTTATTTTTCTACATTCGTATAATATAGGCATGATTCTTAAAATGAGCTACTAATGAGTGAGATACTTAATGACTGTAACTGAAAAAAGAGAATTATTCCTATCAGTTTACATTTAATTACTTCACCCCGAATAAAAATATTTACGACGAGGATCCACTAATTAATTGTTGAAATAAAAGGAAAGAGTTCTATGTAAATGTTTCCCGAAAGTCTTTAAGCGCTTTATGTTTTTGTTTTGCTCCTGAACACTACTGGGGATTAGGCAACTGAGCCCTTTAATTAAAAGGTCTTAAGTTTACGTCGCTTGATGTTTTAAAAGTATTTCAGAAAAATTTAAAATACGACATCATTGGATTGGAAAATTGATTCCCTCAATTTTAAGTTCATGATATTAAAACATTTGAAGAGGAACATTTATCGCATGAGATGACGTAAATAACTACTACTGGTTCCTCTGAGGCTCATACTTTAACCATGTAAATTTATTAAAATATTTAGCTGAAAAAAAGTAAACGTAGTTTATGGTAAAAATGAGCATGAGTGTTTGACATGCTCATTTATTTATTTCCTTCCTTATTGTTCTTAAAACAAATATTTAGTTCAATTTACAACAATGTCAGTACATTTTAGGATAAAATAAGTAAAATAAATAAAGCAATTTTTGTTTGCAAATAAATTAAAACAAACCCATTAAATACATTTCCACTGTACTAAACCAATATTCTGTACATTTATTTCCTAATACTAGTTAGATATTCGGGAAATACAGTATACTTGTACACTGCCGAGGAGCTTAAGCATATAATCTAGAACATACAAAAGAGAATAGAATCAATTTATTAGAAGAAGTTTTTTTACAGCAGTACAGTCAAAGTAGTCATTCTCTATATTCCGGATCTAATCTATTAGTATGCTACTTACTAACTTAACTAATATAGTTGTGAATCAGGCTATACCTACGAATTTTACTACGCAGGTTTAACTTTTAACTATTTCATGAAGAAATTAAGAGAAAATCTGAATCTAAATTATTCACCATAAGAGGTAAATTAAAAGAAGGTACCTTACCACTTTTTTTTGTTGCTTTAGACACAATAGAAAGGTGGCAGTAAAAACACATCGATCGTGATGGACACTTGCGTTTTCCGCAACATTTGTGATTGTTCCGCAGGTGACAATGTCTCATCCTACTTTCATTTCAAATGCTTAATGATATATTTCACAATAAAAGTGGAAAGTAAGAATATACAAAACACTTCCACTCGTGTTCATAACGATATTTTTCACTGCACTAAAATGTACGATATTTTACTTCGTTAAAGTCAGAGTTTTTGGTTTATAACGGAAAGAATTAAACAAATAGGTCAAGATTACTACTGTATTCCTTAGTAAACGCTATTTTTCTGTAATAAGCAATGCAATGATGAATTTAGGCACTGACACGCGATTTAACGAAAACAGATATCATTTTAGTGAAGCTAGAATTTATTTTACTTAATGCAGTTACGTAAACTTATCTATCCATCATTACTCAATTAATTTTGAATACTTGAATCTAGGCCAAGCCACCGCCAGTCTGATGAAAGGTGGATAAAATCGATGACTAATGGAGCGATAACGACCGTGGGAGCGGCTACTGATAACAAAGGTGTTTCATCACTTTCATCGCACTCTGATATCGACTGATAACACATCGGCAAGCGTCGCCTTTCATCAACAAAGTTGGAGCTACCCAGTACGGAAAACACGTGATTTATCCCTAAAAAATACACGTTTATTTTTTAGCAGGTTCGAATATATAAGTATTATAGTTGTTATATACGTCGTTGATCAGCCTTCTCAGGGTCTTAATCACTTTTTAGCTCCTCTTTCTAAAAATGTTTGTCATATTTATTTAACATTTAAATGCTACTTTCAAAGGGTCGTTAAAGCAAGGTTCGTGTGTAAATGGTGGCACACAAGCTACGATGGTTTTGCTGTAATATTTTATTTTATTTTTGCGGATTCTTCGTAAAAAACCGCAATTAAGAATAGTTTGAAGTGTTTTATACTAGGGCTATTTCTCACATGAAACTAGGAAAGTTAAAAAAGGTATAGGACTTAAAAATAAAATCAGTGTTTAAGATTGTTTCACATTTCCTTCATACTGATAAAAAAAGTCAAATACTTGCTTCAAAAAAATTGCTTGTGTTAATTAATAGGTACAATACAGAAATGTTTTTACGCGTATTGCGGTAATAATAAATATTTGATATGATTTATACAATACTTAAAAACCTTTATCGATATATTATACTAATAGGTTTCGTAATCTCTGGGACCGAATTTCAACAGTATAGTTGATATGGATTGGAATCGTGCATTCGAACTATCGCCTAGGGAGTCTCGCGACCATGAGAAAAACCTCATCGAATTCGTGTTTTTGTTGACCTTTCATTTGTAAATAAACATTACCTATGCAAACTCAATTTCAATCACACTTCATTGCCATGAACTAGTGTTTTGATTCCAATAAAACAGTTTAGAAAAATTGAGTTTATAAAGCTTTTAACCTAATTATATTTACAACATACACGCCTTAAGTTATAATGTCATGTTAATTTCAGAAATACCTACTATATTTAATATTTGAATCAATAAGAACTTCCTAGGTTTTTTCTACATTCTTAAACAATCAAACGAAAAGCATGGTTATCCCTTATAAGAAGCATAAAAGTGACAACGATTATCATAGAGTATTACTTTTTTACCATCTAAATATATTTACCAGATTATATTACAGTAATTGATTAAGATAGCAAAACAAAATTTTAAATATCATTGATATAATTAAATGCAAATTCATAGAACTATGACAAATATATGAGAATCATTTCTACTTTAACTTTAAAGGTTTTTCTTTAAGAAAACAAATTTGTAAAAGCCATGGCAATTATCATTTCATTTTCAGCAAATTATGCAAGTTTATGTTTGAACCGAAAGATCAATACAGTATTGTTCGGAGTGGTTGAAGCGTTCACAGACTGTCTGTACACAGCATTGATGGTAGGATTACAATTTGCCCCCAGGCCTGCAGATCAATCCCAGATATTACTGCGCTGTGTTGATCGTTTTGATTAGTTTTGCTAATCTTATACTAATCTTTTTTACACGAAAAATATTGAAATATGGAAGACATTTACGTCAGCATAGCAGGGAGACGTTAACACTTTCACGTTTATGGATTTTCGAGTATTTATAATCTAAATTTGACTGGAATATCTCTATTTCTGAGGAGCGAGTTAGTTTCGTTACCTGGTGGAATTTAATATTTTCATGTTTAATTTAAAATGATATTCACCGTAATAAGTGATTCAAAAACACTTTAAGAGGAAATTTATTTACATTTTTCAGGAAAATTGCTTTGTTCTCATTATAGTTGACATCATCGAGCAAGCGTAGGTCTATTACAACTTAGTAATGAAGAACCACAATTCCCAAGTATCATAGCATAATAAGTACCAGGATATTTATTATTGTTATACCATTGTATAACCAGGTCTTTCGGTGTTTCGAGTTACATCTGCTGAAATGTTTTAAAACTGTAAAATGAGTGATCATTTAAAATTTTTCAAAACTTTGAAATTTGTATTCGACAATATTTAAACAATACATGAAAATAATAGCACGAATTATAAACACGAGTGAGAAGTAATTTGATCGTTGGCAAAAGGTGATTATAAAAAATATAACCTAATGTGCACGTTTGTTTTGACTTTTGCAGTGTCTTTGTATGGAATAAGAAAACAGTGCTCTTGTCGAAAGAACATTTCTAATTGGTATAAACGAGAGCAAATGAAAGACACAAAGAAACATTCTGCGCTTAACAAGTTTTCACATCTGCATCGACCACAGGGCCGTTGGGGACTGGAACAAAACTCAAGAACAAGACTTTTGCCGTCACTAATTAAGAGACCAAACAAGTTGAACAGTTCTCTAGAAGCATTTTTCTTTGACTCTACAAGAGCACAAATAAAATTAGCAGTAACCTTTGCTTTCGGACCCAGTAAAATGTATATTGTACCATCAATTAAATGAAACCTTTTATAACAGCTGTTAATGAAAGAGATAATGTAAACCATTTTTAAAAAATTGCGGGACGGCTATGTTACTTTGTTGTTGTTCAAAATAGACCCTAAAAACATTAGAAAATACTTTGGTGGCGTTTAATCAAGACATTTTCTACTCTATGTACATAAACTTTCATGAAACAGGAAACTGCTTTAAGATTCACGGTCTGCTGCGAAGAGGGTATATCCTGTCTCAGGGTCACTCTGTACGATAGCACAGATCCAACGATAGGCCTACTGGGTGTAAGCCTTCCCAGGCAGCGACACCCTTAGGGGTTTTTTCGGCGGGGGTGCTGGAATGTGCTGGCATGTGTAGTATAGAGAGGCCAAATAAAAATGCCTCGTGCGGGGGGGGGGGCAGTAATATTTCTTAGTACTGTACCCCCGTCGCAGCAGACCTGCGTTCTTAGCGGATTCCTAAAACATCTTTCTGGCTGATGAAAGTATATCTACTTTATATTTGTCAAATAACACTGACCGATCATCGCACAGCTCAAACTACTTGAACTTGAACTTGAACTACTTGACATACTACTAACTAATGTTAGAAATTAAAGTGTGGGGGGTGGTCATGTTTTTTGGGGGGGGGGGCATTAGGCTTGGTTTTGGGGGGGCATGCGCCATTGCCCTTGGGGGGGGCTGGGCACCCCTCCATCTTAAGATGAGAATGAATAGGTTTACTTTGGTTATTTTGAGTTTGATAAGCACTATATTTGTAAGCGTCCAGTGTCCAGTTTACTAGTTGTTGTTTGATTTGACAAACAAAGATTCGTGATGATAGAAACTAGTTAAACTGTTATTGTTAGTAAGAGAGAAAACTGGAACGAATTGGACTTTTTTAAAGTAAAAGTAGTTAATCGTGTTGATTTACTTTCTATAGTTAATTCTGGGGTCCATTCTACCGAAAAAACACTACATTTTTGCATATGTATGGGTTATCAAGCGTAAGAAGAAAAAAGACTCGATAGTTTCAATTATATTTACTTAATCTCACACAATTCTTTGCATTATTACACTGGTATAAGTAAAATTAATAGTGAACGCTGCAAATGATTCCTTTTCCCTGCAAAGATTTTTCTTTTAGTTAGAATTTTCATACGATAATATGATAAACCAAAGAGTAAGCGAATTGTTGATAAACAAAAGAGAGGTTGACCAGCAGCATAAAAATTACGAAATCGACACTACATAGTGCAAAAAAATCATCGGTACGGTACATAGAACAGTTTAATAATAGTTTAAGCGTTAGTTTACAGTTAATAGTTTAACCGTTAATTTCAATAGAGTGGATTCTTCATTGACAGCGGCGGCGGCGGCGGCGGCGCGCGGACCGTGGTGAGTAATTGAGTGATAACAGCCCCCCGAGAGCCAAACTGATAACGCCGACGTTAATACCCCTCGCGGTGACAAACTGAGCCTCTGCCATTAAATGACAGAAGGATTATTAATGAATTTTGGATACGATTACTGTGGACAGTTTACTGAAACTGTCTATATCTTATGTAAATATATTGCGTTATACGTAATACGGAGAAATATTTACTAAGATGATTTTTAAAATTCGTTACAAAAATTGTAATTAGGCTAAGTACATCGAGAAGATAAGATTATAAAATAACATTAATTTTTGAATACTTTATTACTGTTTAGTATAATTTGATATGATTTCATTATTATCAAGTAAGGCTGATATGAATATTGAAGTATATATGAAATAATGCCAATTTATGAATTGAAGGTAAATATTACGTTCAAAAATTAAACCTTTGAACTACCAAACAAAACAAAACATGCCTATTAATAAGTCAAAAATGTATGAATTAGTACGGTATTGTACTAATTATTAGTGTAATATCGTATGGTTGGAAGATATTTACGGCATTTGATCCATTTCTAACTTCTTGTCAATACTGACGCAGTAAGAATTGTTTGTTACCTCGTAAAATTACTAGTTTTGGAAGTTTACAAAATTTAAAAGACAGCCTAGATTTCAGACATTAATAATTTAATAAAAGAGCTTCAAATATATACTACGAAAATTATTGTGACAAGTCAAAAGGTGGTAAACTCTTTAATTATTTACTATTTTTAACTTTAAACAAGCAAATTAATATGAATTGAATTAAAGTATTTAGAGATTTATTTACGAACGCTAAAGGATGATGTTAGTATGTTATTAAAAGAAAAATAAATTGTTTCTATTCCCCTCTGCTCTCTAGTCTTCCGGGTCTGTTCAGCAGTGTTTCTTGTCCCTCCAATTTCGTGGCTCGGTGGCCGTGACGAGTCCGCGCTAAACACCGAGTCTCCCACAACTTTTCCCATTTGAGTTGGTTAACACTGCATAATTTGTTTTCAAATCCAACAACAATATGTTCTTCTATTGTAGCTTATTATATTGTGATGTTATGTGCGCTTTATTAAACGCGTTTTGTTAATTTAATAAAGGATTTTTATTTCCTTTTTTGGTTGCAAACATTTAATATAAACAAGTGTTTCAGAATATAATGAAATCATAATATTATTTGTTATTTAGACAGATTAAAATAAAGTTATACACATGTCTATATGTTCAAAGAACACCACAGTTAGTTTTCACAATTATTTAATTAAGTACGTCTTACTCCCTAATTTAAATGGTGAAAGAATCAAACAAAAATTCAAGGCTGTTTTTACATAGTCTTACAACATTTTTAGCAAAAAGGCCAATTTATTTGGAGTGGAAATTTATACTTCCCATAAAAAGCTATCAATACACTAAATCAAGTGTACTCTCTCACTAATAATCTGATGATGCAAGACTGATTTTTTCAATTTCAGACGATCTCCCTTTCAAATCGGTTGCCTTAAAACCTTATGTAACATAAATTCCACCCCTGGTAAAACTAATTAACGAATGGAAACGATTCTACCAAACAAAACAAAACATGCCTAATAATAAGTCAAAAATGTATGAATTAGTACGGTATTGTACTAATTATTAGTGTAATATCGTATGGTTGGAAGATATTTACGGCATTTGATCCATTTCTAACGTCTTGTCAATACTGACGCAGTAAGAATTGTTTGTTACCTCGTAAAATTACTAGTTTTGGAAGTTTACAAAATTTAAAAGACAGCCTAGATTTCAGGCATTAATAATTTAATAAAAGAGCTTCAAATATATACTACGAAATTTATTGTGACAAGTCAAAAGGTGGTAAACTCTTTAATTATTTATTATTTTTAACTTTAAACAAGCAAATTAATATGAATTGAATTAAAGTATTTAGAGATTTATTTACGAACGCTAAAGGATGATGTTAATATGTTATTAAAAGAAAAATAAATTGTTTCTATTCCCCTCTGCTCTCTAGTCTTCCGGGTCTGTTCAGCAGTGTTTCTTGTCCCTCCAATTTCGTGGCTCGGTGGCCGTGACGAGTCCGCGCTAAACACCGAGTCTCCCACAACTTTTCCCATTTGAGCTGGTTAACACTGCATAATTTGTTTTCAAATCCAACAACAATATGTTCTTCTATTGTAGCTTATTATATTGTGATGTTATGTGCGCTTTATTAAACGCGTTTTGTTAATTTAATAAAGGATTTTTATTTCCTTTTTTGGTTGCAAACATTAATATAAACAAGTGTTTCAGAATATAATGAAATCATAATATTATTTGTTATTTAGACTAATTAAAATAAAGTTATACACATGTCTATATGTTCAAAGAACACCACAGTTAGTTTTCACAATTATTTAATTAAGTACGTCTTACTCCCTAATTTAAATGGTGAAAGAATCAAACAAAAATTCAAGGCTGTTTTTACATAGTCTTACAACATTTTTAGCAAAAAGGCCAATTTACTTGGAGTGGAAATATATACTTCCCATAAAAAGCTATCAACACACTAAATCAAGTGTACTCTTTCACTAATAATCTAATGATGCAAGACTGATTTTTTTCAATTTCAGGAATTTTTTTCAATTTTTTTCAATGCAAGACGATCTCCCTTTAAAATCGGTTGCCCTAAAACCTTATTTAACATAAATTCCACCCCTCGTAAAACTAATTAACGAATGGAAACGATTCTATTAAGCCATTGTGCATTAACGTTCACCCTTGGAGATAAATGGGGACCAAGGACGACACGTTCGGCCATCTGAGGAATTCAGGGAGAATGTAGTGAATGCAGCGAAGCCCGAGTCAGTTTTATATTCAGACTCGGTCCTCGTCTGAAGGGGACGACACGGGGATTGAAAGGAAACGTGTAGAGGGATTGAAACGGTTAAGTGAGGTCCGAACTACAGCTGAGTCGATAACGCGTCTTGAAATGTGTTACTGTGGTGAAAAGGGATTCGGGATGAAGTTTAGATAATAAAGAAAAGTAATTTGTCTTAAACCAAGTCGTAGAGGAATATTTTGTTATTCTAGAGGCCTTCTGGTAGGTGTATTACCTTTATCCGTACAATACTCTGTAAATAGAAATGTTTATTCAGGTTATAAATGGTATTTATCTCTAAACCAATATAGAGATGAACTAAAGTATATTTGCATAGCGTCAATAGTTTTATTGCTACATTAAAACACTAATGACAGTATTAATGAAATGAAATGTGAATTAACAAAATTTTCTTATGTGCTTTCTAAGTATTTTGGTTTGAAATTGCTAAACTTACACGAAGAAATTCAGAACACAAATCAAGACAAGATAATATAACAACATTCCTTATTAGTTCAACTATTTTAATTGAATTTCCTTATCCTGAATATTATTCTTTTTGCAAAATATGACAAAATTATATATTGAAAATAATGAAATGACTGAATAAGCGAAACAATATTTCCCATTCATTTTCGTCACTTCATAATCTCATATATATAAGTTAACTTCAGATAAGGTGAGGTGAGTTTTAAAATCGGTCACTTATAAAAGGACTAGTATACGATGCATTAATGAATATTGGATAGAAATAGTGATGTCTGATTTGACATGTTAGAAGCGTTACCCCAAACAATTTGTATAGGGTTAGGTTAGTAATATCGTTCAACCAATTTTAGGAATATATATTTTGAACAAATTTCCATATAGCGCCACGTGGAGTATCGGGACAGCAACATGTAGGCTAGTGGATTAAATTTTGCCACGCGACCTGCAAACAATCAATCCCCAGTATCACTAACCGACATTGAACATACAATGTTTCTATTTTTTTCATCAAAGTTTATCTCTTTACCTCAGTATACAAGATAGTCTAAATATTGAGGTCCAAAAAATGAATATGCTGGTCAAAGTTACTTTAATGTACAACAATTCAATGAGCGATTTTTACGATATAGTACATAATAAAGATTAAGAGCACTCTCTGGTAGAAAAACGTAAGCTTCTATTTTATCGCAAGACTTAATAATCGATTCATTGATATGTTTGAGAGAAACCCCAATAATTGGCTTACATGTATCAACTATTAAAATTATGTGTATGAAATTAATTTAAATACTGCTGTCTAAATTAACTTTAATAGTTTGCACTCGATTTATATACATTTGTAAATGTCCGACTAATGAATGCTTGGACTAACGCTGATAAAATTTAAGCAAATTTACTTTTACTGGTTTCAACATTTTTCAGCCTATTGTTTTAATGCAGGTTTACTCATCTGTTTCGAACTTTGTGGCTAACTGGGACTGATGAAACTTTAAAACAAGAACTTGGGGAAAAGTAAAATGCAATTCCTGTTTTTAGGAAGTTAATGTAGGACATTGAATGTGACATTAAACCGTGACTACTCAAGGCTGTTTTTATAACGTGAGCTAAAGATAGTAAGAATGATTCTAGGGATAAATCGCTTTAGGCAAAGTAAATTTTGATTGACGGAGAAAATCAAAATTACTCCTAATACGAAAAGATTCACAGTAGGTATTTTAATTTTCTTTCCTCATTATATAATTTATTATCAAGCTGTTTGCAAAGACAATATTGCAAATCTAATTCAAGTTTGCTAATCTGGAGATACCTATACCTTTAAGTCTGAAATGATCATTTATTAGGACTGATAAGCTATATTGAAAATAAAGATTGAATAACGTGCTAATATTTCTAATCAAACAGTTTTTTCATACAAAGGAATTGCGATATTAGTACTCTTAAATTATAGCATGAATAATTAAATTTAATAAGGAAATACCTATGGTATGGGTTTTCATCATGGTGGAAGTATAACTTATGGTGGATATACTTCCACCATGGTTTTCATTAAGGAAGGCTACCGTTTGGTAGCCAGTCTTTGGATCTCCTCGTCTTAAAGTCTGCCCCTATTTGTCTGCTGGGCCCTCGGCTTTGAGACGAGGTAAACCACCCAAGAAGGTTCAGAGGCCAGAACCCTCTGGCTTTTAATCCACAGCTCTTACCAAGCCACGAAGATAACAAAACAGGACCTCAATGCATAGTTCAGAATTTAGATTTATCATTTGAATATTGATTCAATAACAAATAATGTATATATTTAAATTTTATTTAGATTACTTGGCTAATTGCTTAAATTTATTAGCTTTAAATAAACGATTTATAAACATTAAACCTAGTTTTCTCGAGGCAACACTCGTATTAACACCGGCCATGTTTCCTGTCTCTAAAATTTTACGGCCAATGGTCAGGGCAAGCGAGGATTGTAGTCCACTAACTTTTCTCATCGTAGCTTTGAGCTACCTATCACTGCATAACTTTAACTTATTCGCTTATTTAACTTGTTAAATATTCCCATTAAAATATTCTTTCTCTTTTCATGTTATTTCTGTAAAATGTGTTGAGAGACTTTCGGATACTGTTAAAGTTTTCTTATTTACTTACTTAAAATAATTACTTATTGGTAATTAAAGGACCTTTAACCGAGAACAAGTAACAAGATAGTATATTGTGGTGGTGAGTTTATGTTTTGATTTGGATAATTGCGGACATTCGCCATCAATGATTGGTAAAAACAACTTTTATAAAGTCTCGGGATCCACGATATAATGTTTGATATAATGATTTTATCACGGTAAAATACATAGACTTTGTTTTGTACGTTGCTAACTTTTCTTTTCGATCCTCCTCTTCAGTTCTATATTCATATATACTGCCCATTTCATTTTCCCCTGCAATATAAGGTATATTTTTTTCTACGTCAGTTAAGTCATTGAGTCAATTAAGTAATGTGGTAGTGTTTCCAGTTAATGATTTAGGTAATCATCATTTTGAATAAAAATAATTAAAAAAACAGCTCAAGTTAAGAATATTGTGCAAAAGCTATATTGGTTCAACAGACTATTGCAATTGGCTTGAGTAAAATTAAAGACATGACCAAATTCAAACTTGATGGCATTTTAGTACTCTGTAGCGAAATTAGTATACAAAGAATACATCAAAACAAAACTCTAAATTAATAAAAAATAAACATTATTTATTTATCTTATTCTTTTGTTGCATATCCATAATCGTGAAACAATAAAAGTAACATAAATATACTGTGAACTCAACACAAAAAAGCAACGAATTAATATAGGAATGTATGATCTCCACTCAAAGATGTTTAATTAGATTTTATAAACACTAAGTAACATTAAATTAGCGGGGAATCTAGAAGAGTATTTGTGTTACAATATTCCCAAGTGAAGACCTGCCTTAGTTTCATTCTGGCGGGATTATAAAATCAATTAATCCGGCATTAGGTGGCTACGTTGTTAACCCCAGTTGAATGCTAAATATTATTCACCTTGGAATATATTCTTGAATTATATTCCAGGTCAAACTTTTACATTTATCAACAAAATGTCTGAATATTTTGTATAACTGTAGGCCTAAATCTTTAATTCAATTAATTTTCTCTCTTTTATGATTAATTTAGGTTAAATTTTAAATAATAGTAGGAAGATTTTTGCAAAACTTATTGGAAAGAACTGTCAGAGGATGAATACGTTATTTGTAGTCTGGTCATGATGTTTTTGTATGGTTTCTACAAACTGTACCCGTCCATTAAATATTGAAACCTATATCCAAAACAAACGCTTTCATAGCTATTAAATTAATTAGTATAATAATGACAATAATGGATTTTTTTGAATCTTCAAACTTCTCCAGAGAGATATTATGTAACAAATTGTCGCATAAATGGTATATTATTATAATTAGTCCTTTTAACTGGCTATCTAACATGGCTTTGTCCCCAGATATCAAAACATGCTTTAGTCATATCCGAGATGTCATATTATTCCCAATCAATGATTATTAAACGTTTTTCAAATCACTGGGAAAAGATTTAAATGGAGGCGAGGGGAATATAGTGGTCTGTAACTCTATTTTCTAGCTTCCCTCATCAAGAGCTTAGGTGGCTCAATATTCAGTTATTGTACATAGAAAAAATTATATGGAATACAGTAATGCCTGAAACTCAAACAAACAAACTGAGCAAAGGCAAAAGAAATCTGACGAAATTACATTTTAATGAAACAAAGTATGATTAGTTTTCTGCATTATTAATATTGAATTTTAAATCATAATGTATTCTGGGCTTAATTATCTTATTTGCCACGATATATGTAAGAAGACAGATGCGAATTAGAGAAGAAAAAAGACTTCACAGAGTGAAACAATATTAAAAGCTTCATCATATATAAAATATGTTTCAAAAAAGAGTTCTTGTAAGCGACTAAATAAAAAGGACATTGGATGGTAAAAGAAAATGTGTTCGCAGAATGTTTATAAGGGACAAAAATGAATTTTGTTTGAGTTGACGGAAATGGTTTGTTTCATTGAAATACTGATGTTTTAATGGAGCTTCAATAGTCCGTTTTCTCTGAAGACCTTATTTAGTGTAAAGGAAAATATCTTCCCATTAATTCATTAATTATGGAGAGGGTAGCGAAATAATTTTCTTACAGAATTCTTAATTTATTCAACTGTACAATATATTTTGCTTAGTAGTCAACCTTTCATAGTTATTATTGAAATCTAATTAAAATATACCTACTGATACATTTTGAAGTATCAGTAAGTATAGTTTACTTTATGACTTTAACGCTTCATTATTCAGTTCAATAACACATTATTTTCTTTTCCTTTTTTGAGGAAATATTTCTCAACAACGAATCGCGAATTTCAAGTAACTAATATCATATTCTAACTCCAAAGTACTAAAGCTAACTGCTATAAAGGGTTAGATGAACGCAACCGACAACGAAACAAAACTTATATTTGTATACAATCTGTAGGGCCGTATATTCTCTGGATGGGCAACAAGCGAATACTATTAAGGTATTCAAACTTGATTTACATATATTTATATTCAGTTACTGCCTGGTTTAATCGGTTTCACCCGTGGAAAAACAGAAAACTTCCTTAAATTTGGGAATTAATTAGGGGAGGAATCATGTAAAAGTCTCGTAAATAATTAAATAATAATGATAATAACAATTAACAAAATCATACAATTGTATAGAACGCTAATTGTCTTAAAAAACGTTTGACACTGTAATGTCCACAGAAGGTGTTTTCATAGCATGTTCCCTTAACAATATTTACTTACAACATTTTTAATTCACAAAGGTAACTGGAGGAAATCCTTGAAAGGTGGATGATTAATGTTTGAAAGGATAGACAATCCCCTTGGAAATAAAGGGAATTTTAAAGCAATAAGAAGCTTTAGCATCTAAGGGAGCCGCTTCACTCTAATTATGGAGAGGGTAGCGAAATAATTTTCTTACAAAATTCTTACTTTATTCAACTGTACAATCTGTTTTCCTTAGTAGTCAACCTTTCATAAATTATTATTGAATTTTAACTCAAATATACATACTGATACATTTTGATGTACCTGTATTTAAAGAAGTTTGAATAAAACTTGTGAGTTTAATATTATGTTTTTATGGTAAACATTCTTAAGAACACAACATTTAAAAGGTAAGCTCTTTTAAAACATTTAACATGGTTTAATGTGTCATTGCTAAAAAAATTGTTTCTAAGTTATAAACCTTTAAACCTGAAGGAATACAGGTGAACATTAGTAAACATATGGCGGTCCAGACGACCAGAATACTGATCACTCTTGATAAGATGACATCGGTAAATTAGCTTTCATAGCGACGAGCCTGAACCCGCGCCGCATGCTGAGTTCAGTACATAATACAAACAAAATAGGCAGTAAATTGGCAACGCTGTGTAGTCAACTAGAGTCTGTATACTTTAATCAGACTAATAGGATATGTTGCTTGAATAAATTATTACTTTTTGTAATCTTGGTTTTAATATAGTTTACCTTTGTGTATAGGACCCATAATGTACAATTCGTAGTGTTCTGATTGACATAAATAGATCAATAAAAGTTATAGCGTGTTTAAAAATTATAATTCAAACAACGTTATATTTTTAATGTTTATTGTTTTGATTTTACTGTGGTATTATGGTGATAAACAAAGATTATTGGTTTCCGTTATTTTTTAAGCCCATAATAACAGTCCTTAGTTTGTTATGACTGAATGCAAATTAACTTGGTTATTAAAGTATAATTTAATTAATAGGAAAACGTTTTGTTAACAAGTGTAAATGGTTATGAAGACAAATATAAAAAACCCACTATTCCTTCAAAATAAAAATAAAACATTTTGTTATTAGTGAACAAATTAATCATTTATTATGATTATTTCCATGATTGTGGCATGATTATGATGGCTTACACAATTATCTGTAAGTGATTGGACTCAAGCAACTCACCCTTATCCTCCTTAATCAATGTACCAGCCCCAGCGGTTGGAATTTAAAAAGGAACGACTATTTAGTGGCAACGTCTATCTTTGACAACTGACAATTGCCTATTTCAAAAATCTAATTCAATAATTCTAGTAATTCAGTAAAGGTTTAACTAGAAAAATAGCTTTCAGTGGTACATGAAAATGGCATGGCAACATTCGTCTTGCTTAAATATATTGAAGATTTGATAAAGCAATGCGCATTTCAGTGACATAAAATACGGACATCCTCCTCGTCGTGGTAAACAATTACTCAACATCATTGTGCGAGCCCCAGCGGTTTGATATCTCAATTTCAGTGTCTCGTGCTCTGGAAGTCCTGCTGACACTATGGTTTGTAAGTGACTTACACAATGATCTGTAAGTGACTGGACCCAAGCAAGTCACCCTTGTCCCCCCAAGCAAGTCACCCTTGTCCCCCCAAGCAAGTCACCCTTGTCCCCCTTAATCAATGTACCAGCCCCAGCGGTTTAGTGTCTCATTTTCAGGGTCACGTGCTCTGGAAGTCCTGGCTTACAAAACGATCTTTAAGTGGCTTACATAATTATCTGTAAGTAACTCGACCCAAACATTTCCCTTATCACCTTGAGCAGTAGGTGCCCTATAAAATCACTCTCTTTCAGTGGTTATTTTAACTATAGCGCTGAGTGTTTTGCGGACATTTTTAAGAATTTTGAGAATTGGTCTTGTAGCAGTTTTATACCGAGAGTTTTGCATTGACAGTATAACTGGTGCCAAATCTTAAGGCCCAGTCCGTCCGTAAGACTAATGTTAATTTTAGTATTGGGCTTATGGACGGCGTGGGCCTTAAGATTTGGCACCAACTATACAACTTTGAACTTGTGGCAGCTTGGATGTTAATAAACAAAAAAGGTCTGACATGGATTCTTTGGCTTGTATTGGAAGTACAACAAATTATGTAATCCAATAAATTTTTAACTTGATGAATTTATACCTTAAGTTTTTCCCCAAACTCAAAACGCCTGTCCAAAATCACTAATGTTGTAAATACCCAAGCTCCCAAATTTATCTAACGTTGTATGCATGAGCTGTTTTTAGTTTAACAATGATAAAGATAGTTTGATTTTATTTCTCAAACTATGAACCTACGTGACATTTATGGAACAAAATCAGAGAAATTCTGATTCAAAAAATATATTCTGTTTATGCTAATATTAGTCCTTATATACCTTTCCTAATTGGGTGTCAAACTGAATTTCAATAAAATGAACTAATTATATTTAAATCATAATAAATGTTCATAATTTATCGGTTGCGTATTTAAGTCTCTAAATTAAAAAAAAGTCTCTTAGCTTTACCTTGTAAAAAACCTACCTATTATAAAAAGTACTTGACGTTTCAAATTTTAGTTTAAAAAAGTGTTATCCAGTTCTTTAACTACGGAATGCCGTCCAGTATTCGATTACAATCTGTTTATTTTAATAAAGAAAAAACACCTACACGAATTTGCATTAGGGTTAAACAGTCTCCTTAAACAGTGCGCAACACAGTGAGAGTATATTTTTTTTATTAATTCCTCTTACATTTTCCTCTTTAACAAGACAAGTGACCGAACATTTTTTTCACATTGTGTGGTTGACTCATTCGAGGAACACGTCAAACAAAATAGAGATTATACATTTGAACGATGGAAAATTATATTATATAAATAGAATTACAAGAATCAGTAACTCTCTGCGCAGGCTATGACTACCATACAAGCTCAAATTTTCAAATATATCTTATAGTTTTTTTACGCAAAGGAAAACATTTTAAATGTTGATACTCAGGAGACTTATAAAGACGTGTATAAGCAAAATATGTCTTAAAAATTCAACAAAATTTTCAATTGCTAAATCGAAAAACACTGACTTTCACGTAAGCCGGAGGGGCTCAGTGAGACAGTTCGATATGAAGTATTAGAGAATGCGGTGAAAACAAATGAACTTTGGGAATAAACAACAAAGGGCCGAAGAGTAGATCAGTCGAAGTGAGTTGGGAAGCTTTAATTGGATTACTCTCATCTTTGATCGTTCATCCGCTCTTTTAACTTATGCTTGCGTCCATCACAAAATTTACACCATTTATTCCTTTGATTTAAAAAACCAGAAATTGATGAGGTTTGTCATTTACTAATTTGCCGTGGAGTTAGTTTGAATAATAAATCTTCTACTTGTTTAAATTAAAGTGTAAATCAATCGAGTATACTTAAAAATGGCGAAGAAATCAGGGATTATAAAACCAAAACCAATACCTCCCGTTGCAGAAGATTTGAATGGGTAGGAAATTCAAAATTCCAAATTAAAAACGTATATTGCACCTATCATAAACTATACAAGACGTTAATTAATTTAAAATAAAGATATTGTTTGTAACCCATCAGGTAGTATATTGTTCAAGCTTAAAGATCGTAATCAATACAAAACCCTATCATTTTTATTACACCTCGACTCATTCAAGAATTTCTTATCAACTACCTTATAAACTTACGGAATTCTGCTACAGGGCTCATACAAAGAAATCGCTTACCTGAAAAAAATGTTTAAATTAGCTAGCTCTTTTACAAAGAAAAAGTTAAATTTTTTTCTCCAATTAAAACTTTATCTGAAATTATAGGAGTGACGTGTGCGCAATTAATTCGGTGAAACGAAACGTAAAGTATAGGCAAAGTTCCTATAGAAACTAACTAATTTTGACTTGAAATTAAATATACATGTATTAAAATTACAATAAAAAATACATTTAATTCTCAATTGACATTCACACACCTCACGCCAATATTTAAATAGCAACATAAACAGTACAATAACGACTGAACTGAATATTTTGAGAACTTATGTTAAATATACTATACATTAGGTTGACTAAGAAAACCCCTAATATTGTACGAACTTCTTATTTTCTAAACTTTATACGACCCACGACTTAACACTACTGGGAGTCCAGGGGAACTTTAGATACAGACAGATCAGTCTATTAGTCCGCCCCGTCAGGATTGCTAACCCGTGAAATTGGGGCGACGCCGTCACACCGTTGTGTGCTTAACTTAAACAAAACGTACAAGTGAATCCGAGATATACTGTTTAATTCAAAACTTTGTTCTAACCCATTATCTTCTAAGTTTGTGAGGCTTTTATTAGTGTTTGCTTAATCATTTCGAATGAGATGGCTCTTTTGAATTCTGGTTCTCGTTTTACATAATGCTACAGACTTTTTCTAGAGTATCTGGGTTGTTAAACGTTGTCAATTACGTTTGTGAGAAGCAATTGATTTCAATCGGTGGAGGACCTCGCATTTGTGAATGTATGTTTAATCCACGTCCATGTAAATGAGTGGTTCAATGCTGTTCATTCATAGTGCTTAAAATGTGCTAATCGATTCTATATATGTTACGGTCAATCCTTTAAGACAAGGAAGTACCAATTTAGGTTAGACCCATTTCCACATCCCCTTTCAGTTGCAATTAGTAGGCTATATAAGTCAGGATGTTGCGAGGCTACCGGTTAGCGTCTTGGACTTCGGTATACGATTTCGCGGGCTTATAATGCCCACACAATTTCAGCTCTAAACATTTGACCTTGAAAGCGATTTTAATGAACCTCTTCTGTAAATTGTTGTACGCTAAGCAACACAAAAGATGCATAATGATAGAGGGAGGTGGGAGTAAAGGGTATTCTTACGAAACATGTGCAGACAAAACTTGGTATCAAAGTGTTGATAACTCAATATTAACATTATTTACAACTTAGTTATATAGTTTTAAACTCAATTACAAAACTTTCTCAGCGTTGTTGTGGCATAAGGCCTTAGGAAATAAACTGAAAGCTTTACTTTAGAAGAGTATGCAAGTTAATTACGTCCTAATCGACTCAAAATATTTCTAGTTAATGAATAACAGAGAAGATAGATAGACTCGGGTATAGAATAAACAAATACAGAATATCCTAGAAAAATAAATTACTTTGACCATATAAACTGAAGTTCTACTGAACTAATTTATAAAAATAATTATTCTTACAATTTCATACAAATGAAAAAATAGCAATTAGTAAATCAAAGTTTTAACACGAATCAACATTCGATTGAATATTCTAAATAGCAAACAACAGGAAAACCTTAAAAGATAAACAGTAAAATGTTATCGACTGTTTAAGAGCGAATGAACTTTTGCAATAAACAACAAAGGACTGAAGGGTAGATCAGAAGTGGGTTACAGAGCTTTAACCGGATTATTCACGACTTTGATCGCCCATCTGCTGTTTCAACTTACGAATCATTAAAAACGTTACTTGTATCTGTTTAATTTCTTTTTTAAGGCTGCAATGCAATATGCTAATTATTTTAATAATATTTTTAGGATTCATTGGAATAAGCATTAAATTATTTAATTTACAAATACAAAACATAAAAAAAGTCCAAAATGGTTAGAAATGACGTATTAGTACATGCAATTATGTATAACGAAACCGAACAAACGAACGAAAATGAATGGTCCAATGGTCCAAACCTTGGCACTTTTAATCTTAACTATCTACCTCTATAAGATACAACGGATATAGGGAAATGACAAATTAGAGTTTAATATCGAATCCAATAACTCCAAGGGCATTGTTCGGAGGACCATTCTACTGAATTCCTGATTACAAAGCAACCAGTTAGCTTATATAGCCTGTCGGATCAATTCGCCCAGGCCGCCCTTAAGACTAATGTGTTCATGTTTGCATTAAGCTTACGGAAGGCAAAGCTATTTCACTCCGACTGTACCACTGTGGAATAATTCCTATCAACATACCAAATTAGTAATGATGTTTTCATCATACTGACACACAAACATCTGTTTTCAGTTCCTTTTTGTTGGCTCGAAAGTTACCCATTGCCGTCCTAGGCCGGCAAAAACTTTCATCTGGCCTAGGCTGGATAAATCAGCTGATTTGCAGCAAACCGACGTTTAATGCTTGTTTATTGGTTACTTTTTAGAGGAATGTAGTGGCAGCACTGGCAGCAGTAGCAATTTTTGTTCTGTTTGTTATAGGTTATGTTCAAAGGATTGAGAAACGTATTGGTTTATGCAAGGCCTACCTTATGATTGAAAGTATGTTTTTTTCTTAGTACTATGATGAAAAATATCTTACGTTACACGGCCGGAAGGTTTGCCGGTCGAGCATGATAGTTCCCGCGCGAGCGAAAGTGAGTGCGGGATTTTCATGCGACAGTACTTCCCGGCCTAGGAACGTAATATACTATTTCTTACCTCTCTAAACAGTTTGTTTGTCAGAACTTCGAAATAAAACTATTTTAACGTCAGTAAAATAGTTAATGTAAATATTAAATATTGAAGTGGTTAAGTAAAATCAAAACAAGTGACAATTAGCATGGCAATTTGATAAACAAACTCGGGAGTAGAGAGAAAAAACGCGAAAATAAATGGTGTGGTTAATACAGAAGCATATATTAGTTTAAACTCAAAAAATCCTTGAAGCTATAGGGTGTTGCAGTAGAGTCCGAAGATCCAGAGACGCCGCATTGTCTGAAGTGAGGAATGGATAATCCCTGGAAGGGGTCGAGGGGAAACCCCGACGATACTTTTAATTGACATGCCACACCCCGGGGGGCGATTGATTCCTCCCCTTACAAGACTTTGGAGCCGAATACTTCAATAATGCTCATCACACGCTACTCGTTTTTATCCTTGACGAGTGGTGTTGTTGGCTTATGAGACCATTTACGTCAAAGTAGAAGACGATTGTAGAAAATTATTGTAGTTAGACTTTATGGAAAGAAGTCTTATTTATGATCAGTAGTGGTCGTCAGTGGTTTATAATCAATAGTTCTTTATCTATTCAACTAATTTAGTTATGAAATGCAAAAGGACAAATTAATTGTATTTAAATATTAAAATTGTTTCTGTTGCGTAATTTTACAGATGCATATATGGAATAGCATTCAGTTAATGGAGTACTCACTTGTGTACTCAATGTTTTTAGTAAAAGATTAATATTTCTCTATAAACAGCCTTGGTCAAATATTCAAAGCAAAAATAATTCAAAAAACAATTGGTTCTATGTTTGAGATAAAAAAAATAGACGAAACTATAAGAGAAGATATGAGTTGTCACTGTGCTAAGATTTCCTATGCGAAACCAGCTTTAGCCTCCATCTCATTTCTTTGGAATGACCATCAGCTAATGTTTGGGCTTTAATTCGTCTCATTCGCTAGGGGATCCTTAACAATATGACAGATTCCTTCCTTTGTAAGTTTTGATCGGTAAAAACAACTCTCTATTAATAATACGCCCTAGAAATCTATAGACTGGGACGGTGGCGTGTCCTGTAATCCAGCTAATTGGAGGTCACGAATTGTGAATAGTTATGAGAGATGGCTTGTGGACGCGGAGTTCCCTAGTGGGGATTAACGTCCGCACTATTGAGTACTACGTTTATAGGACCGTCCTCATAAGTAGACCAGTTCGTTAACTGTAAACCAGGCAAAATTGTGGTTCGGATCCCACGTTAAAATGTAGGTCCCTTAGTTGTCATTGGCTGTTTGGGCTATTAATTAACAGTCCCCTCTAAGGAACATGTCGGGCTTAGTCAGTAACAAGACTACAATATCGCGGCACAATCAACCTACACTCATCTTTCAGTCATATTCCGGTTAAAATACGCAGCCAGTGAAACCATTGAATACAATTTGAAACCATTATAAACAAACCACCAAGAATACTAACTACTTCATACAACTCACAATCACCAGTGCCGCTCGGCGGGAGTGAGAGTTGTGAGTTGTATGCAGGGTGGGAGCTGGGAGCGGACAGGTGGACCCATTCAGAGCACGCCGCGACAAAACTTTGCTCTCAGACTTAGCGTCGGGCAAAGACAGGCAAAGTTTTGACAGCAGAGACTCAGCCGGGTCTATTCTTTTTACCGTAAACAATTTCTCGCGGTTCTTTCGCACGTTTCACACAAACGCTTTTCCTGGAGTTTTGAAATCACTTTTACTTGGTCGTGAATGTGATGTGGATTCATCAACTGAAGATTTGTTTGAATGCAAGGGAAACGTTAACATTTTGGTTGATATTCTGATCAAGGTATTATTGCAGAGATATGTTTATCGTTAAGAAAAGAGCATGCATCATGAATGGTCGCACCTAGTCTTTCAGATGAGATATATTGGGCCCTTGTTTTTTTTACAGTGAAATTACATGAAAGAGCTAGGAGCATCTATTACAAAATCTAAAACCGACCCCTGGTACACTGTCATTTGCTTGGATGATTAGTAAATAAGGTGCTCTCCTTATAAGCCGAATCCTGATCAGGATCGAAATTAAGTCCGTTTGCCATTAGTAATTGGTTATACATTATTTATGACATTTAACAAAAGATCGCATTAGGTAGTAGCGAGAACCGGGATTGGACCGTTTCTAATCCAAGCGTTGGAATATCTTTTGTTATTGGCGTTGAAAATACGCACAAAAAAACTATTTAATGATAGTGATTACTCCAAATACACAAAAACATACTGTAAATTAACAATTAGAATGCACCAAAAATAGTGAACTTGTTATGATTCTTTTTCATAAAATTTGGTCACATTATTTCTTTATTTAAAAAATTCATGTAATTGTTTTGGTGATATATCCTCTTAGAAATTGATATTTTTCTGTTAAAATCGCCAATGAAATAGGCAACTGGATTGCAAGCAAAACAGAGTTTGTTTCCTTGTTTTCTGGGAAACAGGGCTTTTTTCATTACAGATACTATTGTTTTGTAAAGATGTCAGTTGACTTAAAAATACCTCCGACGTAAATTATAAACAAACTTTCATAGCATATTAGAACAATTATGCTCTTTAACTCAATTCCTGAGTATAAGAAGATCAAAGAACATAAAATTCTAAAGAAACATTATTGTTTTATCTTCATGAATTCAGGTCCACTTTCACAAAAACCCTGCAGTTTTCTTAATACCTAAAAACCTTAAAACTCAAGATTTGCATAGAACTTCAGAAAATGCTTCGAATAATTATTAATAGAGTCTAGTTTATGATGGAGCTGTATATCTTTATATCTTAAGTAAAACGCATTACTTGAAACTGCATAGGCTACAAAATATCAACTTGACAACTTCGATTTTTGGAAAGGTCAATTGTTTAACATCACGTTATAGACCATTAATACTAAAATATTTTTAAAACAAACATTTTCACCCAGATAACACTTTAGAAAAGGATAATTTACCGAAATAGTGTTTTTAAATAATTTAAAAAAATCACATTTTAAACGATACTTAAAATATCAAAACCTATCTTTGAAAAAATATAAATTTAAAATACTGTACATAATGTCAATCAAATAAAATTGTCTTGAATAAAATCAATAAGAACATAAAAGGATGAAGTCGCCCCCCACAATGCTGCAGCCCCAGCGCTGCCTGGTGGCAGGTTCAATAAAGACATTCCGCCCCTGGGGTCAGACTGGTGATTGTCGCTTGTTGGACTTCTTTGATCCGTTCTGCATTTCAAATAAGCGCCGTGTCCCATCGGGACTGCCCACTTCTGATATTAGTTTAACGCTGATAACGTACAATTTTAACTTATTTAAAATAGAATATTGTTTAGCTCTAAAAATATTTAATATTATATTAAGTGTTTATCATTTTTACTTTTTTAATCCTATTTAACACTTTGAATTAAAATTGAATGTGTTTCTTTCTTTTATATCATAGGAATTGCTGGCGTTGTAATAATGGATCTTTTTTAATTGTGATTAGTGTTAAAACACTAAACTTTACCTTTACCTTTAAGAAATATTTTTCCAAATTAGTAGTGCATAACATTGTGAATTTAGACTATAATCACGTATTACCGATACGATGAAAATACTCGATTCAAAAAATACATATTATATTGAATTAATAAATCATGAAATGCTAATCAAACTTTTTTTATAAAATTTATGCTTCTTACCCATTTGTAAAATAACTAATAAATAAATAAATAATAAAAAACATGAAGGATTGTATTACTGTTCTAAGTTTAAAAATTCCGAATTATCGTTTTAACATCCACCTGCTTCTACCTGAATTTTCAAATTTCTATGAAAAGACATATTTTTTAAAACTTAGTTTTTTGCAATAACAAGAAATGTAAAACAAGGAAATAAAGTAAAAAATATATTGAAACAACAAGGTAATATTAAAAATTATTAAAATTAAAATTAAAATTTATTAAAAATATTAATAAATAAATAATAAATAACATGAAGTATTGTATTACTGTCCTAAGTTTAAAAAATCCGAACTATCGTTTTGATATCCACCTGCTTCAACCTGAATTTTTAAATTTCTACGAAAAGAAATAATTTTTCAAACTTTTTTTGTAAAAAAAATTTTAAACAGAATGTGTTTGTAGTAGCTTTGTGGGATGAAGTAGTTCTGAATATGATACCATTTAAAAAAATGCCTTAATGGACAAAGGACAATTGTTGTAAATGTTACAATTAGAAATGTGTTAATGATTAAACGTATACAAGACCGTATGCAATGTAGCAACGTATTAAAGGACAGCAGTTCTATAATGGAATAAATAAAATAATATTTAATACCTCATAGTTGAAAGAACATTTATTGTAAAGGTTACGTCTCGAAATGTGTTAACAATGATAAAACGTTTACAAGACCGTATACATTGTGGGACGTCTGAAGGCGAAGCAGTTCTGTAATGGAGTAAATAACAGGATCCGTGACCGGCCTCGGATTCGCTATCATTGTTACACACCATCATTTTGAGTCGTGTTTCTTTTGTTGAAAGATTTCGGGGTTTCAACCTAACATTTATTTAATGACTTTCTATATCACAGCTTTATTATGTTTTTCTTTGCAAAGCGTTTGTTTCTTAAAAAAAGTCTTTACTGCATTAAGTTATTTACTTAGACAAGACATTAGTATTTAAACAAAGCCTGGTCATCAGTTTGAAAAATAAGAGTTTGGTATTTTGATAGGAAACCTGTAAAACATTATTCTTAGGCAATACCAATGAAATGATTCTACATAAAAATTGATCATTATAGGTACTATTTCACCATCTACAATGGTTGAAATTTAACTTTTTCTTGGTAAAATTCTCCAAAAAAAAAATCATGTATTTTCAAACTCCTTGTAAAATTCTCTGGCAGAATCCGTACGTGGTCTATACCAGAAATCTTTGAGTTTATTAATTACTAGCTGATCAACACGGTTTTACCCGTGGAAAAACAGAAAAACTTCCTTGGCTTCATGATTTAATGTTAAGATTGCCATGACAACTATATGAGCTTCCCTGTACTATAACATTGAAACTATGATGTATCATAGGGCGTAGCCCTGAGGGAATTTAAAAAAATCGTTCTTATGGATGCTTGTGCCCTGAGAGAGGAACGTTCATGCAAGGTTTCAAGGTTCAAGATCAAGTAGTTTGGGCTGTGCGATGATAAGTGAGTCGTATTTGACAAATATATAGTAGATTTAGGCATACTTTATGATGTAATTAATTCGTTTTGGAGACCTACGTTTATACGTCGGAACGTTATCATTAGTCTTTCTAGGTTAAGCTACTTATTTTTTGTTTGAAATTTTGTCTCGTTGATAAACTCATTTTTAAATTATTACACAAAAAACAATCACAAAACGCAAACAAATAAAACTCCGATGTAGAACCATGGTTGCGATCTGTGTTTATAATGTTAACCTCCAATTTTAATTTGTTTAATACAAAATGACTTTTTTTAGTGCAGCACGAGTATTAGACAAACAACACTTGTAATATAATAACAAGTAAGAATAATAATTAAACTTTAATTTATTTGTTGTTAAGAAACTAAACGTTTTATTTTAAAATACAGTATGAAGCCCAATCGTAATACAGACTATTTGGTCAGTTAAATCAGGTTGGTGAATGAAAATTAATTTAAAAAATTGGAATATAGACGGGTTGGTTTATTTAAAATAAATTTAATTTTAAACATAACAAGAATTTTTTCAGTGTCAGAGGTAAAAAAAATATCGTAATATATTTTCTAGATTTCACGTCCCAGATTATGTTTGAGTAAAAATATCTTACCCCACTGCTAAAAAATAGTCAAACTGTTAATTTAAGATTGCTGTTGAATTTTAAAAACCAGTCTAAAATTGCTTCCTTAGGTGCTTTGATGATTAGTTGTAAACTTATAAATTATTATACAGGGTGTATATAAAGTCCCGCACGGTCTTAATATTTTCTAAACGACAACAGATAAATCAATAAGATTTGGTACATCAACACCACACCTAAACATCTACTTTCTTAAGAAACTATCAATTTTCTGTCATATCATGGGTTCGTCCCGCAAGGAGTCAGAAGGAAATCTTAAGTAGGAGCATAGGTCAATATGCACATCATTTTAAAGGGCTCAGCTAGCAGAGTTTAATGCCGCAAACCGCATTCAAAAAGGTCGATCCAGTACAAAATGGCGGCTGTTTGGAGGTTTTACTTTGTTACATTTTACTAGTACACTAGCCACAATCCCATTAAAGCATAACTGCAAGTAAATTAATACTGCAGCTAAATACTACATTATGCGTGTCTACAGAGAAGTTAATTATGACGTTAGTTATCTTAAAGGGTTAAAAATTTGGCCCTAATAACATATTGGTAACGGGGAAAACCTGGTAAACATTTTAACAGCCGCCATTTTGTACTGGATCAACCTTTTTGAATGCGGTTTGCGGCATTAAACTCTGCTAGCTAAGCCCTTTAAAATGATGTGCATATTGACCTATGCTCCTATTTAAGATTTCCTTCTGACTCCTTGCGGGACATCCCCATGATATGACAGAAAATTGACAGTTCCTTAAAAAAAGTAGATTTTTAGAAGTGGTGTTGATGTACAAAATCTTATTGATTGATCTATTGTCGTTTAGAAAATATTAAGCCCGTGCGGGACTTTATATACACCCTGTATGTATCTCAATAAAATTAGTTTAGGCGTTCCGTTTCTTATTTTTTATCTTAGAAATAAAAATAATTTCCTTCGTACCCAATTTGTATATTTGATTTCCAATGTACATATGCCACACCATTAACTTAAATAAAAGTTGAAAGTTACTTTGTTGGGTCTGCGGAAAATCACAGAGTAGTAATACATATATTTCGGCCGTAGTTGCCATGTAGGTCAGGTACGTCGTGGTCTGTATCCATCATTTTATTTACCCAATCTGCAGAACCATTCTAGGCACGTCCACTTTGTACCATCGACCATAAATATCCTCGCCTGCCTGTCAGCAGAGTCTGGCCTGGATGATTCAAGATTTGTTGACTTAATAAAAATAATTTATATATTATTTATAGAAGTTAAAAAATATTTGAATTAAAAAACAGATAGTTACACTCTTCTTTCAAACCGTTCGTGGATTTAAGGGATTAAAAAGCTTTCTGTTATGACCTGCACCATAAAGTGAGTAGTTATTAGGCTGTTAAATAAAAATAAGCTCCTTTAAAAATGAATAGTGGTTAAAAAATAACTTTATTACCTGTTCAAAATAGTAAGGACCGTTTCTCTATAAGTGCCCTCTATCGATAATCAACACAATGAAACTATGAAACTTGGTGTAAAAGTCTTGTTTATATTTTAATTGTGTAAATGGGAATATTATCATGTTCTCATTGTTGTTTGTTCTTGTCGGTTCAAATCCAGAAACATTGTTTTAATGTTTAAGGGAACCATCCAGACTCTTACTAATTAACGATAATGTTAAATATTCATTAGAAAATAGCCCAATGTCAGATAATCTTGTTTCACTTTTGGACCTTACCAGTATAGATCCGGTTATTTGAGATCAATCAAGTTGCTACCACCGTGCTACCCTGTAATGTTTTGCAGTATACGTGACCAGATTTTAGCATAAACCTCAGCTTATAAATGAAAAACATTATTAGGGAATATAATTACAATTCAAAATTAAGCTCATCTAAAGTATAAATGTATAAGATAACCTCTACCGACCTGAACCACATAATACACACCTTTGCAATCTTAATACCTTAATTATCTTTTGAAAATATGAAAAACTAATTAGAAGGCCAGTACATTGAGCTCGCCACAAGTCGAGTCGTCTGCAGGGAAATCTGGCGGCCACGAACCGCGTGTAATTACTGTGTACACGTCTCAGAAACGCGGCTCCGCTGGGGACTACTCTGGCTACTGAGCCTGCCTATGAACAATTATATTTATTCTTGCAAAACTTATTTTCGAATATATGTCGATAAAATTGAACCAACTAAATAAATTGAGTCTCTTTTTGGAAATACATTTTGGTCTTAATATTAGTGTTTAATACAGCAGACGGATTCAAATTAGAGTAATCTTTTATTTGATTCCTTTAAGTACGTTTAATTTTCACTAATGATGATTACGTAAAAAAAGTAGCGTAAATATATGTAAGGGTGTACTAATAATGTGTTACTTTTTTGGGCATTTTATAGAGCTTTTTTTCAATGCAGTTATTATATCACCTTACAACACCGTATCAGACACCGACCACCAGTAAGGAGTATTTCAAGGTTTTATACGAACATCACTGACATAAGAAATCGAACACGGGGCTTAGTAACCAGTTGTTAAGGATGACTCAATAGTACTTAACTAAGGAGCTACATCCATTAACAGACAGTTTTTTTTTATTTGTAGTAATGTAATATCTACTCATTTCCCAAACCATAATATATATAACAAAAATATTAAAAATGCTTTAAACTAGAATCTGCACGAATGAAAACATCCTTCCTGATTCGTTATTTTAAAAATGTTATTGCGGCCCAAAAATAACCAACCTGGGAATTTTCAATCGCACGAATTCCAGTTCAACGCAAACAATATTATATAACAAAACAATTATTATGATGGAAATATCACAGTTTTAGATAATTTAAAAAAAACAATTTTTTGGAGATTCATAAAAAACTACTACCTTTGTTTACAAAACAAGCGAACCAAAAGGAACATTTCCACACTTGTTACTTCCAGCCCTGCCTGTTTGGGGTTCACTTAATAAATCGACAAAGGGGCATCGAGGGGCAGTTCATTTAACAGTAGCCTCGGGCGGCGCGAGCAGCCAGTGAAGTCACGTGTTTGATAATATACCCTCTGACGCTGGGTGTGGGGGTCCACGGCCAGGCCCCGGGCTATGCACAAACTCAATACACTCATAATAGGGTTATTTTTTATCTAAAATATTTTATGAGGACTGAATTTTGTTTTAACTTAATTACTTTTTGCTAACTAAACTAGTGAGAAAATCCGGAAGAAAGTGGTTCTTTTTGATGTTGGAAAAATAAGATTTGATTTAATTCATAAAATTTGTACTTTATGTTCTCTAGGCAATTGCCTATTTGATTATTGGATGAAAAGTATGCAGTTGACACTGATGTTATTATTGTCCAACATTGAATTTCTGTTTTAATCCGTCAATGGATTGTGTAAAAACAATATAGTATAATGTAAGCGGTTTCTGAAACAGTAGGGTAGATTGGAGACATTCAATTTGTAATGAAATAATGTTTTAACTGTGCTACCTGAGTACGTAACGTAACGAACTTACACTGCTTAAATAATGTTTTCAAATGTGTAAACACTAAACATACATACATACATACGATGAGTCGTCCCGCAGACCACATAACGCAGCATGGGACCAGTCAAGTGCTCTGAAGCACTGTGTAGGTTTCTCTCTCAAAACCAAGGTTAGGTTAGGTAGGCATGAAAAGAAGATTGGAAAGGGCTGGTAGGCCAGGCTAAGTTGTTTGGGCTAGGTTAAGTTATCGTTTTCGCAAGATAAAAATTCTTCAATAGTGTAAAAACACTTACTGATCAGGTAGCTTTTAAGTTCAGACTTAAGTTTTGAGGGTCTTGCAATGGAGGTTATGCGTTGAGGAATCTTGTTGAAAAATTTTGGTCCAAGGAAGCTAGGCTTATTTTCTAACAGTCTAAGATTATGAGCTATTGCAGATCTATGATTTCTATTTCTAGTGAGGTAATTATGTTGAACGGGGACATTAGTTACATTATTGTTGATAGCAAACATGACAATTTCCAAGATAAAAAGACAAGGAACTGTAAGTATCTGAAGGTTTTGAAAAGCAAGTTTACAATGATCTCTAGGGCGGAGGCCATATATGTACCTGACCGCTCTTTTCTGGAGCTTAAAAACTATGTCACGATTTTTTGCTGATGAGTTACCCCATAATATAATAGAGTAACTAATATGAGATTCAATAAGACTAAAATACACAAGCCTAGCCAAGCCCACATTACCCATCCTAGTGATGTTCCGGAGAACAAAGAGACCGGCAGAGAGCCTGTTTCTGAGATGATAATTTGTTCATCCCAGGTCAGACCATCGTCCAATCTCACCCCTAGGAAATTGACAGAGTCTACATGGGAAAGTTGTGTTTCACCTATCTCTAGGTGAGGAATCTGAGAATGTTTTGAGAGTTGACGTTGTTTAGTTTGGATGAAAATGTAGTTAGTTTTTGAAGGATTGAGAGAGAGCTTTAAATCGGAAAAGTATTGTGAAAGTTCATTAACGTTAACATAAGAATCTATATCAAGTTTAGTCTGATCTGTGTTTTTTGTGAAGAGGGTGGTGTCATCGGCATACACAATCAAGTCGTCTCCACGAAGGTAGCTATTTATGTCGTTAATGTAAACTAAGAAGAGAAGGGGCCCCAGAATCGAGCCCTGGGGCACCCCACTCTCAACGCTATTGAAATCGGAAATGACAGAAATTTGTAAACCTTTTTTTGTCAGATGTTGAATTTCAGTGACCTGATTCCTATCTTTGATGTAACTTGAGATCCATTTTAAAGGTGTGTCGGTAATACCAAGAGAAGCTAATTTTTCGATGAGGATGTCGGGAACAACACAGTCGAAGGCTTTGGAAAGATCCGCAAAGCATCCGACTATGCTGCCCCCGCCATCCATGCAATCGAGACAATCGGAAAAAAACTGAACAAGAGCTGATTTTGTTGATTTTCCCTTCCTGAATCCAAACTGTCTAGAGAAAAACAATGAGTTTGACTCCAGGAAATGCGTAAGCCGATCACACACCACCCTCTCAAAGATTTTTGAAAAAGAAGATAGGAGTGAGATTGGACGATAGTTACCGACCTCTTCTCTATCATCCTTTTTATGAACAGGTTTGACCTTTGCTGTTTTGAATATTTTAGGAAAAATTCCAGACTCAAGAGAACTGTTGATTATATGGCAAAGTGGTCTCGCTAATTCCTCTCCACAGAGCTTGATGGTCTTCATAGAAATCCCATCAAGTCCGTAGGAGGTCTTAGGTTTCATTTTTGAGATGATTTCCAGAACCTCGGCTTCACTACATTTTGAAAAATAATTGAATTGATGGTTACTTTTACTGGGGAAGCCAGAGAAACTTTTAGTTTTCATGTCAGAGTGGATATGTGAAGAAATGTTTGAAAAGAATTCATTCATTACATAGTTACATTAAATTACATAGTTGTAACCTCTTCTGGTGTTATTCAATCATTCATCTGGTGTAACGTTCGCGATTTTTAAACTTTCTCAATCAATCCCACGTGAAAAAAACAATAAACAAGATAACACAAAAATCTATAACAAAAACCAGTTTTCTTTAGGCTTAATAAGAAGAGCTATTCGTTAAAGGGTTGAGATAATTAATTGGTCGGATCCAGAATCACAAGCCACCTGATCACGTGATACATCAGCGACCCCCTCGCTGCGTGGCAGGAGGGTGACGTAATCTACCACAAATTAGAGTGGAGAGTACTGATGACTGTTTTTCTTCTTAGTTATACGGAGCATTTTTCTGACGTACCACAAAATCATGTATTTACCTATTCATTGGATGTAATCAGTAACCAAAAGATAGAAATGATGGTTTGTTTTTGTTCCATATATTTGTGTGAAGACAGCTCTAACCACCCTTGACTGCTAGAAACTGTATGTAAATATATACTGAAGTATGTATTTTTTACGTACAATTACATAGTATATTTGGTTTCTTACACGAGTTACAGCAGAATAATACGGAATAATGTCTTCGGTCATTCATTATTCTTTTGTTATACATACTTTCTAATCGTAATTTTGGAAAAAACTCAGTTTTATTTAGAATTGATGATTGAGTAGAAATTTAACGCAATAGGCTATTCTAAGATTGCCTTGAGAGATCGCCAACGACTTCAGAATGTTGTCTTTGTACAAAGAAAGAGCGAGAGCAAAGTTAGTTGCTGCGTGCTGAGAATTGTTAACCGGTTTCTTTCACCTTCTATACTTTAAATTGTAGATTTCCTTAAACTGCCGTATATTTAATAATTTTATCTTGTAAAGAACTTCCATTATATATAAATATTTATTTCAAATCTCGATTGAATTTTGACCTGAACTTAAAATTTATGTTTTATATTATCCACTCAGATTCGATTTCATCGTTTTACTCTGGTTAAAAACTTGAGTTAACGGTGGTAAAAAAAGATTACAGAATTGAAAAAAAAAACAATTAAACTCTTCTGATTTTGATTAACCGATCTTTTATGGAGGTATGATCATAATACCCAATTTCTCAGTGGTAGATTCAGGTATTTTAAAACAATTCAGGCATATATGTATTGAAAGCATATCAAATTAATGCACGTTATTACTATCGTTAGGTTTATTCCTCATGCAAGACGAAAATATTATGCTATTTTGTATTCATTTAATGTCATTAATAATATAAATATAACGTTTAGTTCAGTGACAGAGAGCCGGAGGCTGTTGAGCACTTTTATCTTACTTTTATAATGCGTTAATACAAGACATGACATAAAGGAGGATTTCAAGGTTGCAGAGAGCTTGCAAACAGTATTAAGCTACACTTTTAAATACATTGAAAAGATAAAATAGTTTTAAGAAAAATTTATTGTAGCATCATGCAACATACAAATTGCAAATTATCCTTTTAAGAAGATTTATTGGTCCTCTACGATCACTAGGTGGTTATACTTTGGGAATTAATTCTTTTCCTGAATTAAAGTAGGTAGTACTAACGCCCTTAATATTTATTTATCGTTGTTTAATCCTTTTCTTCAATTCTTCTATTTCGATACTCCTATAAATATAATTTATAAACAGCGATAAAGTATAATGTTTATAATACCTACTTAATATTAAATTGAAACGGTAAAAAACTATAGTGTGTAAATTAAGTATGGAAACAAATCTGTATTTTTTCATCCGAAGGAGATAGAGATATTTTGTTTGTGGCGTTGGTTGTTAGTCCAGGTTCCGGATTTTTTGACATCGAAAATTTTTTTTCATCCCCCTCACAGGGTGGGGGGTAAGGGGTAACTTAATTTTTTCAAATAGCAACCCCTATTGAGTGACCTCTCATCTTAAAGGGTTTGTCAAAATAATTAAAATGGCGCCAACCCGAGGTCAATACCTCAACCCTAACCCAAATGGCAGCCATTTTAAATTCTGAGATGAACACACAAGATTAACTATGGAGACCTTAATTTACCTTTTAAGCGGGTTACATTGGGCAAGTTAAACTCTGGATACCATTGTTAGATGGAAAAGTGGATGTTTTCGCCTTTTTCCTGATTTTCCCCAGCCCCCAAAATAGGGTGTTTTGGGGGTAGCCCCAAAATTCCAAATGCAAACCCCTACTGAGTGACCCCTCATTTTGAAGGGTTTGTTAAGACATAATCAGTGGTGCAAACTTAAAGTCGATATGACACCTAGCCAAAATGACAGTCATTCAAAGATTTGATTGGGTGAAAAAACACCCATTTCACCTTTCAAAATATTTAATGCCTGCTACAGCAGCCATATTGAGTCATCCCTCATTTTATAGCTCTTAACAAACTTAAAACCATGATTTAAAGTAATATCCGTCGATCCTAAAAAGACATCCAAAATTTTGAATAAAAGAAGTAGGTGCTTTTTACTTAATCACATTTTTGAATACCTGCCACATTGGCTAGGGGTGACATATTACCATAAGGTTTGCACTATTGCTTATGTTTTTACAAACCCTTCCAAATGAGGGGTCACTCAGCAGGGGTTTGCATTAACATTTAGGGGGTTGCCCCCAAAACACCCTATTTTGGGGGATGAGGCAAAATCAGGAATGAGACAACAATGTCCACTTTTCCATCTAATAATGGTATCCAGAGTTTAACTTGCCCATTGTAACCCGTTTAAAAGGTAAATTTAGGTACCCATAGTTAATCTCGTGTGTTCATCTCAAAATTTAAAATGGCTGCCATTTGGGTTTGGGTTGAGGTATTGACCTCGGGTTTGCGCCATTTTATTTATTTTGACAAACCCTTTAAAATGAGGGGTCACTCAATAGGGGTTGCTATTTGAAAAAAATTAAGTTACCCCTTACCCCCCACCCTGTGAGGGGGATGAAAAAAAAATTTCGATGTCAAAAAATCCGGAACCTGGACTAACAACCAACGCCACAAACAAAATATCTCCATCTCCTTCGGATGAAAAAATACAGATTTGTTTCCATACTTAATTTACACACTGTATTTTTATACTAAAGCTTTCCCATACAAACAAGTGTTTATTGAACAACTAAAGGTTAGGTCTAGATACTGATTCATAAGGCAATAAGTATGCAGTCCACAGAGAAGTAAATATAAAAATTGAGAAAGAAAAAAACGATATATTACTTCTCTGTGATGCAGTCACAAGAAATATTCGGAATTGATCTTCACAAATTTATTACGTGACGAATAAAATAAAGATTTTTTTTAAAGTGCGTATTTGGTTCCTTGACGTTTTTTTGATTGATTGTGTTGTTAGATCATTTAAACCTAAAACAGCTATATTAAACTTTTAAACCAATTCTTAAAAAAAACAACAAAAAACAGCAATGACGTTAGATCTGGCTCTAAACATTCATTCTAAATTTTAAGTTGAATTTGGAATGTTTTCCAAACTAAGACCTAAAATTCAACAACCGGGTTATAAACCATTACACATAGTAAAGTGTTTAAGTACATTTATAAGGCAATATTTCTTATTCACATGCTAAGCTAAGGGATAAATCCAAAGTGCATTCTGGCACGCACACTAGTTCATAAGTGCAGTCAGTCACGGTATGTACAGCTTCGTAACAGGTGTATTATATACAATATTGCGTTTGAAGTCTTAACAAAAATAATTCTATTTTCTTATAAACAAAACCAAAATTCCTTCATCGTCTTTGATTGTTTTTGATAACCCTAAAAAGATATTACCTAGTACACCGGTTGTCTCAACAACATGTCTCTTCAAGTCTTATTTTTAATCAGTTCAATTGATTATTTGTATGTTCAAGCCTATAAATTATACATTGTTTCATTTTTTTATTAAAAACTGCCACCAAAATTTAATTGTGTAAAAATAAAAATTTTATTGGAAACCTTTAATATGGTTTACTGCTTAGATGTTGTGGTTAATTGTTTTAATTATTTGAAAATTCAAATAATTTTTTACTTCATTTAAATAATATTAAACAGTTAATTGTAGTTTCAAACCTTACCTACATATACTAAAAATGTATAATATAGAACTAGTGTTAAGCAAAATACAAGAACCATTCTTTGTCATTAAATCATTTTATGAAATTTGGGTATGCTGCTTTGTTTAAGTTTTTTTTTTTATATCAGAGCAGTTTGTATACCAATTCTTATCTAAACAATAAGACTTATGTAAACATTAACATATTATTGCTTGTAGCATTTACATTAAAGACCTGTTACATGAACATACCTTTTATAATCTCAAAAGGGGTACAGAAAAGATTGCTACTTACGTTCCATTTTTTGTTTGTTTTTTCAATACTCCAGGAAGCTTTGAGCTTCAAAACAAAAATTGGGTTGCGTTGATAATAACAATTTATCATTACGCTATAAGTTTTTATTTGACTTAATCACTTTTATTAAAATCAAAGGAAATCATCGGAACTAAATTTTAAGAATATGCTGAGATCCTCTAATGTACATTTAAGTTGATCCAGTCCCAACAGCTGTCATACACAGATCAAGTTCTCAGTCTTTGATAGGCAAACTCAATTACAAGGCAAAGGTTCAGTAGTAAATCGTCATTAACCAGGTCGATCAACTGAGAAGCCTATCAAGCTAATCTTATTAATTACAATTTGATCAACTCAAACGGAAACCTTCAATAAGAAAACAATTGAAATGAGATATCAAAAACAATATTCGTAATAATTCCGAATCTCTTTTTAAGCTCTTTCATTCGCCTAGAAATATTACAAGTCCCGATAAATACTTCAGAATTTCAATATTTTAATCAAAGTTTGTTTCTACTATGACTTTTAATTCAATGAAATCATGTTCAATAGTTGATTTTGTTTAAATAAATGCAAGCTTACTCAACACGTAGGGGATTAAGATTGAAAAATCAATAACTGATATTGACTTCAATTAATATTTTAAATATAAAAAAAATCAAATAAAAGTGTAAGTATATAAATTTTTAAAATAGCAGTTCAGGAGGTGAAAGAATAATGAATAAAAAAATATAAATTTTGACTACAATTTCTTAAAATAGGGTAAATATAATAGATTACGGACTAATATTTCTGCCGCTACCAAAGGGTTAGCCTTGCATGTTGTAGCATCCCCTAATGACCAGACCGCGCACGCTACGGCTCCCTCTCTGTCATTACAGCTCATTCTGTTTCAATTTTACATCAATATCGAGCTAGAGCAGCTCTATTGTTTCTCTGCAGAATTTTAATATGTATATTTGATACCCTACTTAAAAATAGGAAGCATACAAAACCGAGAAACATTGAGTACAGTTTGAATTGGATAATTAACTTATAGCAAAACCCCTAGATGATTTATTATGGGAAGGGATCATGCAAACATAAACCTTAGATCTATAAAAATTATTTTCAATCAGAAAGTGAAGTGAAATGTATTTTCAATACCGTTAATGCTGACTAAGGTTAACAATGACGGATGAAACAGTTAAATAATGAACACCACTTCAACTTGGAGTCGTTAAAGGTTTAAGAAACTAGTAAGTGCTTACTCCAGACACAATGCGGATTGTTAAAGTTTAAGAGAATCTCCAAGTTTCGAGAAGCCATTGCTAACAAGTTTAACTGAATTTAGGTCCTCGAATCAATTAATTGCTTAACAAGAGCGTTTTGATTATTTTAATGCTAACTTTAAGGTGAAAAATGGTTAATATTATGATATATTAATTTAAGGGTTTTCTTAATCTTCATTGGGCTTTATAAATGGAAATCACTTCGTGGATTACGATTTATAAAAACGTGTTTTCATGTTAGTAAATTTTTCAATACTGAACACAATATATAGTCATATTTTAAAATACCGTAAACATAAAATCGCATAATGATCCAAATTTACGTTTACCTTGGGCTCCACACGAATTGTGGGAGGATTTTTTTATGAAGTTTAAAACATTTATTTTGCAGAAAAGGTCTTAATTTAAATTTAATGGACTTAAAGAAATAACATTATGTCGAATAGGTTTTCTATACATTTGATATATCTTCTATAAAATATTAATCCCATATGATATAAATATATTCGTCAACAGATAGACCTACATACAAGAGTATCAGATCGTTTGAAAACGATAAAAAGATGTGAACGACCAGATGGGACGATTCTGACCATAAGGGAGGAAACTTTGTTGTCGAACCCTGGACAATGGACAAAGGAAACTATACTTGGAACAATCTTTATCATATCCTTAAAATAGCTTTGTTGGAGAAGGATATCTGAAATATTCAGATATAGAAAGCTGACATTCTTATTGTTTACATGTTCAACCATGTTGAAAAGCTGCGTGTTTTAGGTATTTTTATTCGTGCTATATGAACTACTCGAATGTCCCGGATCGGTGCAACAATTTGCAGCTAGGTGAAGTATATAAAAAATATATATTTAGGTATGGTATTGAAGCAAATTAAGTGCAACAATTTTCCCAAGAAGAATGAAAACTATTTAATGGCAAAACCCAATACTTCTCTAAGGTTCGACATTACATTTTCACATTATAGGAAGCTGTTAATCTCTATAAGATAAAAAAACAGCTTTTACCTTAAACAAAAAAGTCTTATTTTGTTAGGAAATTAACTTTTATCACTAGAGGAAAATATAAAAAAATACAAAACAGTATAACCAAGATTCAGTTGACAACTGACTACAAGCAGGTATGCAAAACTCACTGAATAAATGTATTCATGATAGGATTTTAATATAAAGACTCAGATCTTGGGTTGAACTTAGCAAGAAACTGTATTACTCAAATAAACTTTGCTAAGTAAAGTTTAACTATGATTTCCCCATGGAGATATCTTGCTCCTTTGATCATTCTACGAAAATTAACGTTCAGAAATTAGTTAATAAGATCTCGTAATAATTGAGAAACAAGTTGATTAACATACATCGTACATAAAGTTAGCTATTAATCAGAACTTTTCAAATTATAATCAACAGTCTTGTTCGTAGCTTTGTATGATGCGTTGTAATTGTAGAAACCTGAATACATGAGTCTCTCCTAGACTTTTACAAGTGTATAGCAAAAAAAGGAAACATAAAAAGGAAATCGTTTAAGCTTTGAAATATAGTGGTTGTCAAAATGTTGGCCCACATTCCTTTTTCACAATCCAGGATGAGTATGTGTAACAGACGTTTGAATGTCGAATCCATAAATATAGTAAAATCATCGAGGCCTGACAAAAACACCATTTGCATATACTAATATCTAGATGGAACACCCCAATCCAATATATTGGGAGAGTGCACTTCAGTTTACCGCTGTCTTAAATGTCACTTCGGCGTCTGATGTGTCAAAGGCACGATAAAAGGATGGAAAATTGTGTTTCCATGGCATATAAATATTAGATAAAAATTTTATGAAAGATTTCATAAAATTACCTTTCTCCTAATACCTTTAAGAATAAATTTTGCCAAGCCTAATAGCCATTTCTTTCCAGCTAAAATTTTACGGTAATTTTAATGTCGTGTGTTGGAAACTGTTTTCAAGGGCCACAAAATATCCATCTTTGTGCTATAAGTGGCATCTGCTGTCATGCAAACTGGTACATATTCATCATAACTTGTACTACTGGCATTTATGTCAAGTTGGTAGTCACTTCGCATGTCATATATACTCCATTTATATGGATGAATACAAAAATAAATCCCCAGAAGATCTCAATTAAAAGTGAAGGAAAATTCCATGGTTTAATATCTATTATTAAGAATTATTTAATTTTTATGAAATAATTAATTAGTTACCAACAAACATTAAATCTTCCCTTTATTTTATATACATAAATAATACATTAACGGTAACAAAGCAGCTAACTCGTGGCTTTTGATTTGATGCCAGGTATCATGAACATCTCAATATCTACTTATTCGACGATTTCATATGCGACTATAAACACTGAATCAAACTCCCTAACTCAATTACCCCTTTGGCGAGGTGATTCTATCCGAAATCTTAAATCAAATTCTCTGTTGATATCGATTCAAGTTCAATTCAAAACGATCAATGTTCTGATAATTCTTCCTAAGTTATTTCTTAAATCCGTAAAATAAACCAATATTTCTATCGTCTTAAATATTTTCAATTCTATTATCTATGATTTCATATTTAAAAAGTAATGATTCAGCTGTTAATCTTGTTATCATCTTGATCTACCAAATTAAAAATCAATTTTAAGAGACTAATCAGAACAGTTTGATTAAACTACAAAATGGCGGGTTTGTCAGTTAGCAAAAGTGAATTTGGAAATTAAATCATTTATTTATCATTCAATCCTCCCCAAAGAGTTTTCATATCCCCTGTAATTTCGAGTGAATTAAATCTTGATACTGTCAAGGAATAAAAAAATCATTAAAATTGTGATAGGTGGTTCCCAAGTATTTGTCTACGATTTGTCCTCACTACCACATCGCTTCTTCTTTATATCCTGAATCACAAAAAAGAATCCGTATCTGATTTTACAAGTGTCATGTTGTTCAATCCACTAAAATCTCACAGTTTGTTTTAAGCCAAATGTAATAAAAAGGACGCCGTCAATCCGTGGACGCGGGCTTTCATTAATTATCCCAAAATATTTGTAAACTGTCTGAAATCAAGATTGTGGCCTTACAATAGAGGCATAATCAACTCCTTCTAAAAAAAACACATTACCAATAATTATCGTATTAAAGAAAACCCTAAATATCTTTTCAAATAACTTACTTCAAATAAATGCTGAAAGAATTAAAGAAGACTAAAACATGTATTAGGTATGTGATAGAAAGTGTATGAATATTGTGTGAAGTGCACAGGATAGTTGGATGGATTAAGTTTGAATAGCTGCATTTCATTTAATAAATCTGCTTGTGCTCAATAACTGTATAACTGTATCTCTATTTAAAGCCATCACACCAATGTAATTTAAAGAAGATGAATGTTCCTGTATGTTTTTACTTTTTAAACATTGTTGGTTTGGAAGTACGGAAAATACGACTTAAGTTATTTTGACTCCGGTGACACATTTAAAAAGCTGTCTTTATTTGAAATAAAGATGCTTAGTGAGTCAATGGATCACTACATGTATTAGTTGACTGAGTCCAGTTAAACCAATCCTAACTATTTATAGCTGTCATAGTAACATTTTTTATTTTTTTGCTTGATACTCACTTTTAGATCTGAAATCACAAATCACACAAATCTTCGTACTGATTACTTACCTGCAAAACAAAATAGGATTAGTTATGCTTCAATAAGACGAATGACAGACAAACAAAAATCGAATTGTGAGTTTCATTTATTGCAAATAAAACCCTGCACAGTAAAGATGAAAGAAAAACTTTCCGGAAGTAACAACACTTGATAATCATCTGAAAGAAGAGTATAACAGCAGGTAGATAGAACGATACGGCATGTCTGGAATGGTGTAAATAACGTAAAACGTGACCAGCCCTCGGAACTTCAGCATTATCACAATTTTCGTTCAAGAAACTAAATAGATTTTGTTCCTTCGTAATATACGGGTTTTTGAGTCAGCGATTATTTACATTTTCACGAGAGTAATTTTCGTTTTTAGGAAACGGTTTCTCATTTTTTCTTGTTTATTTTGGTTTTCAAATAATGATTGTGTATGTTATAATCTGTGTTGAATGGAAATAAGTGTGATTTCAAAAGCTTGTTATCGAATAACAGGACTTATGCAATACCAGATAAACCGCAATATATTTTACACCTACTATTATTATTAAACCATATACTGTTATCATTTATTCATAATCAGTAGTTCTTAAGGTTTTATCTGATGAATTATCAAATAAAATTCATTAAGGAATAATTAACTGATCGAATAGGTATCACTTACTATTTCCGTGTTTATACAAAAAGTGATCTCAATATGGACTGGACTTTTTAATTATTTACGAACCATAAAACAAATCGTAGTTAAAAATTATTGAGTTTTAAAGATAGCTTTTCTAGGAGCAAAAAGACTAAAAATTTGGAAACTATTTCTAAAAGGAAGTTGAATGAATTTTTATTTCATATCCAATTATTATAAATTTATTATTTTTTTCATACATTTTAGTTCAGTTTTGAAATATGTTGAGCTAACTTACCAAAAAGATTCATAAGTATACATCATTATTGAAATATCCCCTTCATAGAGGCGCAGAGGCAAAGGGGGATCATTTTCGCTGGTAAACACCTGATCACTGCTATATATTTTCTTCGACCCCCTTACTTCCCACAACCCCAACAATGTATTATACCGACACTCTATCACCCATCCGGTCTGAGGAGGCAATTTAAGCAAAACGTTATAACCTTTTACCATAACATTTAAAAGATTTTCACAAGATATAATGCGACCTTAAATTCTTTAAATTGAGAGAAAGTAGTTAAGTACTTCAAGTAATGACTGATATAATTATTAGGAACCTATTATATCTTGGCCTGTTGAATATTTTGCAGCTTATAACAGTAATTATTTTCAAACAATTAAATCAACTTCCTCTAAGACTGAAATAAAGATGCTTAGCATATTTCAATAACAAATGCAAACTACTTTAGTGTTTAAAAGTAAAAATAAATCAACTTTGAAACATAAACCGTTATTGTGGCTGATACATAACTGTTACCCCTCAAACGAAAGAAATGGAATTTTTAGATCACAGAAGATAACACCCTGTCCAATCACAATCATAATTACAATATCTGTCAAGTTAATCTTATGTGCCTTCTTTCATCAATAACCAAAGCATCGATGATTTCCCCAGCGGCGCTATAACGTTACTAATATTGAGATTGCTGGTGTGGCTTTTAGATGGATTGAAAGATAATGGACACATCTATTGATTTCCTTACAATGCATTAATGTAATATTTCATATTAAATTTAAAGTAATAGTGCACTTCAATGGATTTAAAAAGATTTTTTGGATTTGGATTGTTTGCTTGATTTTTTTGTATGAATAATTCAATGTATGCAAACTTCAATACGTGCATCAGGACAAAACTCATATGGTTTTGTTCTAATTAAAGTTTCAAAAAAAGATATTTATCAAATCAATGTTGATACAGCTATATTCAAATAAAATCATTTAAATTTGTTATGACAAGTTTATTTATGAATACTTCTGAGAAAATTGTTGAACTAAATTTTATTTGCGTTCTACTCATTGAATTTAAATATAACTTCATTTCAAATAAAAACCCATCTTCGAAGGTTTAAGGTATTACATGTAATTAGGAACATAATTCATAATAGTTAACTGATTTTTAGTTAAAATAGCTGTATTGCAATTTAGTTCTGTAGCTGCCAGAAATGTATTTATATATGTGTGTGTTATTACAGTATACAGGAATAATTCGTAAATTAAAAATATAAATATAAAAGGTAGTTTTGGGATTTATTATCCTTTATCCATATATTTTTGTTTTCTTATAATGTTTTATAAAGAGTGGAAGCCAATTAATGTAGAGAGAACATCGGTGGCAAGTACTAAATTCGCCTCCCAAATGAAGATAAAATAAAAGGAAGTAAATAAAAATCCTAGTGTACAATAAATAATTATGCAATGATTACTTAAAATTGTAAACTGAAAAGGTTGAAAAACATTGAAAAATTAAATACGATTGAACAACGACTTAATTACTTTGACTCCGGTGACACATTCAAGAAGATGTTTATAACATTAAAATTAAAGTTAGTAATATATTTTAAGTCTTCGGGACTTTGAACTCAATCATCAGATGTTATTATAATTTTTTAGTCCTAGTTTCACTTATTAAACCAATCCCTGAAGCCATTGGTGATTGGCAGAATTTGAACCCAACCCCCGAAACTGAGATCCCGTGTTCTAACCACCAAACTAGAGCGCTCCCTTTAGTCAAGACATTGGATTTACTGGCTACAGGTGTTGCTGGAATCACAAGCCATCTGATTACCCTATTCGTCACGACCCCGTATTGTGGCGAGGCAGGGGGACGCGGTATTCTGCTTGTGGAGGGGACGAGTCAGAAATTGATGGCGTGGGGGCTAGTGATAGATATGTCGAGCACCTTATACTTTAAGCATCTTGCAACAGTGAAATAAATTTCTGTCTTCCAGATAAAATTTGTCGAATATCAAAACGACTTTTTGGTATCAGAGTAACTTTGAGAAGACTTTCTAGAAAGTTTTATCCGGTAAAACTTTGTATTTCCTGTAGATGCGAAAACTTCTGAAATTTTACTTTCCAAAAATTCTGAATTGTTTTAGAAGTACAGAAACACAGAAATCCATATGCAATGAAACAACATTCAAGGACTGTTAAAAAGCAATATACCTGCCACAAGAGAATGAAATTAAATTGCATTGTAAGCCCATACGCATTTGTAACGCAGCACCGGAGCAACACGTTACACAAAATAGTAACCTTATGTTATAAATATAATGTTAATGGTTGATTGAGTGTGAGCTGAACAGACGATGTAGCTACAATGTAAGTGCAAAAATCAACAAATACCAATAAATAATCTACGAAACATATTTTAAACGACTCTCTATTTATCGAAAAGAACGACCTGGCCGATGAGCCTAGTGGGAACTGAAGTTATATTTAAAAACGCTGTAGAAAAACAAAAACTAAACACCGTTTAAAATGTAGATTAGGTTTTATACTAATTAACAGTTTTCTTAGTTCAGGTTCCAACATTGTTAACTAATCACAATTGGCTTATCCTGAGGTTTATAACTGTTTTAAAAACAAATAAGTATTGAAGAGAACCTTCATTATTGTACGAGTTTAAAACAATCTTGTATTTTAAATATCTCTGCTTAGAAGCAACAGAAAATGTTTCCCTTGAACATACTTAAATCAAACGTATTGAGAATAATGTAGCAAAAGCTGAAATCCCTGTGATAAAAATAATAAGGTCGCTATTAATTTATTGCAAATGTACTTTTATTCATGTTTCAAAACCATAAAACTCACGATACAAAAATAAAAAGGAAATATAGCTAAAAATTCTTGAAACTTTTGCTTCACAATTAAATAACTATTCAGCTAAAATACACTAAGACTTTTAACGGTGTGTTTTAAGTTTTTTAACTTTCTACTTATTAACTGAGTTATTTCACCAACTGGCCCAAACCAATATTTGCCATAGTTTTCAGCGCCTAATAAAAAAATACAAAACACCGGGCACATACAAACTTCATACCAGCAGTTTCGTCTTTCCGGCTTGGGCCATAGACATAATTAAAAAGTAATAAACATAGAAATTATTGATTTCCTATCTGAATAAGTTTTCATTTATATTTGCCAAACAGATTATTTGAAATTAGATATTTGTTTTGAATTCATTGTTTTTTTTTACAATATAGCTTGGTTGATTGTTGGATACCCTGGTATTTTGGCTAAATTTAACGAGTTATTTCAGTAGTTCTTGTGACGTAAGACATCCATTTTTTCCTAACTCTGAGACCAAGAAGAATCAAACCAGTCTTGTTTGCTTAGGCTCCAGTCCACACGCCTAAGGACACAGCGATATTGACTTGCCAACATTTGATTAAATATATTTAGAACCATAACATCACAAGGGGAACAAAATATGTTTTAGTTTACAAACGCAATACAAACTAGCTGACAAACAAAAGAAGCTTATTGAAATCAAATTGACCGATTGACTTGACTCAAATTGATCTCTTAACTTTGCCTGAATAAATAAACCATTTTTAATTTCATTTCATTACATTATTTTCTATGATCGTATCAACCCAACTTTTATGTCAGATTATCTTTATCTTATAATATTTATCCTTTTAAAAACTTTACTTTTATATTATTAAGTCTTCCTAATTCATTACTAATAGAGATGTTAATATGAGTACTTTATCATAAGCACCCTTGGTACCTCAGTATTACTGTAAAAACGGAAAACCTTGTATGGTGAATGCAAGTAATTGTGAAAATAAAAATCATAAAAGAAAGGACATAAGAAAAACATTTTTTTCAGAAAATTATGATAAAACGGTTTAACGATTTAACAAGACATAGAAAACGACACAACGATTACAAGACTAGAAAACTAGATAAAAGAGTGTAAAAGTACATTTGTAACAATTTCACCATGAGCAACCTAAGACACAACGCAATGTACAAGGAAACTAACATATTAACTATTTTCGTCATTTTTCAAAAATAACATTTCTCTGTGACACTCTTTTTTGTTATAAATAGTTGTCATTTAGACAGTTTATATAACACGATTATAGGTTAAAACCTTCATATTTATATCCCCTTCTCTAACCTTCCCAAATCTAAATTTTAAATCTCTTATGTATTTCAGAGATATCAGCTAGTTTGTCTTGCGTTTGTCCAGTATAGGGCAGTTGCTTGTAAATATTGTATACCGTTTGAGAAAGGTTTTCGTTCGTTTGCTAATAACTTTTCGATTTATTTTAAATCAATTGATAAATTCATCAATAACACTGAAGATACAAGGACTAATGTCTGGCTTGATGTATGAATTCGCGGAATCACCAGCTGACTGATCATCCGATTTATCAAAGTTCCCCGCGTCTGACAAGAGAGGGTGACGCGGTAAGCCGCTGCATGGGGGACATGGAAGGAATCGATGGTGCACGAGCTTGTAACATGTTGCAGAACCAGCTTTTATTTTAAACGTGTCGCATAAAGTTGTGTTGAAAAGTGAAATCTAACGGAAATGGTAAAAAAAGCTTTCTTTTTATAGTCAAGTAAGTTCTAAGCACTTCCTAATAGCGCATCGTAAGGCTGTTTCTAACTCAGAGGGTAATTTTGATATTTTAAATGACTTACAGTATTTTGCTAATTTTATAAAATAAAATAATTTCCTAACATAAATGTTGATATTACTTTCAAATTTTTATAGACACAAACAAAATAATCATTGATAGATCCTAAAGTTTATTTCATCCGTAAACATGTTCTTAACCAAAAAGCAGTGAAATTAGATCTTAACAATACCATTTGTATACAATAATGGTTTATACGAGTCACCAATAACAGTGTGGTGAACATACCCTCTTCTAAAACTGTTTATACATTTAAAATATGGAATTTAAGGGGCATTTTTCAATATTTGCTTAGCGCGCAATTGGGTGAAAACCATTGCAATGCAAATTCACACACGTGTAATGCAGCGCTTGGGTCATTGAAAGGTCCCGTGTGGGTTGTAACTACAATAAAAGTTGAAACAATACCCCCGTTGCAGCAGACCTGCATACTCAGCGAATTTCAAATGCAAAACAACATATTTTAATCCAACATAGCGAGATTTGACATGTTTTTTTGTAAGCTCCATAAGAATAACATGGGGAATGAGTATGCAGGTTTGCTGCTAGAGGTATTTTTAAACTGGTTGGTTTTAATTCAATATTTGGTAGATTTGAACTAGAAGAAGCCATTTACCAAGATTTATCAAGATATGTTGAGAAATAAGCGAGATATAGAATTTTACTTATTTCCTATAAGGTTAACATCGAGACAACGTACTGTGTTTACCACTTTCAATATTTCGGTAACCAATGGACATAGAGCGGTGATTCAAGCTACTAAATTGTTTGTTTTTTTGAGCTGAATTCAATGGTGCCAACAAAAATTTGATAAATTTTGTTTTTCTATGTAAAAAACTAAAAAAACCCATTTTTGGGGGAGTTTATCCCCCTTTACCCCCCATTCCAGTGGTCCGATCGGGCTGGTTCACGAACTCGTCTGAGTGATTACCACTTTACACGTTTGCACCAAATTTCATGATGATCGGACCATATTTACGGCCGCTATCGTGTTAACAGACATATATATAGATATATATATAAAAATTCAAACGAATGGTGTTTTTTTGCTTCTGGGGACCCCAAAATGAAAAGTTAACATGGTCTCGGACTTAGGTCTTACCATGAGTACTACCGTAATAGCTTATTCCTTTAAGGAAATTCGCTAAAAAAATCAAAAAAATTAATATTAGTAAGAGGTGAGTATTTTTAATACGTATGATAACAAAATATATTTATCAATAGGTTTGAACCGATACACTAGTTTAATGTCTACGTAACCTTGAGCTTATTAACAATCGTAACCGTAAAACATAAAAAATACTGTTTCACAAATTACTTTTAAACGCTTTTTCATATGGAGCGTAACCGATGTTGAGGAATATTATGGCGCATCAAGGTAGTGCCATAAAAATGACTAGATAAGTATTGGTTGAAGTATTAAATGACACAGCACTTTAAAGACACATTTTTAAAGCTATTAAATAAATAATTTAATTATATTTTGGATAAATTATTTAACTCGCTTTCTTTCCTCAAGCTCGACGGCAACAAAGTATTTAGTGTTATTTTAGTTTTGTAGAAGTTTTAAGTATTTGCGCTACAACTACTCTAACATTGTGACTTTTAAGAGGATTTCAGTCCTAAGAGTTTAATAAGATTATTGTTGTTAAAATGAACACGAAAAGAACTTCTTTTGTAAACACATTTATAAAGTATCATTTCAATTTTAAACTTGTTCTAGAATTTCCTCTAGTTTATGAATAGTACGATCTGAAAAAAGAGCTTAGTAAATAGGAACTTTTTCTTTTATATTTTTATAAAATGACTTAATTATTTGTAGTCGTTTGTAGGAATGTACTTGTGATAAACAAAAAAACGCTTATCTTAGTTTCAATAAATTGTAATGGGAAATACAGGTGGTTCCAGACTAGAGTATCTGTTGATCCAGACAGGCTCACCGCCAGCTATCATGCACAGATTGAGATCTAGTCTTTGATACGCCTCCTACTCAATTACAAGGCAAAGCTTCAGCACTACAAAGTCATTAGTAGGGCAGATCAAGCGTAATGTTGATAAGACTAATCTGAACACTAGCTTATGCGGGGATGCCTAAACTATCCCTCTAATGAATGTACGGCTGCGTAAAAGTATAATTTTATATTCAGCTTCGTTACTGTACTGATGTTTTCTTTAAATACAAACCGAAAAACGTGTAACGATAAATTTGTTTTTTTACTAAAAGAAAATTAATTTTTTACTAAAATAATAAATTCAAAATACCTCATAGGTACATTATGAATATAAAACTAAACATTTGCATGTTGTTGCTTGCATAGATAACTACTTTAAATCTACAAAGACCCAGATTTATTAGAACCGTTTAGAGAGTAGAGCTGTTTTTGATTATTTACTTAAATATTTACTTGGCTTAACATTTGCATTGTGTTATTGTAATAATTAAAAATGTACAAAAATGTTTCACGTCTTAACTAAGGAGAAAAAGATAGTTTTTTACGACATATGCCATTATCTGGTCATATACGGCTTTTTCAAAAAAATTTAATTGATGGTGGAAGCGAGACTGGACAGTAATGTGACCAATCAAAATCGATCGCCATTTTCCACCATCTGTGTATATTTTCCATCTTATATGAAAATAAGGTAAAGTGTAAATAAAGGTTTAAGTGTTATTATTTACATCCAGTCATAGAACGTGGTAGTTGGTTTGATATTCTGTTTGTTCATAAAAAATATTACCTTGGGCAAAGCTGGAATCGCACTTTTTTATTTGGCACGCAAATAAATATAAACATTGTTACTATTACAGGATCAAAGTTTGTAAGGCCTCTTAAGGTTAGTGCTGATTCAGGTTAACAATGACGGATGAGTCAGTTGCTAAATAATGAACACCACTTCAACTTGAAGTCAACAAAGGTTTAAGAATCTAGTAAGTGCTTAGTCTTGACAGAACGCCGATTGTCAAAGTTTAAGAGGATCCCCAAGTTTCAAGATGCCAGCATTGCAATTAAATCCAATTAGAGTTTATTTTAAAACAGCTTATCCCTCATAACAGTATAACATATGAATATTGTTGATGAAATTAAAAGCACTTAATATGTTTGCTTTGCAACATTGCCTTTTTTTAACCGGCAGCTCAATCCAACCTCGAACACGAATATTTCTAACTTTATATTAGAAATTGTATTTATTTTCAATTAGCACATAATTAGGAAAACGGTTTATTCATTTACCAACTTAATTTTATTCTTTGGGCTCAAAAACCAATTAAAACCCTCCAAGGCAGCACTGTTTAGTAATAATGAATAGATTGAAATAAATAATTTTAATTTGTTCATTACTCATCATGAATGCTACTGTAATAGAATTGACTGTTGTAAGATACAAGTCAAGTATAATTTGGGATTCTATTCCCAAACAGTTTTTATCTTAGTAATTACGATGATTTTTTTTCTTGAAATTAAATTCATACTGAGAAGTTAATTAAACTAGTCAAAGATTATATTTAGATTTAGTCATATGTTGATATGGGTAATACGTCATTAATTAGTTATATTTTTTTGCTATTTTATACTTCTCTTGACTTCTTCCTCAACTATGAATGATTACAATAGCACCCATTCTTAATATATTAAGAATGGGTTTTACTTAATATACAGTACTTATTTAATGGGTAACCGAACCACTGCTACTTTTTATAATAACTTAAAACGTATGAAAGAAAATGCTCATTATTTTCTACTTACGTACTAGAAGTCAACTTCTATGAATTAAAACGAGGAATCAGGATTCTTTTAAAATATTCAAGGTTAGTTGGAAATAATTTTTTTTTTAATCAAATATAATATTCTATAATTTGTCAAATTCATTGAAAATAATAAAAATGTGCCAAAGGAATAAAGGAGCAGCTCAGCCACCCGGGAGAAAACTTTGCTCTTAAAACAGTGAAGTAGGCAAAGAAAATAACACTTCGAACAATCCTTGTCATATCTCTAAACATAACCCTTGTCCTCTAAACCCATATTTATCCATATGGAAGATAGTTTTAATGGTTTTTAGATGAATGTTATAAGAACGCTCTATTTTATTGATCTTAACTATTTTAGATTATCACTATTCAAACAAAATTTGATTGTATAATTTGATGTAACTAATAAATAATAAAATACCTTTTTTTAAGAAATAAATAGTTTGTACTTATTTCTCACAAATTCAATCAATTTTGGTTAACCTATAAAGTTTTTATTCATGCGAATTTATTTGATTAATTAACATGTTTTTTATAGGTATTTTGAAGATCTTTGGTTGATCAACCCAACGACGTCAGCATCAATATAGAACTTACCAAGACCTTCAACAAGTGACTTCGGGGGTGGGGGGGGGGGGGTATTCTTCATACTTTTACATTCTCTAGGGTCTTTGTCATCATATTTTTGGTTTCTGCATGCAGCCCATCCTAACGAGAGTTTAATAAGACATATGTTTAGCCCATCATTTCCAACATTGAAATTGAATACGAAAGGAGATTAAAGGTAATGTAATATTTAAAAAAACCTACAAAACAGTGCTGTATTTGAAATTAAATTATACTGAACTTGATCGTTAGGTAATGGATGATCAGGGAGCAGAGAAGTGATAGGTAAAAATAACACCTGATAGTTATACGAGTACTAAATTAGTCGTATATTATCCCACTATATTGACAAAGTAAAGTTATACACTGTGATTTCACAATGAAGATTTTTGGGTCTTTGATCATTCACCGAATTAATGCTGTTAAGCTAGCTAAAGATACATAGCATGTTGTTAAAGAATACATGCTATAAGTGTACGTGTACACTTATTGAAATTCTACAGCAGATTAAATATAGGCCTAATAATAATGTAATTATAAATGTATGGTAAATATATAGTTTTTATAAAATATATTGCTTCGATAATCGAGACTAAAATGACGTTGTTTAATACTATGTGCTTCCTCGTGTTATAGAATTGTTTAACTTACCGTAAACATATGCTTGAATAATGAAACATATCAAACTTAATTTAGAATTCGCAGCAGCTGAACAATTGGTTATGCATACACGTACTTATAGAGGAAAATTCTCAGAAATAGAAAAATAATTCAGACAGTATCTATAATATTCTTCAATACCAAATCTGAGAGGAGCTTCATTATATGTTGATGTTGTTAATATATTGTCATGCAAAATTACTGGTATGTAGAAGGTTACACTGATTCTTTCATGTTAGGTTTGAGAATAATAATTTTATTGAAAAAGTCAACTAAATTTCTATCCTGTAAACCTTTTTACTAACATCATTCAACATTATTAAACTGTAAACAAAAAGAATTTCAATTTTTTAATTTTTAATAAGGATTGTTTTTTATAAATAATTTTTGCAAAAACAATTTTTAACTGTTTATATCTGACATACTAAAAAAAGTTAGCTAACTTTGTACACATCAAGTAAATATTAGAGATAGCATGGCTGAAATCGTGTACATAAAATATACCTAACTGGAGAACTTCAACAGTGCTATCATCTGTGCAAGAGCTAATATTAAGAGTATTTCTTATTTAAAATTTTTTTGACAAATGACAAATCTTTATTGTGCATGCTACATCTGTTTCAGTTATTACAAAAGTAATGCACAGACAGGTACATTTTCAGGGTTTTACAGCACAAAGGTTTTGAAATCATAAAAAATATTGGTCGCTGCCGGTTCGACCTAGCGTGCACGAACCACGACGGAAGCTAACCTAATCTTTCAATGACCGGTCTTATTCGTTTCACTATGATGTTAGTGTGTAAATGTTATGTGTCAATCAGTGTTTCTATTTTAATCCTGTGACAAGCCCCTAAAGACGCTGCCTGAAGATGTGGTTGTCAACACATGTTGCACAACCACATGTGAAAAACATGTTGCAGTAATAGACAACGCAAAACCGGATATTGTATAAGGTATTTATTTTTATCACTGAAAAATATTGGCTTTGACATATCAATTATTTAATAACTAACTAAACTAAAAATAATAAAATCATGCTCAGGCTTGCTACGAAGATTCGTTAAAAAATTACTCAAAACTTTAACAAGCTTTTTCTATTATAATTGTTTTAATCTTGTGTAAAGATTTTGCAGTATTCGGTTGATTAAAAGAATTCGGACTTTAGATAAATAAATCAATGACTACTGATCTACATTCTTACGGACGATAATTCGTTGTGTTTTTTCGTTTAGGCTTATTTCTAAAGTAATATTTAATACCTGCCCAGCCATGTATTTTAAAGGCAATGGTATCTAGATAATACTTCATTTGGTTTTCTTTCCAAAGTAATATTTTGTGATTCTTGCCCAGTCAAGTATTATGAAGTCTTATACAAAGATACTTCATAGTATAATGCACGACTTACAGACGTACGACGTTTGTAAATCACAAGCCAGCTGATTTCCCTATTTGTTACAGTCCCCCCTTGTTCATGTAAAAGGGGAGGTTCCGTGGTAATCTGTTGGAAGGAGGGGACAAGTAAGTAATCAAAGGAGAATATCATGTCATAGATAAGCTCCATGCTTTTTTAAATTTCTTTATATGCTATAGCTTGTTAATGCAATTCCTTGGGCGGTGCTCTATGCTTATTACTTAAATTCCAAGATTTATAAAGTTAAATTTAAATAAATTTTAATTTTTGAAAATAAATTTTTTTTAAGTGTAGCTTCTAATTGGTATTGTAATGTATCAAGCTATATCAGTTTCGTGCACCTGCGAGTTTGCCATTTTTGTAGAGTTGTGATCCCAAGAAATCCTTTAACGACATAACTTTTGAATACAGTCTTATGTTAAACCATCAACATGTGAATGCTTATTATGAACTAGTTTCAAGTGAAATAGTAATAGCAGCAATATTTGAAGTCTATAAATGATTATAGGAAATGTAGCTCATGAATGCAATTGGCATACATGATGGGTATGTCATATAAAGAAAATTCTAACTGGCAAATAAATACTTACGAATAATACAATTTAATTTTTATCATGCATTGAAAATAATTCTTATTTTCGGTTAATATAATTTACTATATTTTTAATTGGTAGACTTCACAACCATACATTTAATGATATACATGAGCATGTATTTTCAATATTTAGTTTTACTGACGTTTAATTTCAGTCTACAAACCGATAAATTCATGTACTATTTTATTATTGGTACTATAAAAGCCTGTAAGTAATGTTTTAGAGAGTCCATCTTAACGTAATGCAGCAAAGAAGCCGGTTCCTGTAATTCTTAAGCAGTGGGCATGCTATTTAAGGGTTGTTATAAAGCAATATTCCTTGCACACGCAAAGTAATGAAATAAAATTGCAGTGTAAACCCACACGCAGTAGTGAAACAGCGCTAGTGCAGCCGGTCACGACAGCCGGGATCTAGCGTAATGGTTGATAAGGGTTGAGTGTGGTTTATACCGACAATGTAGGTGTGAAACTCAATAATTTTATGCAGTTTTATAAATTATTGTATACTTTAACCTTATTTGACTGAACAAAATTCATTGGGAATCATTTGCTTTTGAAATTATCTTAATAGCAATGAATAGTTAAATTTTTTCTTCGCAAGGTTGTTGATCTCAAGCAACTAAAAAGGTCTCGTCCTTTTTTTGCGAAAACTTTGTTTCAAACTAGGTACTTCGTAGCTAGTTCGAGTTGTATTTCGATTAGTCTATAATATTGTAATTCTGAGGATATCACATGGAAACTAATATGAAGTAATGTCAGAGCTTTCATTTGTTCTATTGGGTGCTATAAATTCCTCTGTATGTTATAAATCTATTCAAAACTTTTAATCAAAATTTCAATAATAGAACTCAATAATATTTTAAATAAGCGTGTCTAGAATAATATTATTAAATAAATCTCACCAAATATTGTTTACGACTCATGGGAAACACCTTTGACACAATGCGTAAAATATAATTAGTGTTCCTAAAATTATAATTCAGGAAATATAAAACTTCTGAAAAACCGAACAGAGTTCCTAACTTTCTTTTATTACGTACAAAAGAGTTCTAAGTGTTCAGGCTAGTTGTAGAAACAAATTTCACGTTTTACTTCCTGTTATAATGAGTTGGTTTCCACATTAATTCTTAAAATAATAATACGAAATGAAATAGATAGAAAAAAAATTGCCCTTGCTACTTTAATGAGTTTCAATGACTCAAAAGATGAAAAAGACAAAGAGGATGTTCCACTGCTTTAGGATAGACGGTATGTGTAATAGGCGATGTTACATCGAGAATTGTTGACACCAATATTAGAAAATGCCATATTGAGTATTGTTGGCACCAATATTAGACAATGTCATATTGAGTATTGTTGACACCAATATTAAGCCCTGGGGTGGTCCTTGCCTGTTGTCCACGTTATTGGCACCTGAAGCGTTGTAGGATATAAAGGTTCGGCCGTATCAATATTGTTTTCTGTATGTAATATCTTCCTTCTTAATAACAAACGACTTTTTTTGTATATCGCTTGGTTTTAAAGACGTAAAATATTAGTATACCTTGATTATAAATGGTAATTAAATGTTTGAATGGTACACAATCACATTTTAAGATCAATATTATATAGTAAGAATCACTTCTATATAGAAATATTCTTAGTAAACCAAATACATCTTAAAGCTATGAAAATCCTTCAAGCCAATGAACATGAACTTAAGATTCATGATCAAATAAGACAAGTTAATTACTCGTGCAGGATACTTTGGTTAACCAATGAATAATCTCTCATAACCCTGGTGCGTAACAAACATGCCGGGAATTTCAGTGTTGTGGCTAAACTGGTATTAAAATTGAATGCCTAATGAAAGGGTTGAAACCACTTTTCCTTATTGGAAGGTGAAGAGTTTTTTCTAGAGTAATGTATTACATATTTTATTTCATTTCCCGAATTTTATTGAAATATCTGTTTAGATAAAATGTATTGAGCCTCAATGGTCAAAAACGAAATTATTTGTGGTACTCAATAGGATACTCACCTTAAAAATGCATACAAAAGGTTTCACTTTTACAGATTCTTTGATGTTACATTTTCTTGAATCACGACAGAGACCAAGCTGAACGCACACAGTCTTGTTTGTCCGGGTTGCAAGTCAATACAGCCCGAGGGCGCAATAACTTAGGCTTGACCAATATCTAACATAGGTCATTTTATAAGAAATTCAATTTCAGATTATTCTAAGAAAAAAATTTTTACAAAGTATTTTAAATTTATTCCTACATACCATTATAATGTTTAACCCTGGGGAAAATCTATAAATCTCATCAGGTAGATGAACAAAACGTTTATTTTTAAACTAAGGCCATTTTTTTATAAGACATGGAAGATAAAAAAGGAATAAATTGGTTGCAATTGACAAAAATATACCTGCTTCATATACATTTTTAACTTTTAAATAATATCAGATATGCATATATTATCATTTATTATTAAATTACTAATAGTAAAAATATCATATTTGAAATTTATGCAATAATGGTGTCACAAAACGTTAAAAAAACAGCAAGCGAAATCAATGTTATGTTTTATAATTATGATGCATAAAAAATATCCACGGTTCCCCACGTAGCTTTTTAGAGGTTTTATGAAACCGTTACTGCACCAACATTTTAAGTACATATTATGCAGTTTATGTTTATGTACGCTAAATTTAGGGGCCTCTTGGGCTTATTGCCAGTTTTGAGGCTTCCTTCTCTTGATAATTCTAAACTAAACAAAGGCTGACAGTCAACCTAAAACCAATTACATTTTAATATAATACTCAAACAAAATTAATAAATACATAGGAGTTCTGCAAAATGGACTACAGCAATATAACAAGTAAAACAGTGCAGCTTCACTTATTTCTTATGACTTCCCTTGCTCTAGCCTAACCTCACTAAATTCACAGGTCCATCATATTGTTGTTTATTTACTTCGATGATCATATTGATCGAATGATTGAGTGGGATAGTGGATTGCTCTAATTCACAATTCTAGATTAATTCATGTTGCATGGTATTACGATGGTGTTTTAGTGGCTACCTTAAATAAGCTTATCGCGATTAAAAACTCTCTTTGAGTTAAATAAATGACTTTGAATAAATGTATAGTTTTAATTTAATGGCTTGTTTAAAATTTGTAAATCTTTACTCGGAATGATATCAAGAGAAAAATTTTTCGTTTAATACATGGAAACAAACGCGCTGTTGACTATGTTGTTTAAAAAACATTAGCTATAAATTGCATATCAGCAATAAACAATGATATTTTATTTTATGAAAAAAAAACACATCACATTCATAGCTAATAACACTTTTGCCGCTGCTGTGAACTTGTTAACCAATAAGAAAGAAGATAACCAGAGCATTGTTGTCCTAACAATACATGACACAAATATTGCTAACAATTGACTGAGTCCATGTCATATTTGTTATTTCACAATGTTACGATTCATATAAATATGTTCATCTGATCTGTTGTTTTAACACTAGAGTTACGAACTAAAGGCGAAGATTATAAACAAAGTAAACAATCTAGAATTATTTATTTTACTGGGTGATTGATTTTAATAAGTTCAAGGGTTGTTTTTCACGAAAGGAAGTGCTTTTCAGAATTGCGCTTCATGCCTGTGCAGGTGGTCACATGACTGAAACTCATTGTTGGCCTCTTTTGCTATAGGACAATTTTACGCTTACTTCGTTTCCGTTTTCTACTATTATTGGTTTAAGGGTGATGTGCTGCATTATATGTCGCTATGGTGGTAAACGAAGCAGCAAAATATTGGCAAACTCGCCCACATGGAAATTATGCCAAAACCATTTAGTGGATCGTAAAATGAATATTACACCAAAGTTTTGGTCAGGAAGTATACAGCTAGCTGATGATATTCGGAGCAAGGGTTGGAATGTTTGTGCTATAAAGTGAAAACGGCAGTCAAAGAATTATTTTAAAGCTAAACAAGATAGAATATGCTATCTAATGCTAGCTAATTTGGGGAAAATACTCTTGCTTTAGCAAATAAAGAATTGAGAACAAGCTTTTTCAGGGTTATTCTGGATTCAAACGTTTTATTATAGCTTTTTTGACATTTCAAAGGAGAGAGCCCTTTGAAAATCTTAAACAAGGACACACGTGAGAGGGTTACTCATCCATAAAACGTCAAAAGAATTTTGTACAGCCTAGGGGCCGTTTGAAGTGTCCCCTCTCTGAGAACCGAGCCACATGCTAGAAAGTTGACCCAAGATAAGAATTATGAACGACTTTATGACGAACGAATTGTGACTGGCAAAAAAACTTTTATGGTTAGTCTCAAAATTTTGGGTCGAACCATTATTTACACAAATTACTTGGGCAATATACATTTGTTGCTGAGGTAAGCAAAACTTTCCTTTAGTAGGCGGACTCGAAATTTCCTGCTGAAATGAACCTAAAAGGAGAAAATTTTCGGAAAATTATACTTAACGATTAAAACAGATAATTATTTTTTTGGTGGTAAATTTACATAACACTAGACCCGTCACATAACGACGTGACGATTTTGCCAATATTTTGCCTTTACTTGCTGTGACCGCTCATGTAATCTTAAGTGTTGTGTTATTGGCTTGCATCTTGGTTGCACGTTAAATGTTTAGTCTGCTTTGCTGCTTAATGTATATCCTAATATATTATGCTTGACACAAACTAAAAAGTTAATTTTTTGTCCACGGATTCTGACATGAGGCCTGCATTGAACTTCTAAATTACAGAGAATTTTCTAAGTAAAGATATTTTATAAAATATAATTAAAAAAACTATTTAAATGAAAACATTAAAATGAGTAAATATAATATAAATATTCTAGGCAAAGTTTTAATGGGTTTTAGTTTTTTTACGTTGACGTACAATTTACATCTCCTTCATTTACAACAATACTCATGTAAATAAAAAATATATAACTGCAAGATATATAAAAGTGCGGACGTAAAACTCAATGCTAAGGGTTAAGTTGTTTTGTGTTGGGATGAATACAAATTTTTATGCGTTTTATTATTGATGATTCGATTCTATCTATTTTAAATGTTTAAGTGTCAGAACTAGCAAAACATTAAAACTTAGTTTGTTTAATGTTTTTTTAAACATTAAACAAACTTTAGCCTAGTACTGTCTAAGCTATTTTCCTCACTACATTAAAAAATCTCCCCCACACAATAGTAGCCTTTGTTTGATTAGTGTCAAGTCGAGGAGATATCGAGTTATACGATTCTCATCTTGTGGTCGAGCCCAGTTTGGAGGATCAGAGCTGGAGGCCGACCGACGAATGTCCATTATAAACCATTGTTGTCTGCTGGGCTGAAAGCTCTATTGTGGGAGTGAAAAGAACACCATAAATCTACTTTATTACATGTTGTTCACTTGTGCCGAAAGAGATATCTATAGAAATCAAAACCAAAAGGAAAAATTTTAGCTCGTTTTGTTTTACATTGGTTTAGCGTTTTTATATGTAGATTTCTCACTCATCGAACGAGGAAAATGCATGTTTTCTTAAAATTTTGTTTTTATTGTGAAACGTCGACTGTATACGAACTCAAATTGGTTAATGTTAAATGGGGTATATTGACATGATCTGAACGGGGATTAGAATAAAAAGAATTACCACTAACGACTTAACCATAATGATTCTACAACTAGTTTGTAGTTGTAAATAAACTCTTTAAACAATTTCCAGTAAACCAATAAAATATTTAACCAATTTAAAAATATTAATAGACATATCACAATTTTATCATAACTAAATATTATATTTACAATCAAGTTTTATGCTTCATAACATTAAATAACTGACATTATGCGTATCCTTACAGAGAAATATATGGGTAGGCTTACCAGACGTCAGGGATTTCCCCGGACAGTCCGGGTTTCAGGCTTGCGTCCGGGGAAACGCCCCAGGTTTGAATTTTATCCGGGGTTTTAGTCAGCCTGCGTGAAAAAGAGAGGGAAACACCCTAAATAAATGAATTGGTTATAAGTTTTGAGCAGTTCTTAAGAAAGTTTATACAAAACTAAAGACATTTTAATCGAAACGAAGGGATATTTTATGGTTTCACCAGGAATCGCACTAAAAGGGTCTCGGCCGGTGACGGGCTGATTCGTTGCGCGACAACTGCTTAACTGCGTCTTCTGCTTGGTCACAAGCCCCATACATTATTTTATCCAATCAATATTTAAAAAACGATAATGCGACGCAAAAACGGCAGCAAAGTAGCCCGTCTGTCCAGACCCGTGGAATTACACCGGACCAAACTTAACACCATCTCATTTACCTTGCCCTCCTCTTGTCCCCCCTTTCTTTTGGTGTCCGGGGTTGGCTCTGAAAATTTATGGAAAGCCGCGTAGTAGGTCTATTTGCAAAGACGTTTACTTTTACTTGAAAGGATTTTTTTTCAACAGATAAGAAGCACGATTTATCAAACCTAAAATAATAAGTATTGAATTTATAAGGGGGTTCTCGTGCGATTCGTCTTAAACAGTCTTTATTCTAATTAAGAAAGATTGGTATGAATCCCTAGGTGAGTTTATCCTTTTAGTTTACTTACATGAAATTTGCAGTAGTTTTATGAAAGATTCTTGATTACTTATTGAATAGTATGCTTACATTATACTTCAGCAATAGATCGTTATACTTCAGCAATAGATCGTTCAGCAACAAAGGTTCATAACATTAAGATAGTAGCTTGAAGTGATCAAGTAAGTTAAAAGCTATTCCAAGATTTCCCCAGACTCCGTTGCAGCCCGACCAATATCATGATTGGTGACCTATCGGTATAATACAGGGCAGAGGGCAGGCTTACCTTCTGACAACGGCCCATGAAAATAATGTCGTTGGTTAGGCTACCACGGTCTATAAAGTTTGGTAAAACATTAATCGTTCTATTTTAATACTGCATTGTAAGGAATAGGTAGTCTTTGTACTATGTTTGTTTATTTTTTGTTATTTGTGCGGCTTGTACGTTAAAACTACCGAGCAAACCGGGCGAAATATTACATAAAGTTAGGTCTAAAACCGATGTATCAAATAATAGGGGTATTTCTGTCCTAGAAAATCTTTTTTTTGTTCTAGTATTTTGGCTGTTGGTAGTTTTTATTTAGTTTCTATGGGACCTTTTGTTGATTTTCAAATTATTTACCTAGGCAAGAGAACAACGGCTGCAACAGCTAGTAATATAAAGAAGAGATGAGATATACCTGTTTGTTTGCTTTACGGGGAAACGATAAAACTACTTGGCTAAAATTTTGCACACAGATATATGATGAATTCAGCCAACAAATAGGCCTATTCAGGTCCTTAAAATTCCCCGGAATTTGCTTCGTAGGTTTTATATTATACATTTTGTACTTATTTTGGTTTTTAAGATTTTTATTTTGTTTTCATTGGAACAATTGATATGTTCCAGTTGAAAAACTATATAAACAGATATTTTTTTTTGAAAATTCAATACCATCTAACCAAGCAAGAAAAATCTAATAATTATTCTGAATGATTCAAAGTCGTGATTCCCGCGCTGCGGCCGGAAAAATGTTTATTTCTACGTGGGGCTAGAAAAAGTAGAACCGTGTCTCGCTTAACCGGTACTAACGTAATTATTTTATTTTATTAACAGATATTTTTAACAATATTCGAAGTAATTGCTCAGTAATAGTATTTCAGAGTACTTTGTAATTAATGAATGACGATTACCATATTACAAGTTCAGACGCTGACTACCAAAGTAGAATGTGTTAAGTCAAATATTAACGAAAATAAAAACTAATATCAATTCGTATTCAAATTAAAGTCGAATATTAATGTTTCACACAGTGATTATTTACCATAAAATTTCAAGCATTTTGAAAAACTGAACGTTCTAAATTTCATTTAAATTTTCTGCCCCAAAAGTGTAGTTTGTGATGGTGAACAGGGCATGAGAAAATGTTAACTACACAGGTGGAAAATTAATAAGGATAAAGTGAACTAATAATCGTTTTAATAAACATGTAAATGTTAATGTATACTAATAAAATTAAGTATTAATGATTTGAAATTAGTAAAAAAAGATTCTGATTTAAAATTTAATGTAATAAAATGAGCTTTGTTTTGATTTTTAAAACATTAACTAGTAATTTAATAATTTTTACTCCATTGTTCAATAAATTTATTCCATGAAAATATATTGCGTGTTTTATTATAGATGTCCCTTTATTAAAGTGTAGAGTGTTTCGCACCAATATTGGCAATATTGGCGCCTTTGTGGACTATTATTGGCCTGTATGCTGTCACTTCAGTCACTGTAAAGGCAATAGCCGGTAATAATATTTAAATACTACAAAATGAAACGAGTGATAAAGGATTGTTTTTACCTGCGTAAATTGTGAAGGTAAACGTAACCTTGGTACAATGTTATAATGTACTTTAATGTTTGTATTTTTATTTTATTTTTATTCAAAAATCACCCAAACTCCTTTATAAGTTGGAAAAGGTTTTATCTAGAATCACTATACAGACTTCTTACTTACTTAATCGCAATGAAATCCAACTTAGATCTTGGGGACCACAAGCAAATTCCAGTTTTCACCTATGAATACAACCAAACGAAAGCTATATTTGTTGTTGTTTGAGTTCAAAGTGTAGAGTGTTGTTGTGTGTTTGTTGAAACTTTTAATAACAAACCAAAGTAATTTTTTTTTCCATAAAATGCAAGACTACTCAAAGAATATTGTTGATTGTATACTTCGTTATGGTTGGTTACAAATATTAAATGTGTAGCCTACCACATGTTTTCAGTAAGCTCATACAAAAATCTAGTATGAGGTTTGTAATAAATGAAACTTGTTTTACTTTCATTAGTTTGTAATTAGCTAAACATATTTTATCGGGTTTTTGTCAAAGAAGAGTCGAGCTTTTAACATTTGAATAAAAAATGTAAACATGAATAATAAATGTAATTCTGCATTTTATATTTATGCTCCTTTTTTACCTAATGTTGCATTAAGTACTGAAGCCTTCATAAAAATTCCCCGAGATCAAATGTCAATGTTGAGCATGATTACATTTATCAAATACGTCACTTCACGTCAAACAAGTAAATGTTAGTTTGGAGCCAACAAGAAAATCGGTTAAACGATGGGTCGATATCGGCCTCATAGGTGAATATTTACCATCAATTGGGGGGTTAAGAAACAGAATACCTGAGTCGTTTGCTCTGATCAATCTTAAACAAATTCACACTTAAATATTTAAATACTGTTTTTATTCTTATTACCGTCTATTTAATCTCCTTCTACATTCGATTTTACACATTTATTTGATTTCAGGTGACAATATGTTATGCAAACTTAAATGTTTCAGGATAAATCAATTACTTAAAGGAAGTAACAGTAATTTGGGAAAAGATAAGTTTAGTCATTTAACGTCTATTAAATAACGAATAAGATTCTGTAATTTCATTATTTTTTAGTTTCTTTTCTTTTTTTCGAACACTAAGCGAGTTTTTATTGCTTTGTGGACTTCCACAGAATAATACAAATTAACTCGAAATTTCTTGATTATGAATTAAGACTATAGAAATTAAAACTTTTAGATTACGAAATGTTGGATATTGGATGTTTCATAAAGAAAGAGATGTTAACTGTCAGATGGATTTGTTTTTATTTATGTTTTTGTTTACTTTTAGAGAAAATGAGTTTTGTAAAGGAATAAAATATAAGTACGTAAAAATTATAGGTTTTTTTTACTAATCACGCAACTCTCTGGGTGATTATGTTTCCATGGTAATCATAAGTTTAATATTTTATACCTCCATAAAAGTAAAATATATTAATAAAAGCCGCACATACATAACATTATTAAATTGCATTACCTCCATACCTATTTATAGACTTTTCATATTACGTTTACAATGTAAGATTGGAACAAATTGTAATCTTCCGTTCCGCTGTCATTTCGTTGCAAACGTGACAAGCTAAAGTAAAAACTTTAGAGTAAATTTCAATTTACCATAAAGTTATTTTAGAGTTACCTTCATAGAATATGTCTTTTCACCACGAAGTAATTTTTAAAATGTGTCACCTATGAAGCGTTTTTATGGGGTATAGGTCATCAGATGCCAAAGAGCCTTCAGCCTTCTGTCGGATACTCTGAAGACGTTATAGAGTAGTAGATCCCAAAATCTATTAGAAGTAAGTAACCTATAACTCGGAATCCATATCCCTCTTAGGTGCTAAATCAAAACATGTCTTCAAATTTAAGAAGGTTCAAAGAGTCTCAGTCGGGAATTAAGTAGTTAAAACCCCTATTCAAAGTGGTCTACCAAAAATTGTGCAATGAAGCAATTGCACTTACAAAAAAATTCCTGAAATTTCAAAAGTATTTGAGATTTTTAAGCTTACACACCGAAATTATAAAATTTAATGTAGCAGAAACTAAATATTAACATTTTCATTATTGAAATATACCTCACTCCTTTACAAAAAAAAAATAATAATAATAATTTCAACTAAATTCATAATATTAGTTTCAAGTGTCCTAATGTATATTTCAAAGGATTACTTTGTATATACTAGTTTAAATTAAATGTAATTATTTTGGCATATATATTTAATATTTAAGTTTAATTACCGTCCATCCAGAAACTAATAACTTCGAACCACTCGCAGTTTCAAGAGCGAAAATACCAGCCAATGTTTACTTGGAACAGACAAGTATCAGCACAACCTCATAAACTTGGCATCACGTGTTTCAACTACTCTCAAACTTTACCTTAGTCTAACTAAATAAATTTGTAATTACCATAAATTGCGACGTCAGTTAATTTTTGAATGGAACTTCCTCTGGTGAATTACGCAGCCATATCATCAATCATATAAATTAGTTATTGAAATATTCATAGAATAGTGACAGTTTATTCATTAAACTTTACAGTATATTATGTTAAAACTATTTCGCGTGAAAAAACTAAATTCTTTGATTCGTACGCAGCGTTATATTACACAATTTTCAGTTAGGTGATGTCTCCATTTTGATAGAACAGAACTGATATTTTTCTGTGAACATGAATACAAATCAAATAGTAATAGTAAGTAATGAACGATGTTGCAAATAATGAAAACTCTGCCCGATATTATTCTTCAAAAAGCCTATTCGATGTTGGTTTACATCATATCCGTAAAGAACCCGTTTACTATTGTTACCCCACTTATATATGTATATTGAAAAACATGTTAGTTTTATTTTAAAACTATATATAACAACTCTACTATACCTAGTTAATAAAGGTAAAGTGACCTTATTATTTGATCGGGTCACGCAATAACTTTCGTTACCTCTATGTAGCGAACAAGATTTCCAATGTTGACCACCTACCTGGAACCAAAAAAAATCAATAAGTCCTTGAAAGTTAAAAAATACCACTTGCGTGGAAAGACACACACACTCACACACACACACCACACACACACACACACACACACACACACACACACACACACACACAAAAGCTACATATAAGAAAATAAACAAATAGCAAAAAGCTAAAATAATGCCTTAATTTGGAGTAAATCTTCTTACATTAGTAATCTCAGTTATGAATCACAATATGAAATTCAACGATGAAAAAATCTGATTTGGTGAAATCTTATTCTCTAAATCTTAATACATTCGAACCGGTTGCTAACACTGTTAGAGTGCCTTAAACAATATTTTTTATTAACCGAGTGCTCGTTTCCACCAGGCGATTGTTTGCGGCCAATCGCGTTAAATGTTTGCTGATCCACTTTCAACGGTTAAGCTTGCTTAATGTAAATGCATCACCAGCTGCACAACCAGGGAAACACTGTAGAACAGGAATTGCAATCAATTAAAGACTATTTTAAAGTATACAACAATTGATTTATAAAATTAATTAAATTATATGTTTCAGGCATAAAATGGAAGGATTGTTGGTATTATTTTTGTTATATTGATACTAATAGACTCTCATAATCTTGAAGAGCTGAATATTGACTTATTTGGAAATACTTTTGAATTCATTATTCAAACAATACTCTTTTCATACACTTTTTTTAAATTGTATAGAAAATCATGTTCAGTAAGAAATTTTTTTTATTTGTGAATAAAATTAAAAATATTAATTTTATGTATCTTTTTGAAAACACTAGAGATCGCTTACTGGTCTAAACTAAAACCAGAAAATAAAAAGGTTTAACTTTTGCCCATTGCTCCAATAAAACATGTGACTGCAAATTGTGTACACTTTGTTGTTAATTCGCAATCAACACGGCAACTCATAAACCCCATGTTATTTTTTTAATTCAAATTCATTCTTCTACAATCCTCAAAAACTACAGTAAATCATATTGGGACAGGAAAGTACTTTTGTATCGGTGTGATTAGATATTTCTTACAGTGACCACAGGCTGATAAAAAGGATCGCAAAAACCATACTTGCCAATCAATTGTATAGATAATTTTATATAATTAGACAAAGTTTTATGTGTAGAGTATATTAAATATGTTTCAAAATATGACCTTTTTAATAAAAAAAAATGTAAATCCAGATTTTAACCTCAAGCGTTAGAAAAGCAACCGTTCGTTTGAAAACATAACAATACATTCATGTAACAATGACACTTAAAAGCACAAATTCTTAAGTGCATGTTAACATAGAAAGATAACTATTACATCTCAGTATGCAGAATTACATCTCCTGTAAAAAAGTCCTCTGAATTCAGTAAAGTCAACATTTCAATAATAAGACAAAATAGTAAACAGTTCTAACTTCAACTAAATTAAATTTTTGTTAAAGCAAACATTAAGAAAAGAAAATATTGACTAAGTAAGAATATGTAAGGAATAGAATCAATTCTGTATCATTTTACATAAATAAAAGGTAATTAATTGTTATTTATAACATGACATATGAAGAATTGATAATATCAAAAAGAAAATTCCTAATTAAAAGCTTTTATTAGATATTTATTACAATAAGTATTTTGCCTATACCAAAAATATCGCTAAAAATATAGAATAAAAGGATATTTATTTTTGAAAATGGCCAGAAATGTCGATGATATGTATCTTCAATACTGTACTTAACAACAATATTAAAAGAGGCCATTAATTTTCTCAATGATATTTCCGTCAATAAGTATATTTACATAAAAAAACTTAGAGGCTCTAATGAATGGATATTCAAAGGTCGTTGTGGTTTCGGCTACCTTATTTATAAAATAAGGTAAAAAACGACATTTTTTCACAGAAGTGTTATTTTTATTTAAATTATAAAACCTGATCACAGACCAAAACTGTTACAAAAATAAATACGTCACACACAAATAAATTACAACGCGCCCTCTTTCAGGCGTTTTTAACAGCTCTGCCCCATGCTAGTCGTTCTTGTCAGACTCGGACAACTGAGACAGTTTCGACAGGTCCAGGGTAGGAGCCACCTTGGACTCGCCTTGCTTCATGAAATCAACGTAGGCCGAGATTTTGAACGTTTGTTCCCTTATGTTTTCCAGCCCTCTCGTCACGTCCTCCTGCAGTTTCATCCAGTCGGGGATGTTCTTCACCACTTTGATCACCATGTCCCGTCGCTCGGGGATGCTGCTGCTGATGTCCCGGAAGTTGGTCCTGCTCGCCTTCACGAACAACGCGAGCGCGTGGTAGTTGTCCGTGACCGCCTTGACTATATCAACCACGTGACCCAATGGTACGGAGGACGAAAGATTAATATCCACTGTGTCGTCATCCACGTTTTCCAACTCCTTCAGGAAGTCCCCGTAATCAGGCAGAGCGCAGCATATGGACGCGTACAAATCGGCGGTTACTAGTTCGGCGTTGTACAAAAAGGTGTTCAGCATCGGGATATAGTCGTTGTAGTAGGCGTCCAACGTTTCTCTGATGCGGAGCAGCATGAAGGCTAGACTGTGGCTGCCGATTTTTTCGTCATCGACCTTTTTCTGCGTGAGTTGTAGTATTTCTTGAGTCAAAGCCATGATCTTGTTGCTTTCGTCGGGAGGAAGCTCTTCCCCGGAGGGTGTTGGCGAGACGCATCCTCCGAAGTCTTCCTTCCCCTCCTTGTGGGGCGGGGACTTGCCCGAGGCAGGGGTTCCCGGCGACTTGGCCGGAGAGTGCCCTGGGGTCCCCGGCCCGGGGGTCTGCTGCCCCGGGGTTCCTCCCCCATCGGGAGTACCTTCAGCGGGGCTTCCCTCAGCACTGGGATCCTTGGGGGTTGTTTCCTTCGCTTCGTCTGCTATCGAGACCTTCTCTCCCGTATCCTCAGGCTTCACTTCAGCTGGTTCTTCTTCGCTCATGGTTATTTACTAGAATTATTTAACTGCAATTTATCGAAAAAAAAACTTAAAATTTTGTGCTTGGTTTGGATTTATTATGGTTTCCTAGGTAACGGGCGTTATGTATAAAATCACAATAGCTTTTGCAGCTCGATGAAAACAAACAGGAAATGAATATACATCAGACAAACTATATATAATTGTGAAATTGTAAAGTACCACAACACGGTTGTTAGCTTGATAACATACATGACGAAAATTTAATTTTGGATCATAGGAATAAATAAAACTGTAAATAATACGTCCGTGGGATACTTATGTTCTCCCATGGTGAAATTACACTTTTTACAAATACTATTTGAGGTAAGTACTTATTACGTTCGCAGTATATCTAAAATTCACTAAGTCTTCGACTCATAAACAAATATGAGAGTTTATTTGACGTTAATTGAGGGTTTATTTACTTTCTCCAATGGAATATTTATGTTACAGTCATAATATATGCATATCATTTTAAAAGGGTTTAAACTTTTTTTCAAGGAGTATTTTGAAAGCAACCTGTAGTAGCAAGTAGTAAAGAGAGCGAGGCTGGGTGAAAAGTAATTTGCTAAAAGCCTTCTCGTGATCATTTCTTCACTGATCTCAATGTATTTATGGTTAATAACTGTCATAAATGTGATAAAATTTAAGATTGTAATAATTAAGTAACATATAATACCGAAGTTAATAAATAGCAAAAACTACTGAGATTTTTGGAACAACAAATAACATTAACATCAAATAGCAACATCAAAACATTTAAATAACATCAAAACTTAAATATATCAGGGACTTAACATTTTTCTTACATATAAAGGCAAAAATATCAAGTATTGTACGTTCTCTCATAATGAATTGGTTCTGCAAACAAAATAAACGTTGTAACCAAATTTAAGTATACTATCGATTAAAATTCAAACTCTGGTTATTGCTTTTCAGAAATATTATTGTTTGAGTACATTCTTCACACTTAAAACTTAACAACACCAAAATACAAAATATCCCCTCCTCCAGGGACTAAACGGGTGTCCTCCTTACAATATGTTGGATAGGAGCAGAATGTTCCAACAGTATGCCCTGATGATGGCAGTAAATGTACGTTACAAGAATACTTGCAGGCATGATTTCTACGCAGAACATCGCAACGTAAAGTTACTCCACGTGTGTTAGCGTTCCGTTATTTAATTTCTCTCCTTTTATTCGAGATAGCAGCCTAAATATTCTGGAGAAGGTAACCAACCAGTCATTCTTACTTTCTCAGTATCGACATTTCAACTTGGTGAGTAGAATGGGCAGTGAGTTAGGTCACGCCACTGCTGAAGGTTTCAAGTTCTCGCATAAAATATGGACAAAAATCTTTCAAGTCTAAATGGAGGAGGAGCGCAGCTTCAAAAGAATTGAGTGGCTGGAGCTGATGTTTATAAAATGATAAATTATCTATTACGTTATCACTGTTCATTTATAAATAGATAACTGTTCCAGAACGCAAGAAACACGGTAAAGAAAAGGATTTCAAGACTAGGAGCACTGTTGATGACCTTAGACCTGCAAAGATCTGCTGTCCGCGAGAAGGACAGCTACAATGACAGCGTAAACGAACGAGGTCGGAAAATAATAGACACAGAGGGAGAGAGTGAGGTTCCGGATCCAAGTACGTCTCCTGAGGAAGTTGTCAGCACCAGCCAAGTGGAGCCATAGTCCAAGCGAGGGCTCTAAGGAGCTGCCAAGGGTAAACATAAAAATGATAACATCCAGAAAAAACGCAATGGCGGAGGTTTTTTCGCGATAAGGATAACGTAGCCGTGTAATCAATCCGAAGGCGAGCCGGTAACCTTCCACCTTGCTTGTCAGAGTAACGAGTGATGAGACAGTGGTGGGAGTCTGAGGAGGATCTGAAAAACTAACCCGGAAATCTCCACCAAGTTCTTCTGTGCGAGGACACTATGCTACGTCTCCCAGGGCTCTATGAAGAATTGGTGGGAGGGCTATGTTGAGACTGTCCAAAAGAGGAATACACCTTCTTCTCTCACTTCCAAAAAAAAGCAAAAAAAATTACCAACCGATGAGCCGGTCGGTTAAATAGGTAATAATATAACATCTTTGATTAAGCGGATGGTTCTAAAATTTCATATGATCGGGCAGTTGATTAAGGTTAATTTTATTAAAGGCCACATTAAACTAGTTAATGTCTTAAGCCTACTTAAGTTACAGTTCATTATGTTACAAGACAAATATTATAAGACATAATAATTAATCAATTTGATAGGCTGAACAAACTTAATAAGGCATTACCTGAAATTCAAAAAACTAAATTTAACAATAATCTACTAGCAGATCATATGAAATTTTAGAATCATCTATTGAAACTATAATTCTTTCTCAGTGTTGAAACATAAAGTTTATGATCGCTCTAAGCTTGTAGGTCATTTGCTTAACAAGAAAGGTTTTATCCAATCATATAACTATTAATTTTGTTACTTTAAAAGAATGGATGTTTCATTATTTTGTAAATTTGAATTATATTTATTTTATACTTGTATATGCTAATTATTTCTTTATTTGCATACCAACGAGGTATACCAAGTCCCATTTTATTCCTGATCATAAATCGTGTTGACCAAACCTGTACCTCAAAAACGATCAATAAGTTTGAAATAACTAGTAGTTCAATTGCTTCGCTTGCAAGATTACATTTCAAAATATATGCATATTGATAAGTATTTATCTAGTGCAAAGACCTCGCTGAATATTATAATTTTATATTTTTATCACTTTAGGTAAACAACTCTATACTTCTTATTATTATAAAATATATTCAAAAGTCAACATACGATTTTCTACTGGCAAAATATTATTAGGCTGTGTTACATTAGGCCTAATTCATTGTTTACGCTACAAAAACAATTAGGATCGATTGTATTAATAGTCTATCGATTAGGATTGAAAAGAAAAAATTAAAGTCGTTAAGTGGAACTTGAATAATCTTATAATATTTATTCTGCTTTTGATATATAAATTTTAAATATTTCTCAGTCGTCAGAAGTAGGTTATCAACCCTCGGCTAAAGACAAGGGCTGCCAAACAGCGAGAAACCACGCCACGTCTCTTAGTAACCTTATTCCACAGAAATAAAACCATCTGTATACAACTAGTGTTACTATTTTTTCGAGATTTTGATAGTGCTGTTTGGTTTCCATATAGGAACTATTTAGGAATTTTCCAGTTTAACTGAGCAAGGAACGAGAACAATAACTAGTACCTTACAATGTGTTAAATAATTATATATTTGTATTATTTGGTTGGAATTAAGTATAACTTACAAATATCTTACTTGTTTATCGATCTTGTCAACTGTACGGAATTTTTGGGGAAAACCAAAAATTTTACTGCGCTTAATAGTGGTCCAGTCTCTAAATTGGGACTCCCTGAATACGGTGTTAAGCCCTAAAAAAACTTCATTCACTATTTATCAGGGACCATTTCGTTATATATTATAATGTCCCAAGTTAGGATAAGTTTTACAAGGTCAACAAGGGTAGCTTCACCCTTTTAAGGCCGACGGCCGTAATAGGCCCCCGTGGTAAAAAGTACGTTCAAGGCCGGCGGCCGTAATAGGCACCCGTCCACTTTTCCCCGTTTTCTGGCTGGTTATGTTTTCCAAAGGCCACTAAACTTGATATTCCCTTGTCGAGGGACATCTGGGCTTCATGAATAATGGCAAATACTGCCATCTTAGCCTAGATGTCCTTGTTGTCTGTATAGATTTTCATGTCATGATCGTCTGCTGGCCATGTGATGATTTTGTTGCTGTTTAATTCTCGTGTTTTGTTGGTTATGTGATGAGGTTATTGTTTTAATCGACCAAATATCATTTATTAAATGAGTTGTGTGTGCTTAACTTGTGTTTTCAATGACGAATGAGCAAAAGAAGTCGAGATAAATAACCTGTAAGCGAAATCACCCTCCTGTATGCAAATAACATGGCATCAGCCATTTAGGCCTAAAATAGTGAAGTGTCAATTTTTACATCATCCCTTATAGTTCTGTTATTAATTAAGGTAGGTACTTCAAAATTGGCATACTTCCTGTAAATAAGTTGTACTTTGTAGTTATAAATGGTTTTTGGATGTAAAACAAAGTTATATATTTTTTATATGCCGTCAAAGTGGAAAAATATAAATTAGCTCATTAAAATTTTCTTACATACATCTGTAAACAAAATTTCTTTCTGATAATTTCATAATATATTCTAATTCATTATAAAGCCCATTTAATTAGGAACAATTTAAAAAAAGAATTATGAGTATCTGATAAAAATTGTGGAAGTTATAGCCCTTTAACTAAAACTATGCATAGCACATAAGAAATGGCTTGGCCTTTTTCGCAAGTACCACAGTTTGGAGCTGGCCTTTTTCGCAAGTACCACAATTTGGGAGCTGGCCTTAAAAGGGTTCATTTACGGATATATGAATTTTGAGAAAATAACACAAGTAAGAAGTATACCTATTTATCCTCTACTTTCTAAAATTATTGTGCATATGTGAGTTGTACTTCCGTTCAAAATTAAGTACCCTTAAAAATCAGCGAACAATGCATGCCCACTTCAGGTGTTTTGAAAACTTCACTTTTTTGCAAAAGTGTTGCAATGTCAATTTTATTACTAGTTTTATTACTAGCTATCGAAGTCAATGATTCGATTATTATACGTTATTCGTCTTATTTTATTTGACATTCTTATTTTCTGAGTTTCTAGAAAGTTTATCATTTGCAGTTATACTTTACCTGTTTTATTTGATTTGATATTCATTCTTATTTTCAGAGTTTCTAAAGTAATTTATCGTTGATGACTAATCGGCAATCACCATTAATCGCGGAGTATTTATGACCTATCGATAATCACGTCGCCACAGATTTCAACGATTTTAATGACTTATCAATAATCATTTAACCATCAATTAATTGCAGCGTTATTTTTGATGAGATATCGATAGTTGTGTCGCCATCGATTGCAACGATTTTAATGACTTATCAATAATCATTTAACCATCAATTAATTGCAGCGGTATTTTGATGAGCTATCGATAGTTGTCACCATCGATTGCAGTGGTATTTAATGACTTATCGATAATCGTGTCACATCGATTGCAGCAGCACAGGCGGGGACACACGGTATCTTGCGTGCCTGTGGCCATCATTCCCTGTCGTTTCATTGAAAGAGGGTCTCTTTCAGCTGAATTTAGGGCCATCTTATTATATTCTTTGTCCCTACCGCATTATTCTTTGCTTTGCCCTCAAAACCTATCGGTAATAAAATTATTTTATGGCCGAAATAGTGGTTCTTATCATCAGGAGCATTATTTTTAAATAAGGATGACGCTAAAACAATAACTAACGTATACAATACTTATTCCAAACTTGTTTCAAGCCGATTTTAAACTTGTTTGGACTTATTTTCACTAGTCCAAACATTAATTATATAAAAAAGGCCTGGATTCTCGTTTCTTGTATTGTAAATCGGTTTAGGATTGCGGACCAGTCTTCACGTAAACATAATATGTATTTTAGTTTTTTATTAAAAATCTTCATTATTGTAGCTTAGGTTATAAAGAACAATATTGTCAACAGAAGAGACTGCCAAAAATTTAAGATGTTAAATGTTAGGTGTATTTGTCATTTTTCCAGGTCTTCAAAAAGCATTGACAACATTTCCATTTAAAATACTTACGTTTCAAAATGAATTTTCTTATTACTTTTTTCATACTAATTAAAGTCAGGATCAACTTTTTTAGTTTAGGAACGTTATACTTCATTTCGTTCATATTCCATCTCATTTCTTTTTAAAATCCATTGTGATTTCTTAGTTAACTGAATGGTTTCAGATCGGCGATTCTTCCAGACTGCACTCTACGTAATTAAGACTGCAGTTTAATATAGCTTTAAGTTTTATGTTACAAATATAAATCAAAACAAGTACTTTATGATTTATTAAGTAAGAGTGTTGGTAGTATTTCCTCTGAGATGAAAACTAATATTTTATAGCAATATAACCGACTTAAGTGTTGGTATTTATAGTCACAATATATAATTTTTTCTCTAAATTTATATGGAAACTAAAAGGTTGGAATGTATCTAAAATCGTCTATTTTATCGTTGAACCAATATATATCCTTAAATGCTCCAAATTATTTCAATAAAAGTTAGTTAATATTAGGTTTTAGTTTAGAAATTAGAATTAGACACTTGTGAAATCCTCATAGAATACAATAAAAAACCAAGAATGCCAGCTTGGTTACCGAAACTGATTTCCATTTACTTTTACTCACGGATTTTTAATAATACACACTATTAATGTATTTAGTAATTAATGTATTTTATGAATTTTACAATAACTAATCATATTGTAATCAAAATTATAGCTACGTATGCAAAACGTTCAAAACTATTAAAAACTAAATATTTACCAAAAAAGTGTTTATACTAGCGTACTGAAGCGTAAATTGACGATGGAGAGCAACCTTTAAAATATGTAACGGTGAATATAAAATTTTAAAGTATAAATACTGATAAACAACTTCTCCTTGTGAAAGGGATTTTTCAATAAGTCTTCTTTTATTATGTTTACTTTGTTGCGATATTGCTTCCTTTGTTAAGCTTTACTGAAGAGACAATCTTTACTCGGTGTAATATGGTACTCGATGTCCTTCAATCATAGGTTAATTATTTGTCAATTTCATTCCCATAATTTCAGTCGGTGTAAATAAAAGTTACGTATTTTAAAGTTAACGTGTTGTTAAAGAGACAACGTTCTGCATCTTACGGTTACTTATTAAAAAGTTCGTTATAGTTTGAGCAGTTTTCAAATGTAAAGCCTTAGAAATGCTGATTACTGCGTACGACCATTGATGTGTACTACAGACTAAAATAGTTCACCTCTAGTGTCACAAGCTCAAAATGGTCATTTTATGAGGTTCAAATGTTATATAAAAATAAAATCAGAAATAATCTAGGTGCAGGAGGGAAGTGGTTATGTAATAAAATATGAACTATCTTGATTAAAGGAAAATCCAGATGAGGTTCCGGAGGCTGTTGGGAAACACCCAATGTTAGACACTAAGTCTAAATACCTCAGGTTATTCGTAAATTAATAGTCAAAAACCGTAAGTTTTATGAATTTGTCTCTGGAACGTTTGTCGTTATTTTTATGTGTGCAATAGGCCAACTATTGTCACATTTATTTTGTTACTTAACAGCCTGTATGAGGGAAAGATCCACTAAGAGGAAACGCTGGTTTCATAATAATATACGAATGCTAAAATTGATGCTAAAATTGTATGTTTGCTAAAATTTGTTCAGCTTGATTTTAATATATATGAGTTATAAGACCAATTTTGTACAGCTCAATTTTAATGTTTATAAAAAAATAGCTATTTACCGTAGGTAAAAAATTCAATTCTGAAGGAGTACTATTTTTTTTTGTCCGCAGTGCGAAATTAATCGAGACGAAGTGGCTTTGAGCAGGTGATAAAGATCTAACGTTATCAATAAACTTCACAAAATCCTCTTTGGCGAAGCGGAATCAATGTTCAATGGAAGATAAATCGAGTGTCAGTGCTGCTTGACAAATTGCACTTTTTTGGCAAAGCTTTTCGCCACTTGACAGGTTTTATCAACATGTTTACATCTTTGTATGTATTCAGCTGTTCATTGAAAATTCGTATGCTCACAACTATTCAGTGGTAACATGACATAAATAAATTATTATTAAATGTGTGGTGTTAGTTTTTAATTGATTTCATGCTCGGCCTTTAATTGTTTCCAGCGCTAATTTGTGAGAAATTTTAAGGGACCAAACATTTCCTGGAGACCTGCAATTTAGTTTTATCTTATGCGGTATGGATGTTTTGTACCTTAAAGGGTGTCCTGTAATCCTTTATGTAAATTAAGCAGGTGTCGATATTTACATTTCAGAGCAAGATCGTTGAAACGCTACTCATGAGAGGGAATTAAGTAGTATTTTTTTATTATTAAAAATTGACCGAGAACTTCAATTTTTTTTAACAATCATATCCTTCCGTCATTAAGTATTTCAGAATATTTGAGATATTGAATTACTTAATGACGGATGGATGATTGTTTAAAAAAATTGAAGTTCTCGGTCAGTTGTTAAGAATAACAAAATATTACTTGAAAAGCAATTACATCAGGATTGTGACAATTACGAAACGTTAAACAGGTAATTCTCATTACACAATCACAGGTTTGGGCAGCCATGGAGGCTAATGAAAACCAATTATGTCATTAAGGAATTAGGATGACTGCAATTATGCTTCATTAAACACCAGGCTGTCATTACTAGCTAATGTTTGGTCAAATGAGATATCCAACATAGAATGAATGATGAGAAAACAATAATTGTTATAATGATCATTTAAAATATAGGTATATAACTCGCCTTCGGCTCGCTGGGGGCTCCGCCCCCAGGCCCCTTACTGTGGGTCCCTTGAAGAGGGATTTTGATATTGAAAAGTCACATAACAAATTGAATTTATTTGTTTACGTACAAAGTCACCATACTTCCGGTCGTGGTCAGGGGGGATTTGGATGTTAAAAGTTACAAGCAAAATTAATTAATCAGTTTACAAATACTCAGGTGAAGATATCATTAATAGTTTAGTGGCGTAGTTGGTTTGGGGGGGTTTGGTTGTGGGGGCTCCTCAAAAAGCCCTGAACGTTAGCCTTCGCTTAGGTCGTATTGTGGGGCTTTTCAGGGGCGACTGTTGGTAAGAAATGGAGATAGGAAAACATTAAGGAGGTGTGTATTGAAAAGTCACAATAAGAATTAACTCTTTACAAGTCCTAGCAAAGTTTTATCGTTTAGGCGGGCAGTTGCTGGGGGAGTAGATGGTCGAGGGATTTATGATGGAGGGCCCCCTTTGTTGGTCTTTTCCCCAAAGTAGGGGGTGTGTATTGAAAAGTCACAAAATTTCGAATAAACTCATTGCAAATCCTCAGCAAAATATATCATTGTAATGTTTGGGAGGGTAATTAGTGGGGCGTTTTAGTGGAGGGGTGGGGTTAATTTTTCGTTGTGAAAAAGGGTTGGTGGAGTGAGGGGGTGATGCAAAAGAATTTGTTTAAAGCAACATTGCCTTAATCTGAAGAACGCTTAGTTTGATTCTTTTTTGGTCACATTTAGGGGTTGATAGATTTTGAAAATTACAAATTACTTCGGATGAACATGGAGGTTAACACTGACGATTCCCTTGTCAAAAATTGAGTCTTTCAGTAATGAATAAAGTGGCAAAAAACCCATGAATTAAATCGTAAATTAAATTAAAGTTCAACTTGAGACGACTTTTTTAGGGGTAGAATGGGGTAAAAATTGCAAATTACCTATAATAAACCGAAAAAGTCAAACTCACTATCTCCGTGTCAATAATTTGGCATCCCTGGCCAAAAATAAATTCGACAAAAATAAAAACCACAAGGAAAATTTAATATTTAACGAAAGTTAAACATTTGAGGACTTTTTTAGGGGTTGAAACGGAGTGACTTTTTCGAATGAACCCTGATAACCCTAAAGGATCAAACTTACTACCTCAGTGTAAAAATGGAGTTTTATAAGCTAAAAATAAATATTAAAAATCATCAAAACCCAAAATAAACTGAAAATTTAAAAAAAATTGAAATTTAGAGGTCATTTTGGGAGTGAAGGAGGTGGGATAAGGCAAAATACATAACGACCAAAATTGTAGGAAATGTAATTCCAAGTGAGGAAATAACCTTTGTTTTTGAACGGATTGTTTATTTTAGCCGCTAGAGGCAAAAAAAGGAATGTTCTTTTATCGAAATTAAGTTTTTCCCCCGTCTCATCCCCCTTTGGGGGGTGGGGGGGTTGAAACTGTTTGTTTTCAGAATTTTATATTTAGAGTGACCACCCAATAGATATTCCTGCAAATTTACAGGGGCCTAAGTAGTATATCAAGTCAACTGGTGCTGGAAAACCTAGGGAAGATTTATGAAAACTGAAAAATGTAGAGCAGTCTAAGGGTGAAGGAGACGAGATAGGACAAAAAGTCACAGGACCAAAATTGTAGATCGTGAAAAATGCGTGGCACGTGGTGCAGTCCGTTTTTCAATAGGACCTCTAGTTTAGCCGCTATAGCCTAAAAACGAAAAGTACTTTTTTCGAACTTCAAATTTACCCTCCCTTTTCCCCCTTTTAAGGGGGTTGGGGGTGGAAACGTTTTGTTTTGAGACTTTTCCCTGGGGTTTGACCACACGAGGAATATTCGTGCCAAATTTCAAGTTTCTAGCTCATCGGGAAGTCGATTAGAATTCGTATACCTCAGTGAGTCAGTCAGTGAGTCAGTTACACATGCGGCTGTATAGTTATTTAGATTTAGATTAATTTGTAACAAATGTAGGCGTTTACGAGCGTTTTAAATGCTTAACAGTCACGTATTAACTTAACCAATTGGATTATGATTACTGCAAAATGATTAACTGTTACTATCTCATCATGAACAGAGGATCTAAATAGGAACAACTACGCATATAGCACCATGATCATTTTAACACTTTCACAGCCATCAGTCGTTGACCAGCAATTATTATAATGTCACAATCACTATTGCAGCTTGATATTTTGTCCATGTATGTAAGCATTAAGTTCGATCAATTATGCCTTAAAGCAAAAGAGTTCCTTAAACAATATGCTTACGTTGGAAGTTGTTACTGAAAATAACTTTAATTCACAGTATAGAAGACAAAGAGTAAAATACTCTTATAAAGTCTTGTTAGTCCAAATACTTAATTTTCTAAGACTCAGGTTCATTCAAATCCACGATTTTAGCCCCGAGCTCCAAATGTAACTGTAAGACTATTATTTACGTCTAACAGCTAAATAGTTTTCTTGTTCAGTCAGAACACGTTTCAATGTTAAAACATTCTTTTTAATGTTGATGACGAGACCATAAAAATATTACGGTGAATAAACTTCATGTATAATTTTTAAAACACCACCTGAAGATGATGATGTTTTAACAATGAAATATGTTCTGACATATCAAGAAATTATTGAGCTGTTAGACGTTTGTAATAGTCTTACACTAAGTTACAATCCGAAAATGGTATGGATTTACTTGAAATAGCACCAATCCTTTTGAAAGCTCCTAATGTCCGACCCCTCGATGATATGTATCGGGGACCCAAGGGTCCGGGTTAAATAGATCAATTACGTTTGCAATCAGCCGAGCTCCCGGGAGCCCTTACGGTACTTAGTGCCCGATATCTCTGCTCATCTTGTGATCGGAAGTTACGGTTACATCTTCAAGGCATACTAGCTAGAACACGATTAAATAACCTATTGAAAAACTTTTGAAATGTAATTTTAATAATCTTTTGTTGTGTGCAACAAATTAGATACAAAAAGATTAATAGCTGCAGATTACGATATTACAGACTATAATGTACAAGCTGAATACTTAATTTCATATAGATTTAAGTTGCCATGACAACACCATAAGCTTCCCTATAGTTTAACATTGAAACTTTGATGTACCGTAGGGCGTAGCCCTTGGGGAATTTTTAAAAATCCGTTTTAAGTGGATGCCTACGCCTCGAGAGGAAAGTCCATGCCATGCAAAGTGTCAAAGTTTTAGGTCAAGTAGTTTGGCCCGTACGATTATAGGTGAGTGGTATTTGACAAATATATAATAGATTTACAGAATTAAAACGATGTTTTATTACAGCCACAGCAAAAGACGCATTTACTTTGTCACATACATTATAAAAAAAGAAGATATAATTAATACATAGTTGTCACTTTAGTATACAAAAGTTAGATTAAAAGTTCTTGATTGAAAATTAATTAGCAGCTTGATATAAATTGTTTGAGTTGAATCCTTTCATTTGACTGTCCCTAACAACGATTCTTGCAAAGTAAGTTTGTAATATTTCATACGAAAATTATAAAAATTTTATAAATACAATATTCAGCTTAACATTTGTTAGTGCTGTTAACTCTATAATACAGTACATTAATTTCACTTGTGGAGTTTATTAGTATTTTAACAAAACATTAAGCTTATAAAACATAATAAAAACCTTTATTCTTTTAAACAGTATTCAATTTTTCATCACGAACACAAAATTCCGTACTACTTTTATTCATGTGATGTTTCATTGAAAAAATATAAAAACCAACATAGATCTCATTATTGGTAAAAGGTGCCACAGATAAAGTGGGGATTGCCTCATCTTTAGGTTCTCTGTGATTGTGCCTTTTCAACTTTCTTGAAAATGAAAAGGTTCATCTTTGTGAATAAACCATACTTAAGACTCTAAAATAACTATGGTTTCTCTAAAGACTAGTTTGAAACAAATAGTTTTCAAACTTTTAATATGGTGAGAAAGTTATTGTTAGTAACAAAGCTGTCATCTCAAACTATTTTGTCTCCCCTGTTCAGTAATATTCGCAATTAAGAGTTCTTTAAATGACTGATAACTGGATGTTGAAGATGAGAGTTAAAGATGGAAGTTGAAGATGTTGTGGACTGTTTATGACTGCCAGTTTGTTATAAACAAAGACCTAAAGAATCCTTTTCATCATACTGCCTCAGAAACATTTGTTTTTTTTTTGTTCCTTTTTGTTGGCTCGAAAGTGACCCATTGCCGTCCTAGTCCGGGAAAAACTTTTTCTCGTACCAGGCCGGGAAACGGAAGTAAACAATCAGCTTATTTACAGCGAATCGACGTTTGATGCTAGTTTATTGGTTACTTTGTAGAGGAATGTAGTGGCAGCTCTGGCAGCAGTAGCAAATGTTTGTTCTGTTTGTTATATTTTAGGTTTGAAGGATTGAGAAACGTATTAGTTTATGCAAGGACTACGATTACGTTATGATTGAAAGTATGTTTTTTTAGTAGTATGATGAAAAGTATCGTACGTCACAAGGCCGGAAAGTTTTACCGTACTCGCATGACAATCCCGCACTCGCTTTTGCTCTCGCGGGACCTATCATGCTCGTCCGTCAGAACAGTACTTTCCGGCCTAGTAACATAATATACTATTCCAGACCGTGATTCAGGTGTCTAAAAATGGCCTAATCGACTTCCTTACCAAACTGAATTAGTTTAACAAAGAAAAATAAATGTTTTCACCGCGGGTTTTTGTCAAATCATTGATATAGAGAGTCGGTCGTCGGAGGCACAGAGATGCCTGCACGCCAGCTTGCGTGGGCAGCGACCGTATAACATGTGATGACACCCGCATCAGCGGCTGACGAAATAAAATCCACTTTGAAAAGTACAAAACTGATTCCATTATGATGTAAAATATGCATCAAAATAAATATAATAAATATAAATATAATAATTTAAGGTATTTTGTGTTCATTTTGGTGGTTTCAAAAGTTCCCTCCTCCTAATGTTTGTCCACGTCTCTTCAAACGGTAATCCGAGACTACTCCCAATGAAATTAGGTATGAGTTGTTGGTCATTTATCGGCTTAAGCTGGATCTATAATATTTTACATATCACTACAAAGTATATTTTACACTAATCAAACACTGCAATGGGGTTTTAAAAATCCCAAGCTGTTTAAACAATGGAGTGTAAAAGCATTATAAACTTTTTTAATGAATTCATATGATCGGTATTCTTATGATGTTTCTTAAAATTGATCTAGATAGCAACAAACAAAAACCACTCCCACTGATTTTTTTTCTAAATTCTCGTGATAATGACGTATTAAAAACATTTAGGATGCGAACATAGATTCGCCAGTTTGAAATAATTTTCCATTTTTAAATCTAAGGTAAATGTAGTCCAAAATTTTGAAATGCTTTTTGCACTTGATTGAATTCTTAATTTGTCTTCATTTACAAGTTTTGGTGATATTGGCATTTTCTTCTTCAAAATAACCAAGAAGCTAGCTGATATCTAATATCAAATCATAACTCTAATTCCATAACCTCGAAAAACCCAAACTAGTTTCAGCGGTGTAAAGAACATTCGAAGAGATCTATGATATTTCCGTCAGTGACTCATTGCGTTGTTGTGTTGTTCTGTGTGGCTCAGTACAAAGTCTCACGCTGCACTGCCGCCCAGCGAAGCGTCGCAACATCAGCGACTCACTTGAGCGGCGTGTCTCGCCCGTCTTTGCCTCATACATTCTTTGTTATACAATCTTTGTGTCCCAATTATACATTATGAATGTTACATGGAATTTTTAATAGAAAAGGGGGTTTTTACAATGTAAGGTAAACCAAAGCGATCAGATCGTAAGCCAAAATACACCGTTTAAACAGTTTACTGATGTGTATACAATACTAATGATGTGTAAGCAACATAATTTGGACTTAAAAACATAACTATAAAATACTAAAATAAAATTAACTATGAACATAACAACTAGAAACATAACTTGGACATATGAACAAAACATATCTATAAGAATCAATGTCATGATGTTGGTGAGTATTTTAATACCATTAAATTACTATAGCATACATTATGAACAATAAACCTATTTTCCATTAGTGTCATTTTAGTGCAGCTTCAAGGTTAAAGCACGGTGTCCACTCTGAAAGCAAGTAGTTTTAAACGCTCGATTAAGTAAATTTAGTGACCAATTAAAACTTTGGCACAGTTACTTTGTTAACTTCTTATCATGCAACTTGTCCCATACTTTTCTTCGTTATTACAATGTTTAATATAAATAATTTATTCTAGGAAATCATTAAGACCAACTAAACAAGAAATTGACTAACACTATCACCCTCATGATTGAACCTAAGAAATGTGAATTATTTCTACTTTTTTTAAACAAAATAAGACAGGGCACTACTATTATTTCTCGTCAATTTTAAAACAAGGATCAGGAAAACAAGTGGAAGGACAAGTCGATGACAACATTGCGGCAGTGATTGAGGTAGACGGTGCCACGCGATCTGTCGTGAGCCGGCCAACCCTTGGTGTACAACACAACGCTCTGGCATCTTCCGGTGGAGGCATTACTAGGGTGATATAAAAATATAAGATGAAATTACAAAATATATATATATATATATTTTACACTTTGTTTGATTTCCATTTAGAATTCCATAAAATAATATACGATCAAATTATAAAATTGCCTCTTTGACTGTCAATCGAGGAAAATGTAACATGTTCTCATAAATGTAATGTATTATGTGTATGATCACTTTCAGTCCAACATACCAACTTGATGGAATTTTTTGTAATATTTTATCGACAAAAAAGGCAGGTACTTTACAACAACACTACGATTGAGTACTTATATCATGGTAACCGAGCGTTCTACAAAAACTAAATTAACAAATTAGTACGTAGGTAAATCCATTTACACTTAATTAATACGCTAGTGAGGTTTAGTGCAGTCCTGGACTGATTCTGATAATTTTTTGTTGTGTCATTGGGCGGGGTTCAGCATAAAGTTTGGTAGCAAATAAAATTTATAAAGGTCAGACTGAAGTGAAATGCCTCTATAGATGCTGATTAAGTTTTATATGGCGGGATAGAGACCTTTAATTTGAGCCCTCTCCCATCTTTCTACGACTTGCCAGACGCCCACAATTTTGACGCAAAGAATCGCCTTACGAAATTAAATATATGATTTCTATGAATAAAACCTACAATATCTTAAAGAAATATTTTGAAACTACTTGGTACCTCTGTTTTTGCATTTGATTTTTCGAATATTGCAAGGAAACCTCGAGTCGATCCTATGGTGAGGCAAGATGATATCATTTTACACAGAAACAATCCGTCCTACAATGTGGAGAACAAATATTCGCATGGTGATGCAGTCGAGCATACAAGGGTAACCAGCCAGAAGGAGATAGCGCTTAGGCCGCCAAACGTTGTGTTTTCCTTTCATACATTGAAACGCATCTGTAACTTCCCCGATGTTTATCATTTATAAATAATCAACGTAATTTTTGTAATAAATATCGGTAAAATTAACCAGCATGTGTTGGTTGTCTCGTGCGACTAATAATTAATTACTGTACGTGACGATCGTTCTTATTAGGTCACTAATGCTTGTAAAAAGTAGTACTTGCAAGGGTACGTTTAAATTTTATGAGTAAAAAATTTATTTTATGGAATCGCAAAAGTTTCAAATTTAATTTGTTCAAATTTATCTCAGAATCACACCAAATCATTATTATTTCATTCCACGAATAACTTGTAGAATTTCAATGAGGAAATTTATGTCGCATGACCCATTTATATTCCAACTAAATGAAAATTTTGGCCATAATCAAATGGAGCTTATCAGTAGGGAAGCCGCATGCCAATTTATATGAAGATATCTTAAGAGATAAGTAAACTAAAAATATATTTTTTGTATCTACAATAGGGATATCTTGGGAAGTGAATATGTAGGTTTTCGCCCGCGGAAATGCAAAAAAGATATTTAATGCCATAATCAAGCCTACCCAACTGGATAAAAAACTATTAATTTCAAGATTTGTTGAAACATTATGGCAAGTAATCAAGATACACAATAAATTTAATAAAGTAATTTACTTTATAAAATTTATTTATTTTATTTATTTAAATTATTTAATTTGTTTAAGAAACGTACAAAAAAATTGAGTTCTTACAGAATTGTAAGTACATTGTCATCAATAGTATTAAGATAATCCTTTGTCTAAGGTTTTGTGCAAAATACACACTGAGAAACTCGCACATGAAGTCATTAACATGACACACAATCCCAGATCACGCCGGGGTCTCAGACCCTGACTGAAGGCTATGTACCTCTCTGAGCAGCTTACCGCCTCTCTTTGATGGTTTAATGATGTCAATCTGTACCGCTGCAGAATGCCATGGAGAAATGGTACATTACTTATAGAATATTATACAATATATCTTCTGTGATAGAACCCTCACTGTTAGAACTTTTAGGTTACGAGAACAAAGATAAGAAATACAACAAGATTTAGTACTTCCTTCCACATCTTCTAAATTGTTTTTGTTTCTTGAATTAAGGTTGGTTTTTAATACTTTTTTACTTATACCTAGACCTTGATTGAAGGCAGGCCATAATATGTTTTTCAATTCAGCAACTCGTTTCCGAGAGGAAAACCCTAATAATGCAACAAACGACATGTTTTATTCTAATTATTTATTTGTATTTAACAATTTTTTTAATCACATCACAAACGTAATGGTAATAATAGTATTGATAATAATAAAATTTTAAATTAAGTACACCTATTTAAAAATAGCCCAAAACTAACCAGAAAAAGATTTATCAATGGAGTGAAATTACCTATCTACTAGAAAATTGTTTGTGAGTTTTTAAAATATCCAGGGGTTATCTTATCTTGTATGTGTAAGGGGGGTTTGTTAGAAAATTTAGGTCCAATATTTTGTCGGAGGGGTGGATCTTAATCTAACCTATGGGAATTTCGTCTATAAGTTTTTTTTTTGTAATGGAGTGGTCACAAATAATACATTCATCTGACTGGAATTAAATGCGCTTTCGTTTAAATTTATAAAAATGGCCTTTTGAAAAATTCACCGTGACGCTGATGTTATAATATTTAAAATCTTAAAAAATTCCTGGTGATTGTTGGTTTAATGACTCCAATCGTTATTCTTACAGCCCATTTCTGTAATCTCAAAACTAGGGATTTTAAATTTAGCATGGAATTAAATTTGATTAATTTAACGACATCATATAAAATTCAATTTCAATTTATTAAATAATACATTATTTCACTTAATCCTTCAAACAATTCAATAATTATAAAAATTGTTTCCAATTTTATGTACAGTTTTTTATACTATTACATTTTATAAAGTTATTAAAATAAAAAATTACTCTTTAAATTACTTTCATATTCGACTGAGCAGTATCAGCGCTGAAGGCTTCCTCACAGTCTAGTTCAGTAGGCACCAATTTTTCCTAATTTATTTTAATTATTTTTTTTATTTTTATGAATTAAAAATAAACTACAGGTTAGATTGGCTAAAGTTACTTAGTTTTTAACAGTAGGTTAACTGAAACAAAAAATGTTTTCTTCAACTTCAATCAAAATTCGAATGGCATCAATGACAAGTAATATTGGGCTCAAGGGACTAGGTAAGTAGTTCAATTACGTTTGTAATCAAGTATGGTCCCCTAGAGCCCTTGAAGCACTTAGTGGCTTGACTTGCTATGCTCTTGGATCTCTAACAATTTTGAGTTATAGTGTACGTTAATTAATGTAATGAGCTATTAATAACTGATTTAGTCAATTTCCAATCGTTCTCCTGATTATGACTGGATATGACTAAAAAGACTATACATAATCATAAATTTACATTTACATTAATATTAACTAATTCATTTGGAAGTTGAATGTCGTAGACTTATTTATATATTGAAAGTATTCGGTAGTGTAAATAATCGAAATTTGATAAATATACTTTTCATTTAGACTAATTTTATCCAACGCAGGCAAAAAATAATAAAAAACTGGAAACTCAATTTTAAATGTTATATAATAGAAATATATTAAACATATTAAGGATATTAAAAAACAGAATTGGAGTACGTATTTTTTATGTTTCGGGCTTACGTAAAAACTGCTGAATTGTTTAAGATGAAATTGAGTACAGAGGTAGTCCTTTTGTCTGCTAAATGCTGCCTGTTTCCTTTCTAATAAAACCTTCCTTAAGCCCTCATTATTGTTTAGATGACTGAAAAATACAAACTATTTAGAATTTGAATAGCTGCAAGTCAGGGATGGGAAAAAATCAAATATAAAAAAGGATCATCTGGATAGTTAACCAGGAAAAAATTCTCTCAAATTAAAGGTCGTTATTAGAATCACGATGAAGAATTGAAACCAAGACACACTATTGATAAGGCACGCGTATTATTACATCGATCAACTTTAATTTTAACTTTACTATCTGAGGGCTGGTTTGCAAATGTACATCTTGTTACGATATAGTTCTCTCACCCCACAACGTTAGTATTCCTCGAGTAAGTAATACTCCATCGTAATACCAGAGTGTCAATATTTTAAGAGTGTAATATTCATTTTTAAATTAAATTTCTAGTATTTTCTTATTTTACAATTTACTAAGTTTTTTCTAAAAAGATACCATTTTTTAGAATTCCACACAATCTAAACCATAAATTGGTTAGACTGACTATTGTTTTTAAAATAATGACAAATAAAAATAATCATTGGTTATAATCAAATCACATCAGTTGGGAAAGAAGTAAATATATATAATAAATAATAAAAACTGTTAAATATACAGTTAAATATAAATAAATAAGAAAAAAGGAAAACGATTGGAACTATTGAATATAGAGAATAAAATTTATATTTGGGATAAATTGAAATTGGAAAGAATAGAAAAATATCGGATTGAGTTTACACTCTGAATTTTGTACTCTATCGAAAACCTCAACATTGCAGATACGTCTACTCATATTAAGAACAAACTGCTGTTTAGAGAAAATTGTTTATATGTTGAAAATTTCGTTGATTATTGTTAATGTGGGAATACGAGAAACGTGTTAAAATTTTGAGAACCACTTCTTTACATCTTGTGAAGAAAGGCCTATTACGAATACGACTCGTAAAACGTTATTTTAGTATTCTAAGTGACAACTATAAGAAACTGTTAAGTTTCTAATAGCATAACATGTGGTTGTGAGATCAGTCATTGTCTCTGACACCGGAGAGGAGCGACACAAACATATCGCCACCATGGTTGACGTCACATATGCGGCGACCCCACAGCGGTTAATCAGGCATGAGGCGATATGGCAGGCCTTCGCTGGGAATAAAGGCTTCAATGCAAAATTGACTGATCATCGGCGAAAACATCATCGTTCGTTTTGTTCATATTATTTTTTAATTTTGAGGAAAAAATTTATAAATGAAATTCTCTTTGCCAAATTGCTACCTGATGTTTGCAACTTGAGGGTTCCACATACCGGCTTTGGCCCCCCATGTAGACTATTTCCATTTTTATTTGTTGGAATTATATTGTGTTATCACTAAATTTTTGAAATAAAGTATATTTAATTTATATTCAATATAATTATTAATTGTATTCATTTGTTTTAAATTACGACGTATACCGGTTTCATTTATTTAAGTTCATTTTAAGTTCTGAACAATGGTGTTCAGTTTTGATTATTTTCACTTGTATGATTGATCTTTATGTTTCCGAAGCAGACACGTATTCTACAAGTAAAGCTGAGTAGGTGAAATGCAACCTAATTGTAGTTTTATTTATTAATTATCCTCTATCGGTTTTCAGGAAACCCCATGTGAGAAACTCTAAAGTTTAAAGCATTACGTGTTGCTGTGAGTTCCAAAAATATTTTTATTGCTTCAATAAGATGCATGCCTAGCTGCAAAAAGGTCAAACTTTATTTTAATAAATAATGTACCATTTCTACCCTGGTTTTAACTAGTAACACGGAGATACTTATAGGTCAGTATTTACTAAAATAGAATAAAAGCTAATATTTGTGTAAAGAAAGAAATGCTCCCCCTATGTCATAAAATCCCTGTGTACTGTTAGAAAATTAACTAAACAGATTAAAGGCAAGGAGTTCTTTCTCACGGGCTAATGTCTGCCCTTTGTGTTTGATGTTGGATAGAAGCAACACAAACATATCGGTACCATGGGTGACGTCACATAAGCGCCCGACCCCACAGTGGGTAATCAGCCATGAGGCGATATGGCAGGCCTTTGGCAGAAATAAAGGTTTTCTTATAAATGAACTAATCATTGTAATCCCTTTTCTGACTTTATTTTAGATTTTTTATTTTGAGAACAATCAAGAAGCTTATGAATGAGATTTATTAAGTTGAAATTCCAACAGGTTTATCTCGTTTTTTCGATGGCACTGTTTAACTGTACAACATAATGTGTGTTAATTTTCTTAACTTTTTTTAAAAACAAACATGAAGCCGGTTTTTTTAACGTCTTATTTGGTTTTCTTTTGCACGAGTTTACGACATCGTAACGTTTTGTGTCTTTTTATTACGTTTGATTTTTAAGAGCCCCGAAAGTAATTGTCAAGCTAAATTTGTTCGATTTTACACTTGTAACTTACTTAAGATTTAGTTTTGACATTATTAAGTTTAAATTTACAATCATTACACGTTTTACAGGCAAGCGTAAATTTATTGTTAATATTGGTTGAATGTACAAGAAACATATGTATGTCAAATACTTACATAAACTGTTCATTCTCAAAATATAAATAACCCTCTAGAATCTATACCAATAAAAAACTTTTTTTTGTAAAATTTATTACAAAATTTAATAGCGAGATAAAAATACGATTATAATTACCCATGAAAAACACTTCTCGCTCTTCCATTGCCGTTCCATTAGACTTACCTGAAACAGATAAATTCTAATTAGGGACAAGTGGAATAAAAATAAATCTTTGTCTGAACTTAAATTTACAATCGATGGTTATAAATCACCATGGTTATATTTACTATTTTCACTTAAATACTACGATGCAAGCCGCGGATAATCGGAAACGTTAACATTCATATTCTCATATACAATTTCCATGGCCGATAAATAGGTTAAAACGTCATAAAATATTGAAAACTTATTTTACAAGGCTCGTTGATATCATACTGTATATCCTAGTGATGCCTTGTTAGGAGCCAGTGTTAGAGGCCGAAATGTCGCCACTGCAACAGTGTTATGGTCTTGTTAGTCGTGTCTTGTTTCGCAGAATCCCGCAAACATCATACATAACTCTTAAAACATGTGGTTGTGAGATCACCGGATGTGTGATGAAATTGCGTTATAAGTTTCATACTGTTCTTACGCTTCAATAAGTGTAACAAAATCACAAATTATGTTCCTATAAATTAAATACCGTATCAAATTAGCAATCACTTTTGAGTTTGGGGAGGTGGACTATTGAGCAATGTACGTCAGCTTGTAGTATAGGAAAAAGAATGCAACAACATTTAATAGCCAATAGTATTTATATACTCTTAATAGTTTTATTACTGTACTATACTTTACTTCAGTCTAGGCCTAGATCAGACCAAAAATCTCAGAGCTTCGGACTTGAGTATATCCGTTTTTAATCAACACATCTATTTCGATTTTTTAATTTAATTTTTATATTTTCTTATAGATCTCTTGAGAGGATTCAACCAAAACTGCAAAAGACGTCAAAGGACACATTAAAGGAAAGTTAGAGAAAATAAGAAGAATAAATCGTAAATTTAATATTAGGTCAAGTTTTTTAAAGGTCAACAGCATTAAGAGGCACAATAAGCCAAGTTAGATCTAGAAACGGACAAGAAAATTTGAATTTAAGTCCAAGACGTGTTTTATAACATCGTCTTACTTGGTTGGTACTTCTTATTTTTAAGAAAAATAACAGAAAAACTTTATTTTCACAGTATTCGAAGTTTTCACTTCACAGCCACGACACCCCCTCGTAGATTCTTCAAACTTTTTAGTTTTAAATATTATTTTTTGCTTTGATCCAAGGAAGATCACCCGTCAAAATTTAACTCAACAATTAAAACACCACTACATATGTGTCCAACTTTGACAGATCGAAACAATCGGATTATTTATAAAGTAAAAAAAACAAAGAATATCGTCGAAAATATGGTTATATAGTTATGACAAATTAAGTACGCATACATAAAGATCGACAGACGGAAAACGGAGCAATATACGGACCTTATTTTCTTTGCTGAATAAACTGAAAACTTTTGGACAGTCAAAGCTGGTCACGTATATTGAGCAATAAAAAATAAATTTAAAATATTCAGTAAAGGTAACGCGGTATCGGATGTGAGCAATATAAAGATATTTAAAATAGAAAAAGAAGCGCAGTATCAGATAGATCCTAATAATCCGCCTAAAATAATAACTAATCCAAATCGAAGGCAAAATTAAACTCCAAAATATCTATCACAAACTAAAACATAAAAGGATTTTGATAACATAAGCAACGAAGGACAAAACCATTTTTCCCCAGCGACGGCGACGTCAGGACGAACAAAGCGCTGTCATTTAATTTCACACGGAGGTGATTTGACAAGGAATACAGAGAACAAATATTCCTGGAGGTGTGCAGTGGAGCAGACGGCGCAGCGGGGTGTGAGGTGATAACGTTTAGCCCTCTCGCCGCGCCGCCGCTGCCCCGATACAACACGCCTATACACGGCCGATACAAGTTGTGGGTGCGATGAAATAACAATCATTGTTTTTCCAAGTAATAGTGCGATGCACGTAAAAATTGGAATACTGTAGCACAAGGGCTTTTCATAAAAGTTTTTAAATTATTATCAAATGAAGAAGGTAAAAGACGAGAAATAGAAAATTTCTACGAAGAATTTAGAAATAATTATAACTGGCACCAATTTTTGAGGCCCACGCAGTCCATAAGAATAATGTTAATTTTTGCATTGGGCTTATGGACGAAATAAACAAAACTTATAAAAAAATCCAAAACAAGTAAATATAATAAACAAAACAAAACTACAAGAGAAAGACTAATAACTCAATAATGATTCCTTACACAGAAAGAAAGTAAAATTAAATAGAATAAATAATAAAATCAATTTTTGAAAGGTCAATATTAAGAAGGAAAATAAGCCAAATCAAACCAAGAAACAGACAAGAAACAAATAAATGTGCTATACGAGATCCATGCCAATGCCAGAGGAACTAAAATGGTAAAACGTAGAAATCAGGAAACGAAAACTAGAATAACACAACTAGAGTATCACTAAAAAAATGTGGAATTATTTAAGAATACTTAAGTACATTTTCAAGAGGAAGGACGCAAAATAAACTGGTCTAATAACAAAATAGTTAATGAAGAGAGCAATTTAAAAAGGCAAAGAATTAAAGAAGCTGCTTGACTGGAGATAAAAAAAATGTATTTCACAACCAAGTAAAATCCATTCCTCCTATTGAAGAGGTGGAAAATAATGTTGTAAAATTAAAACTAATCAACACTTAACAGGATAAATGTTATAAAAATTCAAAATTTCTGCGAGTACTTTCATATTTTTATACAATTCTTTTTAGAATTTTAAATTATTCATAAGAACTAACAATTTCCAAAAACTCATATGATGGACCAAACACATGATTGTCAAGTTTTTGTTCATATTTATGTTTTAATTTATGTACGATCTAACATCATTCGATTGCTGATGTTAAAAATTGCTGTCTTCAGACAGAAAGCCGAAATATACAATTTAAAACATTTTATTGTTTTAATATTAACAGTAATGATGTGTAGCTTACATAAATTAGTTACTTTTGAGATGTCATAATGAATAAAGAAACATACAGAAAAGCAATACAAACATGTACAAACATTTTATCTATGTCAAATAGAATAGACTATGTAAGAGATAGGCTGCTATAAAGTAACAAATACCCGATGAGTTTTTTATTTTTGTTTTTACTGGCAATCGTACTCTTGAATTAGTATAAACATGCCAGAGATTATGGACATAAAGAGATTAATTGAAATATCTTAAAGAAAAACATCAAGTCACCACCAAAAACAATGAATCTTAAAACGTTGAATAACATTTTACTGTAAAAAGGCCTCTGTATAAAGATATGTTCGAGATTATTACTAGAACATAGTGTGTATAAGAAAAATGTATTAAATTAGTGGCATTACTGCTTTTCCAGATTATAAATTTTATCTTTCTGTAACAGAGAAACCAGAAAAGTTTAGGTAAATAATATTTTAATTTGTATTCAAGAGTTTAGTCTTTTAATTTTTTTTTTTAATGGAACTATATGACCAATAATATAACAAAGAATCATGTTTATTTCAAAAATAAATTTACAATCCATTTTACACCTACCCTATGAATGCCATTTTTAATTTGTCCTGTCTAAATAATTACAGAAACAAAAAGGTTTGTTTTTAATTAAATTAAACAGTTTAACCACGAAAGATAGCGTGTGGCCGGGCAGTTAGCGACTATGACCTAACCTTTACTAGGTTTACTGAGTATTAGTGAAATAAAAGATTGTAAGGGAATCCAAGAATCAAAGCCTTTGTAAGTAATATAAAACCAAAACTAAAATAGCGTTATGTGAGTTTATTATTATATATCTTTGATATTTACACTTTGCTGTAAAAGCTAAGGGCCTGGTAGAAGGTAATCAAGCTGATATTTCCAGTCTTGTATTAGTGGTGCTCAAAGACATAATTACGAATGTCATCAGCTGAGTGCCCAAGAGGATAGCACTTCTGAACTTAGACCACATTTCCCTGTAAAATCTACAGAAAGCTCATTTAATTTTTTCCTCGCAAAGAGAATACATTCTCTAACTTCCAGGACAAAGGGTTGTAATTTTATTTTTCGTTATACTGCTTCAAAAACAGATGTTTTTAATGCATGTTTTCCGGACCTAAATACACTCTTTTTATTCCTAGGAATTAAAAGCTAATGTACTCGATACCAGCTGACTCTTTATAGTCCTACGACTATAAAAATCAAAAAGTGCCGAGTACGTCGTAATAATCGAACAATATTCATTCGATTACAAATAATCGAAACATTCATCGTTATTGTCGAAACATTCATTGTTGTCAGTTTAATCAATTTGTGCAACTCGCTCATTTCACCAATCGATTATTACATGCGTTCGATACGTCGAAAGTTGTTCATTGTTGTCAGTCTACCCTAACACAAATGAAACAGACAATCAGCTGATTGCTTCAAATAGCAAGAACAAGACGGTGGCATCTTTTGAAGGCATCTTTAAAGGTAACAAGCTGTAACATTTTGGTTTTCTTAAGTAGTTTACGTATTGTATTGAGCAATATAACGAAAAATATAGTTCACCACACGGACCTAAAGCTGCTTTTCGTTACTCAGTCATTTTTCAACCTCGGCTTACAGCCTCGGTTGTAAAACTTGACCTTGTACGAAAAGCGTCACTTTAGGTCCTTGTAATGACCTAATGACCATAATCTTGTTAGGACCAATGACTAAAAAACCTTTCAATGAACTTTTTATGTGTTTGTAGCTTTACTGCAAGGATAAAGTTTTCAGCAAACTACATCACTCGAAAGTTTAACCCCCAACACATATCTTATTTTTCTTTTTTCTTTTTTTTCAAAACAAAAATCTTACTATTCTTATTTCTTTTTTTATGTTATAACCTGCCAAATAATTTATCCTAGGATATGGACCTAACGTCGTATTAAGATCTAATTAAGCTTAAATTTGAAGAGCTAACGTCTGTTACTTATCCTATTCATATTTTTATGAAAGCAACAATTTAATAAACAAGATCATTAACCAAATTTCAAACTGCTAACTCTTTGTTAGTGAAGAGGAATGTTTATTCGAGTTCGATTTCCTTGATGTATCGGTAGGCAGCAACACAAACATATCGCTTCCTCTGTAAGAGCACACAAATATAAAGCCAACTGAACCGCAACAGGGCAATCGGGCATAAGGCGATAGCACTGGCCTTGCGATTTTGCGTTATGTATATAAACTCGAGTAAAGAAAAAAAAATTTCGATTTTCAAATTTTAATTTCTTAATAATTTTTAACGTATACGTACGCTTTTGTCCCATAACAGTAATACACAAACCTAAGTTTCAGCTTTATACACACATTATACATATACATTATATATAGCATACACAATACACACACACACACACACACACACACACACACACACACACACACACACACACACACACACACACACACACACACACACATATATATATATATATATATATATATATATAAAACACTCAAAAACATTAATAGTTTCCTGCTTTAAACGGGACTATATATAGCTACATTAAAATGAATTTTATTAAAACTATTTTTTTAAACAATACTTTTAGGTATATTGCTTGCCAAAAACAGTTTTCAACTAATGAAAAGTATATAACGCTGAATTCTTTGTACCTGAAAACGTTGGGTCGAAGCGGAGACGGGGGAGAACTGCTAGCACACACGCCAGAGTTCGTGTGTAAACAGTGTAAAGCAATTAAAAATACCCTAGTTTATCTTATGAAGACCGTGCAACGAAAAAATATATACTTGAAAGGAGGCAACTGCATTTATATATTACATGAGTTGCAATTCGTCTTATATTTTTAAAATAATTTTTTATTGGATAAAGAGGTATGTGTGCTATTATATTTTGGAAATTTATTTTTTAATGTCGATAAATACCGCTCTTGCCAACCATTTAATACTGATATGTTTTTCCTTGAGAAAAGTAAAACTAAAAAGGTACTATTCCGAGTTTTTGATTGAATGTTTTTTATCATTGCACATTATTAAAATTCGCATCTTATCCTCCTTTCACGGATCATAGGAAACTACAATTCACTTGAATGAACAACATATTCAGTTACAAGTTTCCATACTTTAATTGTTAAGACTTAGTACAAAAAGGGTTTTCGTCGCATTAAATAATATGTGTTGAAATTAATTAGTTCTAAACTAATCCGTAAAATAGTGGGGTTTTGAAAAATACAGTAGCACACCTGTACATTATTACTGATACTAATATACTAACAATACTAAGAAAAATTCAGTTTTATCCAACGAAGTCTTGTTAGAGTGAGGACATTGTTGAAGTTGAGGGAGCAAATGTCATTACTGTTATAGCCTTGTTAGTGGGAAGTTGCAATGGCGTAACTTGTAAACAACAACACAATTTCTGTTGAATAAAGATGTACTATGTCCCTTAAATATGTACCGAACGAAACAGGCAACTAGTGCATTTATTTTTCCCTAACTATAACATTTTATGTATATGTTAAGAGATGAAATAATAACATTCCTACGAGTATGTTTAAACAACTTTGAATATCATGTTAAGTGTAGTAACGAGAACAGCTCTTTGGCTTTAATGGACTATTTCATTATACTATGTCAGTTTTTAAATGCAAAGTTGCGTCCATTATAAGAAATAGTATGATATAGAATAAAACATGAAAGCCGTACTACATCTTCTGTAATATAACAGCTAATGGACTTTTCTCTTATTTTTCAAAGTTAAACATTTCCTATTTTAACTTTATAAATCATAAATTTTGTAATTCTCTTAAAACATGTAGTCTTTTACTAAACATATTTTAATTAAAAAAAGTATATGATCATGACTAGTCATCATTACTTGTCATTTGGATTATTGACAGATAAAAAAAAGTTAGGCTTAAATTTACTCACTCTTGAATACTGCCAGAGTTAAGGGTCGCTACGCTGAAACGACGTTTTCGATATCTTGTCAAACTTACTTCTATTTTTGGTCCAATTGGTCAAAAGTAGGATATTAATAAATTATTATTTAAAAAAATTATAAACTTTTAAAAATATATATCTGTCACCAAAATATTAAATTTCCAAGTATTACCTGAAAAATTAAACGATGTTTCATTGTTTAAAGAAATTAAAATTTGATTACTTAAATTGCTTCCTCACTAATCTTTTAAAAAGCTTAAGGACCTTTTTTACAGTCATTACGACTATTAGTATTTCAGTTTTTAACCGTTTAGAAACAACAGAATTATAATTGCAAAGAATTCAACTCAGAGGACTTATAAAGAGCAGTTAGTGCGGCCGTTGACGGCGAAGTGGACATTGTACTAAGCTCCTTGGTTAAGAGGAGGGCGGGCTACAACTGCCACTAAGTTACAAGAGGTCGTTGCGACGAGTGCATAACGACGTCCTGCAACCGTCTTGGGATGGGGATTGTTAGAGAACAGTTTGTAATTTTACAATCTGGTCTGTTAAAAGTAAATTAAGAACTTTTAATTAAGTCAATTAGCTAATTTGACCATAGTTTAAAATGAAGATTTATTTACAATTAATTTAAAAAAGGAGTTTTGTAATAACACTTTTTCCAAAGAGTTATTATAGAGTTTTTAAAATGTGAAAAAAAGCGTATTAACTTGACGATCGTACTAACTAAGAATTATATAGAATCAAATACACGATATGATTAAAGGTACGGAATTATTCATTTTAATACTACTAAACCCGTACCTGATAAGAACTCAACATAACAAACAATCTGCAATATAATAACAATTTAATTTTAATTTTCAAAATATACAAATATATTTTACGGAGGTCACTTAATCAACAAATTATTGTATTTTTTTGAAATTAGTTCATTTTTTCTCGGCTGCTTACATAGTTAATATTAGGCCATTCCTAAGGCCTTCATTTTTATGGAGGACTGACCACATTACTTTTCATTATTTTAAATTAACGTCGTTTGGTAAAACATTATCTAATAAGACGCAACTTTTAAGAAACATGAAGAAAGTTGGAAAATACACAATCAATGTTATCCATTATATAAATAATCTACTAAATTTGATTGTGATATATTATCAATTGTTTAAAGTTTAATAGTAAGGATTAGCAATAGCTGTACGTACAGCATAGAGGTGCGCCTTTCATGATTGGTTTCGCATTGGCATTGCTCCAACTTGGCACCACTATTGTTGTTGCATTGGCGTTCATTCATTGAGTAACCGTTGCTTAATGAAGCCTGAAGGTGAAACAGCACCGTTTTTGCCCGTGGTGACATTAAAATTGGTTAAACAACACCCAACCCGTAATGATAACTTAACAGAGGTAGTTACATATCTAAATAAATCTTGTACCAGAATGCATTAAGTAAGGCGTTTTCATGATTCAGGACTTTTGATACCGAGGTACCATTTATTGTTTACATTACTAATATCTAACTAAAATACATGCTTACAGACGCGGACGAAAATATGTCTTTGTAAACCTAAATATTAATACTTACTTATGTTATTCTAAATATTCAACATTGGAGCAATAGCAAACATGTTTATCTTTAACGTCATGTGTAGGGAATTTATTAAATAGATATAGATTACTGCACACAATTTGGGTTCTGTAAGAAAAATTAAAATAAACCAAAGCTCAACAGCTAATAGAGATTAACACAGAAAAGGCATGTTTTGTACTCGAGTTTTTTGCCAGCTTTTGACATATTACGAAATAAAGACCATAAGGTATGACGTTAATTCAAAAGCATCTATTTCTGTAACAATTAGGCCAACCTATAAAAAAGAGAGCCTTTTAGAATTAGACGCTTTCTGCACGAATGTATCGAAGTAAAAATAGATTATATTTTTCCTGACGTTCATTTGTCATCACCAATAAAAAAAGCAAATGCAACCCAATGCTCAGTTTATTTATGGTCGCGTGCAGCAGGAATGCAATATACTGAACAATACTTTCTACAACTTCTCTAATAAATCCATTTAAAACTTTCAGAACTTATTCATGTCGACAGCCATGCAAACGGAAAAACCGAATTAAACTCACGCGTGTAATTGGAAAGTGGCAATAAATGTGTACTGCTAAGTTCTATATGTACATAGGAAACCCACCATAGAATTTTAAATAGGGACTTACTCGTAATATCAACACCAGTAGCAAGGGAATAAAGGATGCACTGTGACTTAATGTGATGAAGTTTATCAATTTCCGGGGTATAATCATACCAAATAATAAGAGCTATTATTTTATTTCATATTTAAATAGCTTTACAAGCTTTAAATTGAACTATTTTAATTTTTATACCTTAGTACTAAAAATAAAATAGTAAAAATTGGTAAATACCCCCGTCGCAGCAAACCTGCGTACTCAGCGAATTTCCAAATACAAATTTATCCAGTAATTAACCCATTATTACAAAACGAAGAAATGTACAACAAGTGATATATTTATATATTAAAAATATTCATTGCTTGTTTTACAAAGTCTCTGCTAATAATCTTAGTAAATAAGTTAAGTAAATATTAGCAAATAAGATTTATAAAAAATCAAAGATTGCTTTTAAGTAGGTAGTCAAGATTGTTTATTTTTTAAATGTAATTTTTTCACAAGAAAACTTTAAAAAACTAAAATCCAATATAAATATCTTGATAAACTCAAGAAATACTCAGCGGGATTCGTTGAAATCTTCAGTAGAAAGTGAATAAGAAATTGGTAAAGACAAAATTCTGCTGCTCTGATGCTGAAATACTTTTAAAAAAATATGAAGCGGAAATATCTTGGAGACCAATGGACTTAGAAAAATTATTTAAAATAACAAAGTGTTTGTTTTCTTGAGCAGAATCCAATGGTAAAAACTAATAATTGGATAGATTTAATTTTTCTATCTCAAAAACTAAATAATACCCTTTTTTTGGGGCGGGGGGGGGGTCAAATGGAGCCTTTACCCATCTTAGGTTATGTCGATGTGGCTGGTTTACGAACTCGACCAAGAGAATATAGTTTTACAGGTCTGCGACAATTTTGTCACGATCGGACAATATTTACGAGAGCTATCGTGCTAACAAAACTCAAAAAATGAAAACTCTATTTCCTTACTATGCCATGTTAAATTTTGGAACAAATCGTGATTTGTACAGATAAAAATGCGTTTTCACAACAAACTCACATCATATCCAGAAAGTACACATAAAAAAGCTATCAACTAATATAAATTGATTGCTGAGGTTACCCTGAACGGATATATTTTGTCCATTCTGTTCTGTTAAAACTGCGGTAATAGCTTATTTCTGAGGAAATTTGCTAAAATCGATAAGTTTTGGAATTTTTTTCCTGTCTTGTTTTGTTCTACAGGTCCTAATATACAAGAAAAGGAGAAACAAAATCATGTTCAAGCATTATTTTTTCCGAAAAATACGTACTCGTGTGTCATTCAATGGCGTTTCCCGAAAATTCATGTGTTTCAATAAAAATGGGTACATGTAGGGAACCCATGAAGGTAAATCATTTAAACTTGTATACTTAGTTCTACAGATGATTACCTACTCGTTAAGCTATAGTTGTAAGAAAAATTTTGAAAAGATTTAAAAAGTTTAAAAAGTGTAGCTTACAAAATTTGAAAAATAATTCTTCTTAAATATGAATTTTAGATCTTCCTCTTCAGAATTATGTTAAGCATAAGAAAATCAAAACAATAGTTTTTGTGGGATATTAATTTGTTTTTAAATCGTCAAATTCGTCAAAAGAGTAGAAAAAATAGTTGTTGCCTTACGAAGATAAATAAAAAAATTATGTTTATGTGTTTTTTGTTACTGAATTCTACATTGAAGAAAAAATTGGTACATCCATTTTTTTCACTTAGTTCAAAATTTCACCCTTTCCAGTACCGTATCCCCTTAATCTAATCACAGAACAATTTTCATTGTACAGAGGAAGCAAACTGTAAACATTTGCTAACAATAAATGGAGAAAACCAATTTACTTTATGTACCACATTGGTTTATCATTCTTAAATTCATATTTCACCTCCCTTAGGTAATGTTTTTCGTCACAACAGTTCCTGAGACAACGTTATTTCCTGTAGGAAGTCGCTGTGCAAGGCAGAGAACGGAAACTACAGCAGTCCCCACAACAGATGGGGCGGCTTCCTCCTTCTTACATATGTACTATTCTTTCCAGACCGTGTACGTGTATAGAACAATAAAGAACAATAACTTAATATTTTCTAAAAGCTATTATAGAAATGAGATAATTTAATTTATATTTTTATCCTATTTTATCTTATTTATCTTAAAATTAAAAAAAAAATAAATCAGATTCATCAAAAACTAAGTTTAGTAATGTTCTTACTATTGATTTGAATTGATTGATTAATTCAACATTATTAAGGCTTTCCAGTGGCTCTTGTCTGGGGCTGAAAGCTGTTTTATCCAAATTGATTATTGCGATCCCGTTTGATTACCTTTGTTCTCATCATAATGATTCAAATGAAACATTAATGTACAGTAATATAAAAAAATTTCACTAAACTAAATGTGATCGTTGGAAAAAGAACCTAAAAAAAGAAGAAGCAACGATGTATTATATTTAAGTTAATATTGATTTTGAAAACTTATTGTCATAAAATGATTTTTTACACGAAGTATAACTAGATTTACTAATCTAATTTGAAAATTTTCCACGAAGGAATCCCGAACTTTGTACCTGTATTTCATAACCATTAAAGTGATTTATTTTAATTTTTAATTAATTTAAAATATTTTATAAATTAAAATTGTGTTACTTTATTTGTTATAAGCACAGTAGTGGGAAGTAGAGTGCCGTATATCCTTGTCCTGTGCAGATTCCCAGATAAGCTGGGCTCTCGCCAGGACGTGGCGTGTGTACGAGTGTTCAACCGTTAATGTCTGTGTCTACTACAGCAACACCTTGTTAAATAGTCAAGTACTTACCTACAATGGATAGGACGGTTAGTTAGTCAAACACAGAAAGGATTATATCTTAAATCAATGTTTTAATTTATCGACATTTATTGTCATTTTTGATTAAATATGCATTATGGGTGTAAATGTTTGATTTCTTTAAGATCTAATTGTTTCTGTCGGTAGTAGATGGGAATAAATATAAGAATTTTAACCCGTTTGGATTTCATGATTTGTGTCAAGAGTGCAGGTCAGTAAAACTTTGAGACGGAGGTGATTCATAAAAAATCGAGCTTATATACTCTTCAAGACTCGTTAAGGCATACTAATTGGACTTAGTAGACAAATACTACCTCTAAAAATTAATAAGTTATTAATTAAAAAAATAATACTTTTTCTTCTCCTATTACTGAAATTGTTTCTTGTTTATTTTAAAATGAAACACTTCCATCTTCCTCGAAAAGCATTGCAATTTCTTATAAAAACATTTTCGCTTTCTACTATTTATGATTTTTTTTTGTAATTATTAGCTTCGTTAAGTCTTCTATTTCAAGTTTGTCCTAAATTAAAACTGCAATAAGGTAAATTATATGTTTGAAATGGTAAACATGACAAACATATCCGCATACACCTAAACCATTATTATAAGCACCAAAAATATTTCATTCTAATCGGAGCGATTAAACTGAAAACTCCTACAGGATCTTGTTAATCCAATATCATCGAAAATTGAAAGCTAAATTAAAACTATTTTGTAGACCTACAAAATAAAAATTAAACTATACATAACTACAAACCGTTTCCATGATAGTAAAAACAATAAATTTACAAAGTCATAGAAACAGACTACTGTTTATTAAAGGTGGATGTACAAGTATCCCAATTCCCGTAGACCATGAGCAGTACATGGTGTGACCCTGGCGTCGTCGATAAATACATAAATAAATAAATATACTTCAGTATCACGCAGTACTTTTACAACGGCATGGTTGATAAATACATCAGAGCTGTGCATTTACAAAGACTTCGCGTCGTTGGTAAATACATCAGTGATGTGCATTTACGCCGCGTCGATAGTAAAAACATCAGTGATTTGCATTTTTAGTGAGAAATGCATCATTGATGTGCATTTACTATTGCGTCGTTGGTAAGTACATCAGTGATGTGCATTTTCGACGACGCCGTTCAAAAATATACTTCAGTGACATACATTTATAACGGCATGGTTGATATGCCGTTGATAAACAACGGCATCAACGGCCGTTGTTGATAAATACATCAGTGATGTGCATTAACAACGGCGTCATTGATAAATACATCAGTGATGTGCATTCACATTTACGTGCTCATAATGTATGACTGTATCTCTGCAAGTTGTTTTATTTTATTGCGCGTAAAATGGGCGCGTTACCAACGTTTAACCAGTAGTATCATTAATTGTTTAGGGTGAATAAGATAAGTAACAAGGAGAAAAGGAGTAATTGTGTAACGAAGTAAACATATATAAATCTTACATTATCTTCAAGAATCTTTTTGCATAACTGATATACAATAGTGCAAAATTATTTCGTGGGACTTGGCATTATTTTTAAAGAGTTCGTTTTAGAACGTGTCATAAATTCAACTCTTAAATTATTTCAATGGTAAGCCCACATTAAAACTTGCTCCTATTTCAAAACATCAACTAAAAAGTATACATATTTTCATACCAATATCTCCTTACCGCATCTAGTGGAAGAAACATCATGCACTAATATTACATTTAGAGGGGTTAAAATTTACGCGGTTGAGAACAAACTTTACTCAGACTGGCTGCATTAAACATACGTAAGTTAACGTTGCGCCTTCGTGCCTTCCCACACACGCGATGGGAAACGGCTGAAATCTCCAATTAGAGCACGCACGTGGCGGAGAACCGAACCGACTGGATATCACCCAACTGCATTCGTAGAGACCAAAAATATAAATACCAAAGTGCATATTTCTCTAGATATTGGGGGTCAATCTGAAATAAAATAATATGAAGTTACTATGCGTAAAGACGTTTTTCATGCTTAAGTAATGACTTTCGTCTGAATTCCGTTAAAAACCATTGTATCGTTGTTTTGAGATCACCGATTTCGAAGAAATCCTGTTTGCAATGAGATGAAGTAGTGTATATAAAAATGGTAGTGCAAGGGTAAAATCTAACATATTAAAAGAGAATTGCCTTAGTTCATAAGGTGTATGATAAAGGAAAGAATCGTTAAACAAAAATCTTATTATTGTGACAGAAAGATACCGAAGGTACAAATCACAAACATAAAAAACATAAATGAATATTTTTGAAAAATTAATCAATTTTAAATTATTCCCTAATCAAGACACCGCCTTTGAAACATTTTGTGTATTTTGAGGCAAACATACAAAATGTGTGGCATTTATGTTTGTGATTAGTTATTTTGTTCGTTTTATTTTATTTCATATGTTTGTAATTGATGCACCATTTTATATCTATACATGCAATACAGCTTTATACAGTTTACAGATAAGTAAGTTTACACGTACAAGAATTTTTGATGCAGCGAATCGAATACATCGGTAGCAACAAACTTACATCTGTTTAAACATGCGGAAACCCTTATACTGCGGAACAAATCATTGATTCTCAGTGTGTAACATTCCAGCAAAAAATATTTTTGATCATGACATAAAAATATTGAAAACTAGCACCAATTTAACACGAATTTAACTTTTATTAGTAATAGCACATGACAATAAAAACAACAAATGACGTGTTTAAAAATTAACAGTTGCACTGCAAAAACCTAACAGAAAAACTGTATTAATTATTACTGAGAATTATCTGCTGATTTTTACATGTCGGTGGCATAACATTATACTAGCCTAATGATAAAAAGATTTACACAACTTTACAAGTTGGTGATATAATGTATCCGTGTATAGAATTTCAAAACATTTACTTGCTTAGTATACAATTCTTTAGACGTTATATTAATCTCCAGTTAATTGTAAAACAAATTCTTATTCTAAATACTTTTTCACCATCGTTCAAGAGGAACCACTTTGTAAAAAAACATACATCATCATAAATTGTTGTAAATCTATAATTATTTAACATGAAACAAGTATGCGAATTTAATATATGGATTATATATTTGCTATCAAGATTCCAATGTCTTAAATATTCAAAACTAACTTTAAAAATGTTTTATTACTATTATAAACGATGCGTTTTTGAAAACTATTAAAATTTTAGAAAAATATTTGGCAGATTCTTAATGTTATTTTACGAAATAAAATACTATTCTCTATTATCTTGTGTAAAGAAATGAAAAATCGCAAGAATATCCAGTGGTCGCAACGTATAATGTTGGTAAATTAATAAACTTGAGCGTGAACAGACAGCTCCATTTAGCTGATTGGACTGTGGGTGAGCTTTTTCCATAATTACAGAATACCTGATATTGCAGTAATGCTTCTCCTTTGCCAGATTGATTGGTTGAACTAATCGAAATATCAAATATTCCAGTTTATTAAACGGATTGATTGTTCAGATAAACGTTATGTTTTGATAAAAACAAAATCTCTGAAACTGTTTGCTTCTTTTATTTTTAAAACAAATACTTAGGTCGAATACATTTCTGATCGGACGGGGTTTCCGAATATGTTGGGATCCGTTAAGAGAAAAACTATTTTCCATTTTTTTACAAGTTTATTTTAACGATGACCTATATTCTTTTATTTAATCGAAGAGTCATTTTGCCATCTGATCCACGGCCAAAGTCTCGCTAATTATTGAGCCGCTGGCTCAGGTACAGGTATTTATTTATACTATGTCTTAATGGAGTAGAACGCTATCACAAGCGACTTGTGTGGTAGAGTGGAACTACGTTAAGGGCGCCACATGTTAAACCAAAAGCCAAACATTGGAAAGGTCCAGAAAAAAGTTTTTTTGGGCCTAATGAATACTTGTTCAAATGAACATAATATCTTGTTTAACTTTATGCTGTTAATCAGTACGGATTACACGGGGTACCTGAACACACTGTTGTTCTAAATTTGCAAGGTTATGTTATGGTTGCATCAGTTATGCTTCCAGTAAAACAATATCCCAACTCAAACTAGTTAGAACCCTCAGCAGTACTTTAAGTAAATAATTAAATTAAAGTTTAGGGTTTATGCTTTTATTTTGCATTAATTACATTCGGAAAAGAAATTTATAAAGTAATTTTTAAATTAAATTCTCCTTGACTTTACAGCTAGGTATTATCAGTGATCACATATTGAGTGGAAAAAAGTTACTAACCACTTCTGCCATGTTTGACCTGAGCATAAAAGTTGTGTGAGCGAATCGTAGTTGACAGTAAGAATGTCAGAAACTTTTTATTTCGTGCGGAGCACCAAAAGGTGATAAGAAGACCCCACCCACTGCAAAGTAATTAATCACCTTTCCAGGAAAAAATAACTTTTTATGAAATAAAACAAAATCTTTATCTCTTATTATGCTATCCATGAAATACAGGTGGCGATCAAATGTAAGATTCGGTGTGGAATTGAATCACATTATAACAATTGAAGATTTAATAGAAAAAAATAAAAAGTATTCCCCAGGCTATTTTTAATCTTTTACCTATAAACTTTTTTACGTTCGATTTAAAGTTTTTTCAGTATTTAAGTGCAAGGTAAATAAACTTCAAACGTGTCTGACGTAGAATAAAAGCTTCGAGGCGAGTGGATCACGTCGGGTGTAAGGGAAACGTGAGACGCTGCCATTTGTTAGCGAGGCTGCACACCCCATAGATCCTATTGTGCCGCACCCGCCTGGTCTAACGGTATTGTTGGCGATGTGAGCTTTCCTTGAGAGTGGGTGAAAACTACACCACCAAATATTAGTAAAAATGAATTATTATCACATTTATATGTTTAATTACTAACACTAGTGATTGATTAATGTAAGTTTCATTAAAGGCTTGTATAAACTTAAGTTCACGAATGTGTTAAGGTAAAAGTCATATTTACAGAGATGTACTGAGAGAAAGAAGACTTAAGATTTTATTTAAACTTGCAGTAACATGTAGGCTTAGTCAGAACAGGAGTGCTCCAAGTAATCCATAAAAATTTAGTTACGATAATGTGCCTGGTATTGTTTAAAATGAAACTGAACAATATTATTTTTTATTTTCATTTAAATCATTTATAAGTTAAATTAAGTTTTAAAGTTAATATCTTTTCCAGTACTAATAATGCTTTCACACCTTGTATTATTCATGTAGTCTCTTTTCTGTTAAAAGTGCAATTATTCGTATTTTATCAGCAACCATTACAATCCAAGCTGTAAAACGTGAGTCATCATTCTCGGAAATATAAAACAAAACCCGGAGGTGACAGCGAAGTGATAATAGAATTTAAAATATAATAAAAGGTATGACGATTGTTGTCAGGACAGGATATAATGACAAGTGAAATTAAATTAGTGACAGATGAATTGAAAAATTCCCCGTGGTGACATGAACCGGACATGGAGCCTCCACGTCCCTTGTCACGCTGAACAAAGACAAATCTCATGTTTGGAAATCTGGTGCTTTGTATATTTTATTGTCAGTCAAAACTTTACCAGCAAGGCTTTACCAGCAAAGCATTGGTATGAAACGTCGCTTTAACCTTATAATCAAGCAAATAAGACTATACCCCGTTTTATGTGGATACAATTGCATCTAATAAGATGCAATTGTATCCACATATTTTTTATTAAGTATTTTCAATATAAAAAAATCACGCCCTTCATAGATTAAAAATTGAGAAACGCGTTACACAAAATTTATCACATAATGCAAAGGATTAGTAGAATAATTTTTTTCTAAAGGTCAATGGTGGCATACTAGAAAATAAAACAAATGAGTTGTGTTTATTTAATGAATTATAAGGAAACTTTTAAACAGTTCAAACTCAAAACAGTGATGCATTTAAGCATATGAATTATAAGGCACAACATTACATAAAATATTTTTCTTACTTTAAATTTCACAGAATAAAACACATACCTACGATAGGAAAAATATGTTTAGTGATTTTAGTTCCGTTATCCTAAATGATTTTTTAGAATCATTACCTGCTATAAAGCAATTTAATTTTTCACAAATAATAACAAAAAACTATTAAAAAACCAAATTACTAAAATATGTTTCTTATTATACTGCATAGGGCAGGCAAAACTAATTATACATCGAAGATTAAACTATAATGATCAAATAAATGTTCTTCAACTAATCTGAAATATATTTATTAATTTTAAATTCAAGCACCCTCACTCTTGTATTTTACGTCCAATTATTTTTAATTGCATGGTCAAAAATGTATACATGTTATGGAATCTAATATTTTGTTATAAAACAGCTTTAGCTCTGACTGAATGTATGTATTTTAACCTAAACTAAAAAAAAGAAGGCTGAAGATTAATTTATTACATGACTTAAATCAGGAAGGTAAAGTCACTGTCACGAGGAGGTGACGAACGTTACTTCACGTCGCGTTGTTATCATCTTTTTACAATATGTCGACCTTCTAGGACGGAATATTCATCTTAAACTATACCAAAAACATTCAAAAAGTTACCTTTCACCCAACCTCTATATATACGACTGGTTCAATTGTTGTGTATGTCGCTCAGAAAAGTACGTCTCGTTTTGGCACTAAGCGATATTACAAAACGAACCAACCTATAGCTTAGTGCAAGTGTGACTGACTATCAATAATTACTTTTCACTTGGTTGTTTCCAGTCATTTAATAGTAAAGGCAATCATCAATATTATGTTTCGTATTGCGCTAGACAACTTTCGATGCAGTATTTCAAGGCAAAGTTCGTAGTGTTAATGTGCCTTAAAACATAAACAAAGTTGGACATTCGCCATAACTGCAAATCCTTATGTAACTGCACACTTATTGTGTGGTTGCATACCCTTGAAATAATTATTACTATTTATTTCTTCATGGTGAAATACATGGGAGTAATGTCTTTCAAATTAATCTTTTACCATCCTTTTTAAAATGAATAAAGTTTGTATGAGTTTTAGAGTTAACGTAGAGATTAAACCATAACGAATATCGAAGGAGAAGTTGAATCTTAAAACATAACTTAAATCAAACTCTGTACTTTATTCACCTTCAAATTTGCGAGTCAAAAGGAGTAATTTGGTCGTGACATGACACAGTCAAAAACGAGGGCGGAAATACGTGTTAATGTTTGGCACTCTCCTCACACTGTGGTACAAAGTTGGCAACCGGAGTGTAGAGTTGTGATCCGCGATATTTTCTGGTCCAACGCAAGAGAACTGCATATTTGGATCAAATTATAGACTGGGCGAGCCAGATTTACGCTGAGAGAAGATCGCCACCATGTATCTGTAATGAACTGTCGTGTTTATGGGGACATTTGGCGCTCGTCTGTACATCAGGCGGGGGCCGCGAGACAGATGAAGCTATATTTAGCCGTGCAGTCCACCGTGTCCGTCTGTACTGCAAGAGACGTGTTGTGAAGAACCAACCTATGTAAAAGTAGCATACACGATAATGTCAAGTTGTTGAACGAAGTTATGCTATGACATTGGAAATTAGACCTTGCTTGTGGGACCACCAGTGTCTAATCACGCTTTATAACTTGAAGTGATAATATAATATTGAAGTGATAATTTATAATACTATAAAAGTAAGTAACTGTGTGATAAAAAGTGTACTAAGCTTTAAAAAATGATACTGTCCTTGAATCGACCAATATCAGAATTGAAGCCTATAAACTTTTAAGTTTCAAGATATCTTAGTAACATGGATGGATATTTGAATAAAATGATTGTCAACTGTCAATTATGCACTGTGCAAATTGTAATTATGTATTCGACTATGTACTCATGTGTTTACATTTAAAAAATTAACTTTGTACTCACTTTTGCACTATAAATGAGACCTTACCTTTAGGTCCATATTTCAAACCAGATATAACTTCAAAATATAACTTCAAAATGTGTTACTTAACCTGAAAGTACCTGTAGAATGGTCTATGAATAACATGTTCAATATAAGTAATCAAAGGCAAAAAATAATACATCTCGGTAAAAAAGAGAAATAAAATAATGAAGTAGATAAAAAGAAACGTGGGCTTGGCAAGGTAGGCTTAGCAAGAAAAACTAAATTGTAAAATGCCTTAAGCAGTTTATTAAAGGCGGAAGTAAAACTATCACAATTTCCGTGGACAACTCGCCAACCAGTAGTGAGCCACACGGTACATAGCGTGACCCTTGCATCGGGTTTAAATGTGCATTTAAAACATTTACATTTATCGTGATGTTCATTTACAGCGGTATCGCTGATAAATACATCAGTGATTCACATTTATGACGTGTCTTTGATAAATATATCAGTGTGGTGTATTTACAAAGGCGGCGGCGGCGTTGATTATATAAGAAATTCACATTTACAACGTCTTCGTTGGTGATAAATACATCAGTGTACATTTACAAAGGTGTTGTTGATAAATACATCAGTGATGTAGTATTACAAACAAGATTAACTTTGACTGCTTTGAACTTTCATATCGGAAAATCAAGGGGATGTAACTGAAGTAGTATTTGATACACTTTTAAAAAATAGCACGATTCACTAATTTAATTTCAGTGTATTGGTGATAAATCAATTTAAGATGAAGATAGTGTATACCGTATGTATGACTACACTAGAAAAACAATTATTTGTATTTTTTCACCTCTTCTTCTCAGTTTTTATCACAACTATTAGCAGGTAAAACTTATTTATGACAATAAATAGTTTCAAACGTTTACGTTACACCCCAGTCAGTAAATAAAATGTTATATATGTCACAAAATAAGTGCCTATATTACTCAAAATATATATTATTTCAAAAACTCGTTGTCAAACTCTACATTTTATTATGTAAGGTGTCAAGCCAACACCACATACATGATGTGTATATGTGTAAGATCAGGTTTGATTTTAGTAAATTGGTATCTCATACTGAAAACGTTTAGAAAACTTTTGTGATATTTTAATAGTATTCAAACTAAGCTGCATGTATTTATAATAACCGTCTATTATTGAGAAAAAGCTTACTTCTTGTAGATTTTTTTGATTACAAATAAACAATTTCTGCGTTATTTTAATGATAGTTTTGTACCTTAGAAAAAAATAGAAGTCCAGTTTGTTAATTAAAGAGCCCTATTGTTTATGACAAAATTCATATCCAGCTTTGAGATTAAGACGTACTAGCACATATAACCAGAATAGCGGTTGCTCCAAATAATTCGCATGAGTGTAGAGAGATTAAAGGAGCCAGGCGGTAAAATATTACACTCAGCTTGGGCAATATTTTACAACAAACGATCTCGACGATAAAGCTAAATGGGTTTATAGCAATAAAATAGAATCTTGCTGAATTCTTTTTAAACATTACTTTCGTTAAATTATCACTATAACAAGAAAACTTTATTTTTTTCGTATAACTCATCGGTTTTATACCAAATTATTGGTGATAACGTAAATCAAGACGTTATATTTTTATTTCGTAGCATCGATATTATTGACCTTTTAATGTAAATTGCGTAAAAAGATAACGGGAGTAACATGTAGAGTGTGTTTCTTCTATATACCAAGAATATTTCAATGATTCACCACAACAATGAGTGGACGAAAACTATTTTAGTTTGGTACTAAAATAGCACCATCAAATAGTGTCGTGTTGTAAGTGTTTTACATGGGCACACAAATATGCCATTAGGAGAGAACAAGACTGGAACGGGGTTGGAGAGTTTATTTTGAAACTTATTTTTGTGACACTAGAAGAGAAACAAACAGAAAGTTCTCGATTCTAAACATAACTGACTTAGAAATAGAATTTCATAAAGTCTGTTAATATGAATTATACATTAGATTAGATATTTTTGTAGTATTTTTAATTATATGTAAAATATAGAAGGTGGATAATTACACTGTAATATCAAATATTTCTATATTTTAATAGGGGAAGCACATATTTTCTAAAAATAAGCTATTCTGTTATTTTTATGTATATATAAAAGTTGTCTTCCTTTGGAATTGCCTAAAAAACACTTTTTCGTCATAATGGTTCGAAAATGGAAGTTTTCAATATTGCGTCGCGATAATAGATCTTTTTTTGTCCAAGGGTAAGGAAAGAGCTTGTATCGAAGAAATAAACTGCTCGTAATTGTCACCTTAGTCTGACCTAACACTAACAAAAACGTAACGTTCAATTAGCTGATAATTTAATATAGCAAGTTTGAAATGGAAGTAAATTCGTGGGATACTTATAAAAGTGAAATAGATTTTTTGAAGTAGTTAGCTTTATTTATTGTGCAGGTTGTCGACAAATATAGTTTATCACAAGGGCCGAATGCGGCTTTTCGGTCATTGCTCATTTTCCAACCTCATCTGTCCCTATTATCGGGCAATTTTATTTCGCTTTAGAAGGGTCAATCTAGGCCCTAATAATTAAATAATACTCAAACAGAAAGGATTGGTCAAAGATATTAATTTTTAATATGCTAATTTATTTCCTGCTCCATATGAAATATATACAATTATTATGATTTGAAAAATAGGTTTGACCATTCTTTTTACATCTTTCTTCACACAAGATTTTCCTGTCAATTAATTATGGACCATATTTTTCTGAAGTTAAGCCCTTGTAATGTTTGAGTTAGTACCTAAATATTTGAGTATGAGGGTTCAGAGTGTAAATCTCTCCCACAAGACTTCAAAATCTAACACTTTCGAAGTGCTTCTTAAATCTTTGTCATTCCCTTGTTGGTTTATGACTCATTAAAATTACCAACACTTTTGAAATTTTAGCGAATGACGTTAAAATATATACTTCCCTTAGCGAACGGTTGCCAGGAGAGTGAAAAATGGCACGAAACGCGGATAGAAATAGGGACTAATTGCCAGAATATCAACGCTGCGTGTCATCGCTTTGAAACGAAAACGTCTTTAGATTCAAGAATGGCAAAGAGTTGTGACGAGTGAATGTTGGGATTTATGCTTTCGAAGTAAATTTATGAATAATTTGAACAAAAATAACATTTTAGGTAAACTAGCGTTTTCAGCATTTGTTGATGTACCAAAAAGCCTTTTCATACTGGAAACTGTTACAATAAAGTTTAAAAGTAGTTTCTTTTCAATGCGGTTATTGGATTCAGACATCATGTTGACTTTTTTAATTAAGTGATCATTAATTTTGAGTAAATGCAAAAAAGAAAATTTCCTCTATCGCAAATTAAATTGCATGAAATGATGTAAGGAAGTTTTCTAATACTCGTAAAAAGTCACCCAAATAAATATAACAGAGTCATAATATTATTGCCAATCCTATTGAAGAGGGCTATGAAAAAATACAAAGTACCACTTTCAATGAATAAATTGTAGTATATTTCGTACTTCATCGTATTAACTTTAAGCACATTATAATTTGAAACGAGTCGAGCAAATAGTCGTATATTTGATGCAAGCCTTAATTATTTATCAAAGTTATATCCAAAGTTGGTAGGATGTATCAAAATTGAGTTACAATGTTGTTGTAAGTCTAGTAATCAAAGTTTATCCTTATGACGAAACTAAGTAAGTATTCTTAGTTCATTATGGAGCTTTGTTTGCAAGTTCAATGTTCCAATAAACATGACAGTGACAACTGTTGGCATCATTTCAAGCTTGGATTCATGATGTATGGCATTCGATGCATTGTACTGTTGTTGCCAAGATTCCTGTTTAATAAATAGCTCTAAACGACCATAAACATAATTTTACCTACAGAGAAATAAATTATTTGAATTGTGTTTTATTTTATCCTTCGAAAATTATGCATGTATCTGTGTCAGAGTTTAAATAAAGAGTCTACTTAAATATTATTGAAGAATATGATTAAAGAGTTGCGGATAATTGAATGTATAGTATTCGTAAACAGCAACTAATAACTGCAAACTACATGTCAACAAAATTATGTATAAAATAATAAAAATCAAAAACTTACAATATTGACGTTATGAAATTTGTTTGACAACCATCTTAAACGAGTTATCACGGTCGATTCAAAGAGTTAATTTGTTTCAAATAGAGGAAATAATACGCTTTGTGTTAAAAGTAGGCAATTTAAAAAAAGGAGTGAAGCCAAGAAGATGAAAAATGGCGCGAAACGTGGATATAAATAGAAGCTAATTGCCAAAATACCACCTCCGTCGTCGCAGCGCCCGACGCCCGACGGGACCGAGCCTAGCGCCAGGTTCGAGGCAAACATAAGGCATCGCGTTATCGCGTTGCCGTCAATGAAGTTTTTTATTGCCTTTTGACAGTTTAAAACTTGAGGAGAGTATGAACATGTCATTTATTTTTTGTCCGGGATAATTTAAAACCGGAATATTTTTTGGTTGATGATTTTAAAAAAAGAGTGCAAAAGGCAGATTATTTTATATATACAGTATACGTTAGCTATAGGCCTACGTAACAACGGCTATTAATTATGTAATTGCTGAATGCACTTTTTATCAAAATACTGGTTTCTAAGAAGTATTTAATTTCATATGAGGAATGCGGATGTTTTATACTAAGCGCACATTTGTATTTATGTTGTCCTATACTACCTGTAAGTGTTAGTAGAGCTAACTGCAAGTACAGACAATAGTATGAAACATGTTGCAATGCTGCCGTAATGAACTGATTATAAATAGTTATTATGATAACAACCTTTTATTACGTAAATTATTAATTGACAAAAACCTGTTGTGCTATACTGGGTATACATTTATAAGTGAGGGAAACAAAAAATGTAGTATATATACAAGGTTTCAGGCAATTTTAAGAAAAAAAGAGATGTAATAAAACTTTCTTCAAAACAATTCTAACGATATATTTGTTAAAACAATCAAAATAAATATTTGTGCGGATCGTAACTTAAACATGATTTTTCCAGAAGGTAAATATTTCAAGGAATTCCGAGACAGGCCGACGTCACATATTTTCCGCCTGTCAGTCCCGTCGTCGTAATCATTTTACCGTCTTGCATTTTGAAGAAAATTATATCGAGCATAGCAATGCAGTGTATAGTTTTAAATAAAAAATAATGATAAGAGCAGTAATACAAATTAAAATTACATTCAAAATTCATTAAAAATGTAGAAAACTAATCATAACTAATTGCTATGATTACAAATCATAAATAAAAAGCTTTGATAAAGTATATTCGTTTATTTTGCTGTAAACTGTAAAAAGAATATAAAAAATTAACGAGGACAGGCATGAAATGTATAAAGACTACTTAGCCTTCCCAAAACTATCAACTGCAAGGATTTTGAAAATTCACAGTATTTTTTAACAATCAAGATGTAGTGTTTATGTTAACAGCTATAAAAACAACAATGATAACAATAAGCAACATATCAAGGTTTGACGGCCAGGAAGAATAACAAATTGTTTAGAGTTTATAGGGTTCATTGCTCTATACTTTGGCTATCCTTTGGGATCTTAACCAGAACACGCCTAGTATATCGACAAACGGGTTCAGGGACGCCCTTTGCTGGCCATTGAACACGTAGGGCAGGTACTTAGTTAAAGGCCTTTACTTCATTTTGGAAAGGTCCATTTGAAGGCCGATCGGACCGTCGTAAATTTTCTAACAGGTAACAGATATGATGCAAGACCTGCCTTCCACATCCTACTGGCAAAGCAAGTCTGGTAGTCTCTATTTCATAAACATTAACAGTTTTTATTCCACCTTTTAAAGGGCTGTCTTGCCTGTGAGATATATCCGGTAGTAGATTCCATTCAGTCCCCATGTTTCTAAAACCACGATAAATTAATTTGATTTTCCTGTGAATGTAATAAACACTATATTTCTAAACATGCAGTAAAACCAGGCTGTAAATATAAAACTTACCTAGAGTCTTAAACGATTTTTAACAGATTTTTTTATAGTTAAAAATTAATCATATAAATTCAAATAAAAGCAGAAGAGAACGTTTTCCTGACTTAAAACCAAAACACAATATCCAGAGGTGTTCTAATTTAACGGATCATTTAAAACTGAGACAAGGCGTAAAGATGAAGAAGATACTACAATAAATGGACGCTCAAAAATGGACGACCGCCAAGCAGTCAGATAACAAGGGAACGTTGTAGTGGCCTGAGTAGAGTATTTATACCATTCAGCATAATATGGCCGTAAGCTTAGTTTATTCCTTTAAACTATTTAATTTTTCTTAAAGATTTCACATTCTTCATTAATGATCATTAATCGAATTAATGGTGGTCGGAAACAAATATATATCTTAGATTTGCCAATATTACAATGTTAACGTTAAACTAAGCTATATTTACGAGTTACCTAATAGTCTATAGTTTACTAGTCTTAATAGTCTTTGTAGTTTAATAGTCTATAGTTTGATTTTCTTTTTTTATCAGTCTAATAGTCTTTATAAAACCTAAACGGCTCAAAATGAAAATATACATTATTAGGTAAAAAAAACAGGCCAGTAAATCAGTAGAGTAATGTGGTGTGTTTTTTATTTGTGAGTTTAGTGTTAAGGGAAACATTTCAAATTTCTGGTTAAAACATATATTTTTATACATTATATGAATGATTAAATGTATAATACAAACTAAATGTGTACAGTTTTTTAAGGAATCAGGTATATGATGACCTTTGATCAAACTTCCTTTGTGTGTGGGGGTGGGCAAATGTAAAGTAAAAAGAGGCCACCACCCTCTTAAAAAGTGTGAGTAAATATTCGTCCAAACGTATTTACCTGGGCTATTTATAAACTGTTGGATTAAATTAGGTTTTTGAACATCTATGTAAATAACTATAATCCAACATAAATAAACTCAGGAAAATATTTTACAAAGTGCGTTTTTATATTGTCACTCCATCAAAAAACATAGAACGCTTTATTTTTTACAAAATTATATTTAACTAAATACTTGACCAATACGAAAGGTAACGGTTAATACAAAAGCATACAGAAGCCCTACTGGTAAAAAACCCTTCTCTAATCCTCCATTGGTTGTATCATTTCCCTGTAGATACTGTGCACCACATCGGCCCTGTTGCCGTTTCCAAGCACGTAGAGGATTTCAGACGATTTATTGTTCGTTTTGAGAATTAATCACCCCGATACAACGCGGCGACGTGAGCCGCCTGCTCATCGAACACTGATTGACCCGTTCGTTGTAACGGTTACGTAACGCGTAACTGTTACAACGGTTACATGAAACCGTAACCGTTACAACGATATTTGTTACATCCGAGAACCGACACGTATATCCTCAAAGACAATATAAATATGTATAAATATGTATCATGTGTAGATTTTTTCAAGTTAAATCGGGCTCTAATTTTGTAAAATTAAGTTATAGTACCTACTATGCGTTAAGAAATGTAAGGTACTTCGTGACAAATTTGGAAATACAGTAAGTACCGTATTGTAAGCGATGCGCGATTGTACTAGAGCAGTTTGAAAAATCGATAAGGAGTTTAAGTCTTTATTTCAGATTTTGATGTGTTAGGAAATTTATCAAATTACTAGCTTCGAAAAGTCGAAAGAGCGTTAATCTAGACGAGACTTTCATGCAACTTCGAAAGATAGTGTAGCAAACATGGTCAGACCCAAACAGTGAGGGAGTGAACCCAAACGTAACAGAAATAAAATATAAATATACAATGCATTAATTTGTGTGTGCGTTGCTTTTCTTGCACTTCATCATGATTCAAGAAGCACATTATATGACGTGAAGGACATTTTGTGGCTAGACCTTATTTTTAAAAGTCGTAAGAAATACAGGACACAATATTAACAAATTCACAATTCACAATCTGACCAAAAATTAGGAAAACTGACCTTTTTTAATTTGTACAAAAATATTTGAACCGCATCACATGATTCAATAATTCACCTCATTTTTCCCCTTATCAGTTGATGTGAAGTGAATCCCATAACGCGTAAAGTGAGTTGATTTACATGAAGGCGTCCCGTAGCCACGATAAGCTCATGACGTCATCGATCGCCACGACACAATACCTGAAAAATGTTCTGTCGCACCTTTTGAAAGCTGCGTGTTTTCATTCTCACCACCCGAAAATTGCAGACAAACGCTATCTTTATCCTTCGCAATGTACATATATTGGACAAGTTTATTTTTTGTTTAAATTTTTTAAGTTTACTTCATTTTATTTGTAAAATACTTGTTTAAAAAAGTATAGCAATAATTTTCAAACTTTCAAATATAAAACAGAAAAATGTAATTGGTCAAATACAGCATTTATCTTATTCCATTAATTTCTCCACTTAATAACTTTTACACAATACATAAATTAAGTATTAATATCGCATAAATTTCGATTTTGATTGAATCAAAGCTTTTTTAATCAGCCGCAAATTACAAAAACACTTCAAATCAATTAATTTTGTATTCATAAATGAATACATAAGCGAAAAAATTTCAAGCTAAGATGATATGGCTAAAAAACCTGTAACCAGTGTTTCTATTTTAGGTACTGTACATAAAACCAAAAACTAAAGAAAATAACAATTTGTTAACTTTTAAAACAAAACGTAAAGAGAAAAATTAAAAAATATAATTTCATTTTCAAAATTATTGATTCCATAAAAAACAGCATAAATTGAATAACAGTGCAATTAATGGAATTATTTCCCCGAAAAGACTTTAAATCCGTGATCGGGGAAATAATCTATATTAGCAGTCCGTCTTTTATATACTTGCAGTGAAATAAGTTTTTAATTATTAATATCTGATTAGTGTGCTGTATCATTATCTGAAAGCCCCACTTATGTTACTCGTAAACATGTAACCCCAAGAAAAATATTGAAAAGTTACTGTATACTCAATGCTATTATTTTATAATATGAGCTTCTATATAAACATGCTATTGCCAATTCATATTTTCTATGTGAACCAAACCATTTTAAATTATCAAGTACTGTAATAAATGTCACGACACTTAAAAACAAACATTCATAATAGCATTTTTGTATGATTTGAGACCTAACAACATACATCAGTCAGAATGAATGAGATAGATTAATTAATTATCATCCTTTTTTGTTATGTATTAAGAACTAACAAAAGAGATCAGTCAGAGTGAAAGAGAGAGATAAATTCATTTTACTTTTTTTCTATGACTTGAGATCTAACAACATAACCCAGTCAGAATGAATGTGATGTATCAATTCATTGCACTTTTTTAAAATGATTTGAGGCCTGACAAAATAAATCAGTCAGAACAACTGAGGGAGATAAATTAATTTTACTTTTCGGATATAATTTTAGATCTAACAACACAAATCAGTCAGAATAAACGAGATAGGTCAACTCATTAAACTTTTTTTAAATGATTTAAAACCTTACAACAAAAATCAGTCAGAATGAATAAGTTAGATCAATTTATTATACTTTTTTGATATGATTTGAGAGCTAACAACATAAATCACTGGGATGAACAAGGTAGAGAGCGGAGCGGCGGCAAGACACGTCGCCTCCTCAGGACTCAGGACACACGAGATCCTGCCATTTGTTAGCAGATCTCATTGTTAGAGTCGACTCTCTAATCCCCGCGCTGCTTTTGTAAAACAACCGATATAACGTTGCTCTCAAACTTGGCGAGGTGTGAGATTTAAAATAATATGGCTTGTTTATTAGTCGATAAGTAATTTACACTAAATTTTCAAAACTAAATTAAGTAAAATAAGTAATTTTTTTCAAAATCTTTATGTGATACCTTGTTTTAGCAGTGAAAATGAGTGTGGAATGTTAAGTTGATTCTCGATCTTTTCTATGGTAAAATATGGGTTTATTTATTTACGACAAAAGCAATAAGACAGCAAATTCCTCAAAGGCAATGAATAATAATAAATTATCACCAATGGGGGAGGCATACAATTTTAAAGTGTTAAACTGAAAAATTTAATACTACCAAATGATATTTTATGTTAATTTTCATAAATACATAAAATATTATAAAGGCATATCGATAGAAAACAAATTGTTGAAATTTAAGTTATATGTTGGGTCTTGGGTGCCGGCGAGCCTTTTTGATCTGTTTTCTTTTTTTCTTTTATGCAATAAATAAATAATTTCGATAAAGTATGCTATGATAAACTGCTCCTTTCCAAAATGTAAAGTAATAGCAGCACGGTGGGAGCCAAAACTAAAGAACATGCTCGTCGTCGTTATTATACTACAAATTTTTAACGTTTTTATTCAAATGATATATACGTTTTATTTCTTACCTTTGACTTTCAAGATTACAAGTCAAAGACTTCGGTATAGAATCGATTTTATTTCCCCACACGGTAACAATATTACGGCCTTATCCCGTGGGATTCCCTGTCGCTACTGTTTTCCCATTAGGTTTCCTAGAGATTCAATTATATCTAAGACTTTGGTAAATCCCAATACTGGGACTCATCAATCAAAAAATCTTTTGGGGGAAAGAGTGAGTGTTTCCTTTCCTATCTCTTATGTGCGTCTGTTCTTTGTTTGAAGGCCTACGAACACTACATTTTCATTGTTATTTTTGATGTGTTTGAAATCATTTGTAGGAGCCTTATAAAATTTATTAAAAATCTGCTCTTAATAATATCTAACTTTTTCAATGTAGCTTTACATTTAAACTGCTACAAAACAAAAAGTGGGTTACATGTAAAAGTTTATGTGTTTTACAATCAAGTATTTTTTGCTTAAATCCTTAACATAATGAGTCTTAGATAAATTACACGGTGCCTATTTAATTGAAGTTACACCAGTTTAAAATAAGCCACCCATTAAAATAGGTTATTTAATTAAATAACAATTAGCATAAGATTAGAGTAAATCTCAGCACAAAAAATTTACATAATGACCACGATTGCGTTCCGAATTAATGTTTTGTCATTGTGATTTAGGATTAATTATTACTTCTGCACGCTTCGAGCGCATTTTTATTTTAAACCGGATAAAATGTACGTCTCAACAAAAATCAGTGATGAAAGATTTTAATTCAAACTCTTAATTGAAATCACACAAAGCAAACTACAACTTAAAGTATTCAAAGAAAAGGTGACATTTCATTTTTTTTTAATGGTTTTGTTAACAATGGTCAAACTATTTTTTTGGTCAATAACGTAACACCCTATACAATTTCTGTCTGGAAAATATCACTAGTTCTAGGATACAAACAACGATTGAAATCATAACCGCCATCCTTTATTAGTGATGTTTTATATAGCGATATATAAAACCTCTATATACACAGTCGTCAATGACATTTGTTAGCCTTAAGTTGAAAAATAAAGGATGGATCTAATTTAATTGCAATCAATAAAGGTTGTTCTTTCTTTTTTAATACTAATCACCAACTTATTTTGTAAGCAGAGCATTCAGAGCTGCTGCCTCGGAATTACTACCTACCTATTCTAGATTAACGGCAAGTGGATTTAGTTAAATTATCATTAAAAACATGTTCAATTCGACCAGACCAATCATGTTAATTGAATTGATACATGCAAGGAATAATTCCAGATAACCCTTTCGCACAGTAAGATTTCACAAATAATGTTGTTCTCTGTAATAAGCGCAAGCGCTGACGTGGCGCCGTCACCGAGCTGAGGCTGAGGCTGCCGAGGCTGCGCAAGTATTCACCGACACCGTTCGGTCATTCGACGTCACCATTTGGTTTTTAACTTCTTGAAAATGTTTGAAAAATGAGAAAAAATGAATTTTATATGATGATAGTTGATTTATTAAGTTAATGGTGTACGATTGCTTTTTTACTTGAGCATGTTCGAAAAATGAGAAAAAATGAATTTAATATGATGATAGTTGATTTATTAAGTTAATGGTGTACGATTGCTTTTATTACTTGAACATTGTGGAAAACGGCCTGGTTATAGCCAAACAAAACTTTTTATTACTTTAATTTAATGTTTATGTTTAATTTAAACTGATTTTTTGGCGTAAAAATTAAAATATAGGGTTTTATTTTAACGCAACCCATTTTTAAGATTAAATTATGCTCCTTCAGATGATAAAGATAAAAGAAAGATGCTCATCATAAAGATAACTATTGTTTTGTTAATTTTTACATTTTACAAAGTTTTGTTACAATATTTTGCAAAGTACAACTTTGAATTTCTTGTATTAAATTTGTTATGTTTGTTTTGAGGTGCTGAATATCCTGAGCATTGTTTTCGTAGGCTTACTTTTTTTGTTTCCCAGAGAAAATAATATAGAAAGGTCAAATCCAGGGATCTTGGGAAAATAATCCTTCGCTGATAAAATAAAGTTGTGGGTTGCGTTTTAAAAAAACCACCCTGTAAAATCGGTTCCAACTGAAACTGCTACAACTAAAAATTAAACTATATCCTGAATTAATAACAAATAACTGTTACAATTTTCTAACAATAAATTTTATATAAGGAATGCATATAATGGCAATTATTTTCTAAGCTTACTCTTATTTAACATAGTGTATTCCTTATGAATGAACAATTTTTTGAAGGGATATATTCTAAAAATATACAAAAATAGAGATTAGGAATCTGCATAGTTAGTATAGAGTACAGCCTAATTTGTAATTCAAGTTATTAATTTAGGTTCATTGATTCTGTCATTTTATACAAAGCTCCTCGATACTTTAGACAATGCATGAAATATGTCATATTGCAATGTATATACTTGCTAAGTGGTATACCCAGGGAAGAAATAAATAGTTAAGTAACCATAACAAACAATTAATAACTATGATAACAGCTAAAAAAATAAAATGAATCGTCGATGCAAGATAAAAGTGAGATTTTCATTTCACCAATAAGCAAAATTACAAAAAAATGGTTTTTTTCGTTGAACGCGATTATTTTGAATTGCACTTACGAAACAGCATACAACAAATATTGACTGTAATTATTCATCATCATTCGGCAATTCAATATTGACTGTTTAACCCACTACCGATAGAGTTACCAAAAGTAGGGTCCTCTCATACATCTTAAATTAGCGTTGCCAAATTATAAATTATTGAAGTAAAGAAAACAGTTCAACGGTGGTTCAGATATCACTAAACGATCAAGTTAAATTAAAGTACAATTAAAATGTTACAATTTACAGGGGTTTAAAATCACCACTTAAGTACAAGTTAAATCGTTGACATTTTCTGCATTGAATTGGAACCAAGAGGATGAAGAAAGTCAGGAAAGTATTTTCTAATGAGCCAATTAAGTCTCTATTAAGTGGAGCAGCTCAACGATTATTTTGCCAATTAACTTCGACTTAACGACTGCTCGATCGCATATCGTTAAGAATGATAACATTTCTAAATATTTCTTCACTAGTTTCTGATATAAATGAAGACGATCGGAGGAATATCACTTCTAAAAAGTGTAGGCCTACAACTAATATTCGTTAGTAGTCTGCCGAAATTAACATGAGATATCGGCACTTTATTTTAACAATCTTTTACTTGAAAATAAATCATCGTTAGTATTGCTAAATTTTGAAAAGTCAGTAAACTTTTTGACAATTTTCATGACCGTATATTTATTACCTGATAATATTACGATAGGCCAAATTCACAACAATAGAGAAAATATAAACTCAGGAACATAAATCATTCAAAATTATAACATAAAAAAATAATAGACTTACATTTTATTTGTATGATTTCAAAATAGTCATTTGAAAATATTTGAACTTTCAATATGCATATTTTCATTCGTATTGTTGACAAGCTAAGTTCGGTCCCCTTTATGTTGAAATAAATTTCAGCTGGATATCTTGTTGAATAGTATAATTTGGTTGCCATATTTTCATAAGAGAATTATATCAGAAATACTAATGAAATTATCGACTATAAGGATTGAATGATTTGTCGAAAAGTCTAATAAAGGTAAAATTTCTAAATTGTTGTTCCCTGGTTCCAAATATCTGTGAACACAATCAGAGTAGTTTACGTTTCAAATATACTAATATCTCAATTAATTTCAGATATTGTTTTATTAAATAGTTTGATGTAATTTTAAACACGAGAACAAACCTCAACTAAATTTTTAAAATTCCTAACAGCAAAGGATTTGTAATATGATTTTTTTACTTTTCCTTTCGCTTCTTGTGTTTAAACTACAATACCTTACGTATTGAAACTCTTCCCCCTCCTCTTCTCCCATTTCAGGTAGAGTCACTTCAAAACGAGAGGAGGTTCAATAACTCTCGAAAAGTAGTGTAGTATAAACACTAGAATAAAAATGGAAAGTCCAAAAAATTAAATAATAATCATCCTCAAGTTCGAAAAATAATTAATAATTCTTTGGCATGGTAATATTAAAACAATTTAAACATTGGGTTTTACTAACAGCAAATCATTGCCTTAGCCACAAATATGGCCGAAAAATCTTTAAAAAAAATCAATAGAATTGAGAATTCAGTGATTTTTTAATCAAATAATAACTATTAAAAATAACATTAGTTTTAAATCAGACTTTTCGACAACCGTTCAAAATTATAAACACTGTTTCATTTAAAGGTAATACAATTCTCAAACTGAAGGACTACAGATTCCTTCCATTCGCTCCACGAGGGCGCCGATGTTCTTATTTTCCCTTCAGGGACTTGCAGGATTCAATTAAATCCCAATAATATTTGTCATCAATCAACTGTTATAGTTAAAGAAAACAAACCTTTTTTATTTTACTATGTGTACCGCCTGATTATACGTATTTCCACTTCAACTTTTTTACAATGTTGTGTTAAAAATAAAGGAGAAAACACTTTATTTCCAACCGAGCAACGTAATGTTAGATCAGTGATAGGAAATTCTAAGGGTTGCTACTTACAGCGGCTATTGAATTTTTATGGCTATCAAAGAAATCAAATTTATTCATATTATTTAAGTATCTGTTAGGACCAATCAAAATAAAATGTGACATTATCCAGGATTTTCTAAAACTTCATGATGAAATAATAATACGACTCTAAAGATAAGTTTTTAACAGAAAGTTCTTAACAGAGTTTATAACAGAAAGTTTTTTTATTTACAATTTCAGTACTTTTTATATTTTTTATACTTTTTAATTACTCTGACAAAAATAGCTGGCATTGGTATTGCTGGATTTGTATTGTTTCTCATAAATCATGCCACCCATGAAACTAATATTTTTCCTATAAATAAACCACATTTATAAGAGAGAATTGGTTGCAGTGCACGATATCCCTCACACAGACGAGGTTTGTGTTTAAAAGAGTGTTCATTAATTCAACGACCAAAAAACCAATTTAAAAATAAAAAATTACTCAATACACTTACCAAAAAAGTCTTGTTCTTGCTTTCAGGATATTAACAAACCAACAATGAGCAAGGAGGGGTGTGTTCATTTGCTGAGTTTGAAAAACCTTTTTGCGTTGGGAAAAAATTGGCGGGCGCGCTGTGCACTTTCATTATTAAAACCCCCTTTGCTTCAGTTAACACTGCTCATCTTGATGATTGGTTCGAAGCCATGAAGATACTAGGTAACTTCAACGCGATGATCAATTTAGCTAATCATAGACCGTGGTTTGAGAAGTAATTTGATGATGATTCATTATTACACATCACAAAGTTGCTATGGTGCATTTTATTCATTTTGATGACTATGGATTTCACTCTTTTAAGACTAGGCTAGAATTAGCTGAAAGATATACTGTATCACTATTTTTCTGTCTGCAGTGGACAGCAGTCGTAGCGTAGTTAAGTTTTTTATTTAAATATTTAAGGGATAAGTCATGTACGGTGTAAACATTTTAAAATTAGATTTTTTAAATTGAAATATTTGTAAATGTTTCACATGCTCATAAATTAACATAAGTGGATTACAACGTTAAGTTATGCAAAAGAAAAACACTTTCTCAAAACTCCATATTTTTAACGGTCGATAGAAAGTATTTTTAATACTTTCTCTTTAATGATTCTAGGAAATTCAATTCACATCACAGCTTTTGGCAAAGCTTGATGCGAGACTTCATCAATCATTTTGGAATTATAAGAAGGTGCAAGAAGATTTTCTCTTATTTACCTATCTTTAATATGTATTTGATCGAACATATCAATATATATGCATTTAACTTTAATATCAGTAATACTTAATCTTTCAACTACTGTTAACAACAACAAGAAAAATATGGTAAACAAACTATGCTCAACATAAGTTCCAAGTCAAACAAAATATAAATTTCCAATTAAATTGTTTTAATGGTAATCATAAACTGAACGACTAATAATAGAAAATACAAATATTGGAAATACAAAAATATATTCCAATATATTTCTGATAGTTTTTTTAACCCGAGCTACACTGTTAATTATTCATACAGAACTAACAAACAAAAACATATAGTAAATACGATTACAGAATTTGCATTTTAATTTCAACTAGACCACTAATGAAAACACAGTTCTTTGTGTGACTGTTTGTTTAAATTTACTTACATTTATGAATAATTAAATTTAAATGGCGAGTCAAATTTAAAACTATTATGGTTCAAAATATTAAAAATTATAATAATGCTTGTAGATATTATAGGCTATGCTTAAATTTATTGCTTATTAGCTTAGGTAAAAAGCCAAAGCTATGAACTTCCATAATCTCATAACTTTCCACATTTTTTAACAGATAAAATAACATTTTTGTCGAATTCTATTATTTTGTTACTTTGTCGAAACTTCTTGATTATTATTTTTACCATTGTACTAAAAAACATGATCTCAATGGAATTTTTCTTAGGTTCATTTACATGAAATACGTCAGACTACTTTTTAAGATGCTGCTTTATATTAAAAAAAGTATTATTATTAACTGGAAAGCTTTCCGTAAACACGCATTTTAAGCGTACTTTATGTTTTGTTGTTTCTAACAATTCCTAGTCGAAAAAACTTTATTTTGCTTTAATTACATGACAGACTTGGAACAAAAAGCAAAAACCAAAATAAAATTTACATCTTTGAATTATCTTTATGACTGCAAAAAGATATTCCACTTTATAGGAGCAGTAAAGGCTCCTTTGATTTCGGAACAAAACAACAGTAAACGTTCAGAAAGCAAACAGCTTTTATGTACAAACAGATCTTGGAACCACAATTAATCCTAGACATTATAGTGACTGTGATGGTTACAACTTTACGACGTAGACGTAATTCAAAATAAACATTAGAATCGAAAACTCATTTCATAAAATTACCACTTTAAAAAGAAGTTTAGTACAACTAGCATATTACAATCAAACTGGTTCTTTTTAAATTAGATTCAGTTAAAAATTTATTGGTTCCTTACACCTCAATTTAATGTCTAGACATATACTGCCATAGCTAAAAATATCGTCATCTAGGATCGCAATAAGTGCCTATTTACTTTTTACACACACTGATTTAATTTTTGAAGCGTTTGATGCCAATTTTATTTCATTTACACGTATCCAATGGAACCAATATCAAAGACTAGTAAACTGTTAAAATTAATTGATACTTTTAACTTTCAGTATGTTTTAATGAGCTAGTAAAATAAGTTTATTTTAACTGAATTAATACCGACTGATAAACATTCATAGATTACTAAACATATTTAAGTGATATAATCCTAAAAATCTTTTTACATAAGGAGGTGAGCTAGCTTTATATTTGTGTTTATATAATTGAGCAGGTTATTGTCAGAATTATTTGACATTTAATACGTTCATGTGTATACTTTGCCTTTACTTTCAGAGAAACAAAATATGCATTTTGTGGCTACTTATTTAATGTGTCAAGTATATATTCGAATTTCATATTATAAAATTTAAAACATTCTAAAGTTAGGACATTTTATTGAATTAAACTGGATAACCCTATATTCAAAAATAGATACATTTGTAAAGACCTGAGGTTTTATAACCACTCGCAAAACATCGAATGTTAAAGATAGGTGTTTATAACCAAGTCTCTTATAGCAGTTCATTCATTCTTGGCACTTTTTCAACACTGTGAACCTTCTGACTTAAAATTTGATACCTTTGCTTATCAAAGGAGAGAAAAACCATAAAAGGATTTTAAGATATGTTTGCTAGAGGATAAGTTTTTACTGCTACTTTCCTTCCATGTTGTCTAATCGGCCCAATATGTGTACTGTCACAAACTGCAATGCCTTAGTTAGTAATATTAAATTTTGTTATATATTATTTGATCTTTTTAGCAATACTTTTATATTTGTCATTGCAATGTATTAAATATTATATTTTTAAACCTCTCTGAACTCAGTTGGTTTCTCCAGTACACTGGTCAAATGATCACTTTTAGAGTCTTTATTTCTAAAAAAATCTGATTTAAAATGTTAAACAACTGCCCAACGGAATGCCTGAAACGCTTAGTGCTATTAGTGTCAGAAATCATAAATAATTACTAGTCTGAGAGAACTATACAGCAAACCTTTTCGCAGCTGACGTCGAAAACAACGGATTTCCGAACAGTATGATAAAAACTTTTTAAACTCATTACACATGACAAAAAAAGATTCATCAACATTTTAAAAGCTTACATTGTCAAGTTTGTTTGCTCAATACTAATTTTTAAACTGTTCACGACATGTTTCAATGCCTTTACTAGGCCCCAGCCAGTCTTAGCTGACATTTAACTTGTATGATAAAACCATGCCTGTTACTAAAATTACAAGCCAAAAATATATATATAAAATAAGCCTTTTTCATTTGCTTTATATATTTGATTTAGGAGTTTTGGAAAAACCAACAATGTAATTAAAAGGCTTAATGCAACAACAATTTAAAAGTAATTTTTACTCCTTTTACCACCAATTAACAATTTTTAATCAGCGAAACTAAGCTACTTACTTTTAAATTTAGTAATATACAAATATAATAAACTATCAAACCGTGCATTCATATTTTGCTTCAAAGGTTTTATTTTCATTATTAGTTGTCTGATATTTCTTTCATACAGTTGCTATCATTCGTTTGTTTTATTAATCTGTCCAATTTTATTCAAAGGGGCAAAACTGAACTTTGGGATCTTCTTAAGGAGTACTGGGTTCATGAACCGTGTTGAGACTCTCTAAAGGCACCTAGTCACTCACGTTAAGGGCTTTAAACCACTATAAACCATAAATGTATTTCTATCATTGATATTTTTTTAAGTATCCTTCCTTACTTCCTCCTAATAATAAAAGCTATAGTTATCCACTCCGACCATGATGACATATTCTTGTCGCTAAACACAACACTACCTTTTTTCAGCATAACATATCATACAATTGTTTAAGGCTTTTCAACTCGTTGCCTGATGAGCTTAAGATGAATATGCTATTTTCAAAATTCCAGAGTCGTTTAAAAAAACTTTTAATTGAAAAGGCATTTTACATTGTACATGAAACCTCGAAATAAAAAACCTTTGAACTTAGGCATTGCAGTGAAATGCTTCCTCGAAAATAAGTATTAGTTTAATTTTTGATTTTTGTGAAGTTTTATTTTTTATGTTAAAGATGTATACATTTTTAGCTGTAGAATATTATACTTGTTATTTATGTTGACGATGTCCATATAATTGTTGTTGGCTAGTAAAATCTTGAATCTTGAATATTCACTACGTTTTAGCTTTAGACTTCCTCGTTAAAATTGCCTTATTATCTAAAGTATATAGATAAACAAATAATTTATATTTTCATTTTTGTGTGTTTTTTCCTTTTTTTGTTGGTAGACCTACTTGTCAGGGTTGTTGGCTGCCTTGCTGTAGGGGTGGGTGTTGTTGTTGAGGTGGTGCAGCTTGTTGGCGTTGTTGTCAGTCCCGCTGTGTTGGCTGCCCTGGTTGGTGGGGCTGTTGGGCGATATTTTGCCAGCCAACGTGTTCAGGCTCTGCAGCATACTTGCACTACACTCACTGTCTCACTGTCACTGCCCCGGCCACTGCGCACACTCGCGGAGTATCTGGAAACAAACGGGTTGTTTTAGTTTGAAATAACTCGGGAAATGTTACATACATTTTGTATATTAAATACTTTGGTCAGTAGGTTTAATGTGCAATCTACAAGTGAGAAGTTATTTATGAAAAACTGGTGAATGACAGACAGTAGCAGAGTGGAGTGGCATAGCTATTTTCAGCCGAGGTCATTTCCGCCTATGCAGAATGTCAGTTACCAGCTGACATCTGGATTTTCCAGAACCTGCAGCAGGTGCACCAACCTAACTTATTCATCCTATCCTTAATTCAGTGATTTTTTCTCTTTGTTATATTATAACTGCTGGACTCTCATTGTAATTGATTTGTCAAGATACTTTTATTAAAATAAAAAAAATAAGTATATAGTCAGTTTTGGCAGTAGTTATATTCCTCATATTTTATTTTTGACTACAGAAAAATTATTTAGTCAAACAACGCCTCCTGTGTCTTGATTCAAATTGTTTTCCTTGTGTTCTAAATATAATTTACAAATGTGTAGGAATTTAAGACCTCGCTGTTAAGCTATGCTTAGTGATCCCTAAATTATCTTGATTACAGAGGTTAATTATAATTTTTACTGATGGTAACAATTAAACTTGTTCAAATATTGCCTATATTAAATTATAAAATTACCAACTCACGCCAGTACAACAATTTTGGATTAAATAAGTTTTAATTTTCATGAACCTAAACATGAAGTGAAATAGGTTTATTAAATTTTTTGAATAGGATCTTATTGGTCTTTACACTTATTTATGTCACACAATTATGTTAACCCGTTTCATAAAACACCTATGGCACAATTGAATATACTTCGGCTCTAACTTATTTTGATCTAACTTCTTTTCGTGTGACTCAAGCTGCTGAAATCTTAAAAAAGGTCTGAAGGAAGAAGATTTGTTTTTATGATTCACTTACACAGTCATTCTAAAAAAAATCTAAATGTTTATTCAACCAGCCACTTTGGATCCATGAGGTTAATAGTTTTTTTAACCTTAAACTTACAAGCCAATTACAATTTAGTCACAAAATAACCTCGAAGCATAGAACGTCACTCGACACTCAATAAACTAATTCTAAATGCATCAAATCAGCCCTCGCATATCCCAGCCCTGGAAATAGAAGTGGTAGAGGCCATTTGCGTTTACGCCTCCATGTTAGTGTCAAGAAAGCTGTAAAGGCGCAATGAAAAAGTAGTTAAAGCCGCGATAAAGTCGAGAAATGGCGGGAAAATGTGTTACCGCTAACGACGGCCTTTAACTTTCTTGTCGAAATAATCTTGATTACCGAACGTTTATTGTCGAATTTTATTATTCCCTTAACAATGGCGCTCTGAAAGTGGGTTGGTTGCGAATATTAGATTTGGTTATTTCGGAATGTTATGCTTTATACGTCGTTAATGCGCAAATAAAAGGGCATATTTTTGTGAATCAATGAATCGTGTTTACAATGTGTCCGTGGATGAAGGAAAAGGCAAAAACAATGTACTTTTTTGTTCTTAATGTTTTCAATAACCAACTTTATGAAGAATATTAGTCCAAAGCACATGCCCCAATCAAAACTGCTTTGTTTAATGTAATACCATTCCAAATAATTTATGTACAAGTTTCTTTCAATGTATATTTTAAGTTTGAATTCTTAATTTCGTTACATCTATTCGAAATTTGGTAGCATATACAAATGAACAGATGTGAGTATTACTATCATTTTCAAAATTTTCACCATAAGAGTGTTCGTTTTCAAACATGTTGTCTCTATGAAAAGTATATAAAATTCCTTAACGATTTCTATTTGTAATTGCATGAAATAGAACATAGTTTTATTCTTGCTATGAGTTAAGTTAAAAAAAAACAACGCAGTCGGATTCATCCAATCTCATAATAAACAAAGAAAGAGCATCAAACGCCTATGGACTTAAAATTATATTTTCAAAGCAATAATACGTTATTACTGTTGATTTATCAGTATTGAAAGGTGATTGTGGTTTGTTTTGACACAGTTTTACTGCTGTAAAAGGCAAAACGATCATTCCATATCCCGTCTTGAAATATATGTCTGGCATAACAACTGCAGTTTTACAAGGCCATAAGACGCGTGGTGGATATTTGAAGCCTTTTGTACTAGGGCTTCTATTAAGGTTATTGTTCAAGTTTTTACTGGGAATAATAAACGGAAAACTGTGTTTCTCTGGTCGCCAAGAAATTAAATAATAAAAGTCTGATTGCTGTTTTATTTTTAAAAACCTTAATTCACTTGTTTATTGGAGGTTATTTTAGGATAAAAGCAGTGTTTAAAAGTTTGTTGGAAAGATAAAAGCCATAATAAAAGATGAAAATGTCAACTATAATGATTAATTGAACAGTAAATTTGTCTGCAGGAAATAACTACATGGAAGGAAACAATTATATAACCCAATTAGTAACAGAAATATATTGAGCACAATCAACAAATAAAAAAGATAATATTTTAAAAATTATTCCATTATGTGAAAAACCTATCAATATGTGTACTTCACACTTTTACAAAACAATCTGATGATAAAATCACTCAAAAGGCCTCTTACATAAAGCGCATTACTCAATTTCTTTGTAGTTTCGCAGTAATTTATTTTTGATGTAAAGAGATACTTTTTGTAGATGGTTACAAGCATTTTCATCACATATTAATCGAAAGTGATATACAGAGTTGGGCAAAAGTCTGGAATATATCAAATAACTTTTGTGTTATTTTGCAGAAAGTAATGCAACTTTACAGTTGTGTAACTAGTACATATAGGAATATTTTGGCGTATTTTCTTAGTTTTTCGCACGATGAGTGGACGGCCCACGCTGGAAGTCTTGAAATTCTTAAATGTAAGCATACCCCAAGTTATACCTCATTTTAAATGTCTTAATTATTAGATCACAACAGCACAACCGCGCCTCAAAAGGCTGATCCAATCAGAGGTTCCAGCTCCTCAAAAATGTTAATGTTGGTCATTAAACTCAAGGCTAAAATCAAGACTAATATCTTTCTCAAGCTGTAACTTCTGATTGGATCAACCTTTTGAGGCGCGGTTTGCGCTGTTATGGTCTACTAATTAAGACCTTTAAAATGAGATATAACTTGAGGTATGCTTACCCTTAAGACTTTTTGGACTTCCATCACGGGTCGTCCCCTGGTCATGGGTTGATTTTTTTTAATACGTCAAATTATCCTTATCAATGAGAAATACATGTATCTAAAACTATAAACTACATCGTTCCGAGTGCTTTATTAGTAATTAGACTTTTTACCCTAACTCGAGCCTTGAGTTTAATGGTCAACATTAAAATCTTTGAGGAGCTGTAATTTCTGATTGGATCAACCTTTTGAAGCGCGGCTTGCGCTGTTATGATCTACTAATTAAGACCTTTAAAATGAGGTATAACTCGAGATATGCTTGCATTTAACAATTTCAAGACTTCCAGCGTGCACCGTCCCCTCATCGTGCGAAAACTGAGAAAATACGCCAAAATATTCCTATTTGTACTAGATACACAACTGTAAGGTTCCATGACTTACTGCAAAATAATATAAAAGTTATTTTATATATTCCAGACTTTTGCCCTACCCTGAATATTTAGCTATAGATAAAGTCTGTGTTGATAGGAATAGCATTGATCGCCCGTTTAAAACTCGACTGACTTAATTACGGTATGTTTTTCCTTCGCTAATTGAATGAATATCAAAAGAATAAAATTTCATATTTCAACGTATTTTGAGAATAAATAACGCCAACATTCAACTAACGACTGCATCAAAATAGATGAATCAACAAAAGGAGGCACCTGCCAAGTGTTACAACATCATAACCAAGATGACGTCCTAAGACCTATAAAAATATGTTGGTCGTCAAAGACATCATCAGGGTTTATAAGCGCTTCTCTGGTGACTTTGGCACATAAACCCTCGAAACCGAGCGTTGGGCTAGTGATAACTCCGCAGTCTGGTGAAATATTGCTCGGAACTCTTGAAAACTGTCGTTTCAACTCAGCTCTATGTTCTTTGTTTTAGTAGGTCATAAAAGAACACCTCAGAAATGCAATCAATCTTGTTTTCATTTGGAATTATGAAAGTGTTGAGAAAGACCTATTTCTTTATGGCAAGAAAAGGTAAATATAACGGTAGGAGTGATGCAAAAATTACCTGGAACATATGGTGATACAAAATTAACTATCACAGACTCTATATGCTATATAAAATATGGGTGGATGTGAATTTTTAGTAGATCACAAAGAGCTAAATAATTTATATTTTTTGAATAGCGAAGTTTTGTTGGATGAGTAAAGTAACTTTACTTCGTTAGATTTGCCACTTTTCGGTATTTACTATCGAGTTCACACTCAATGGTTTTGGGTCGATAATATTATGTGTGCACCAATCGTCATATTCACCTTTAGTAATCACGATACCCTAGCCACAAATGAAGGACTCTACATATTGGCAACCTAATGCATTTTTCGTGCCCGATTTTTCTAGCGGTGTCAAGTTAGTTTGCCTGTTATACAACCCAAATTGTACTACTGTCAATTAGCTAAGTTATTATTAGCTACATGTGTTCTTTGGGACCTTAAGATTTAAAATTGACGAAATTATCCTTGATACCAATGCAATACGGGTGACAAAACAATCTAGCAATCTTGACGCCGCCCGAAAACCCGGGAACGAAAAAGTGCATTGGGTTGCCAATCCGTATAGCGCTCCATCTATGCCCTAGCGTTGTTTGAAGTTATTGTACTGAACCCGAAAATACTACTTAATTCATTAACATTTAAAACCAGATGGCGTATTCTTTCATTATAATTTATTTGTACAGTTTATGCCTTCGCCAAAGCGAGGACGCTGCGCCCCCCAGTGATTACATAATCGATAAGAGTACTTATACAGACATCAGCTATCTTATCTGAGTTACATGTGCTCACCGCGATCCATCCACTGTGCGATCTCTGTATTATTGTTTTACTTAACAAATAAAAAGGACCTTAGCTTCCTTTAAAACAGTACGAGTAATACCTTAAACAATATGAGAACAATGTTTCAATGTTTGATTTTGCGTAGGTAGGGCCCTGGGGCTTGTTCACACAATTCACACAATCACTGTATTGTGCGTTTGTTCACAAACGCTTCACACAATCACTGTATTTTATATCAAACGCTAGGGTTACTAGACGTCCTGGTTTCCCCCGGACAGTCCAGGTTTTGAGGGCTTTGTCGGGTGTCCGGTCCGGGGCTGCTACTTGTCCGGGGTTTTCATCCCTGTCCGTATTTGCAAAAAAAACACTTTTCTCAAGATTTACGTGAAATCATGCAACATTTCAACGGGTCGTGACTAATTTACAGGTTTTAGAGTTATCACTGACCTCTGTCGCCTGTCTAGAACATTGAGAGTAGTGTTGGGATTTAGGTTGGAGTTGGCTTATCTGATGATACAAATTTAAGGCAAACAATAAGTAAAAACCTTCGAGATACTTTAAAAATCTTATTTTACTATCTTTGGCTTTGTTATTGAGACGGGGGATGTGTTTGTTCGCCGCACCTCAAAATTTCCTGGTTTGGCCTAAAAGATATCTGATGGTAACCCTATCAAACGCTTCATCAGTATTAGATTAAATTAAAAATTAGACAATTTTTTCTGTCCCTAATTCTGTCTTTTTATTCCTATAAGAAATGAAATGACGGAATGTTTTTATATAATGATCAAAACGTTGATAAGGAAACCTACAGCTCAAAACTTCAGTTCACTTTAACTAAAATCAACAAAATTATGACAAAACCGGAATAAAACGGTCAAATTTGCCTATTATTAAATTTAATTTCAATGTTTTCTGCAAACATGGTAAGATCTATTAAGTTTTTTTAGAAATTAACTTAATTCACCTAGTAGGCTAATATTTTATTACTGAATAAATATTTATAAAAATTCAAACTTAATTACAAAGGAATTTCTTTTAATCAGTTCATAACTGAAACTATACCAATGATACATGTAATTTCACTTCATTATTTGTGTTTAATTTAACAGAAAAATAATATTTATTAAACTAACAGACCCGTAATTTTTTTTTCTAGTTCGCAAATGGGAATGAGACGTTGATTTGAATTCAAATGAATGTCTTTGAACCCGCAGTTTTTGTTAAATTCTTAAACCTTTTTTATTGCTTGCTCATTAATAAAGTAAATTATATTTTCTAAAAAATACAGAAACAATATAAAAATCTAATTTGCAAAAATTAACCATTTTTTGTTCGATTTGATGATTCTCAAACCTTCCGCAACCACTAATACACCGGGGTTCACCGTAAACCCACTACACTTTTATTTTTGACCCCAAACGAAACCAATTACCGGAAAGCTAACGTTGGGTCTCGCTCGTAAACCGTCGTGTTGATGGCGCCGGAAATAACCCGACAGCGACGTTCCCGCGACGCACTCACGGGATTAACAAACTTCCCGCGTCTCTTCGCGGGATCGCGGGAACTACGGAGAATGGTGGGAATGGGACGTTCCGATACTTCAGATACTCGTACGTATCGATACTTTTCTATCGATATTCATATTATAGGTATCGTCTCGAATCGTTCGATATTATCGTGGCATTGAAAGCAAGTTTATAGTATCGGATCAAAAGTATCGAATGAATATTAAACGCGTCAGGAGGGAAAAAATTAATAAGATAATCTGCCCAAAAAATTATAGAAATTTAACTAATTTTCCATGTAGTGTTTTTTTGTCCCTTACTTTATTCTATTACTTACTGCAGCTTTTATTACTGATCCTTACACCATACCGTACTCTATGGTTCACCTTCGATGGTATTTAATTTGTTTTTTCGTCTGCTAGGCCGGCCAGCGCAGCGTCTGGATGTTTTGTTTCGTGTCTTTAGTACGCAAGTTCGGTGTTTAGTGATTGATCAGGTATTAGGTTTAGTTTATTGATTGCGAAATGGCTCCCAGACCTAGTAAAAATTGGAATTATTTTAGAAAGAAGGACAAGAATGTCGCTAAGTGTAAGCTGTGTTTGAGAGACTTAAGTTCTCAAGAAATACAAGCAACCTAATGAAACACACGAAAACAAACCATGGAAAATAACATGAAAAATTCCTATTGGTTGAAACAGTTAAACAACCTTAATTAATATGAACTTAATGATTTTTTTCATTTTTTCCCGGTATTTTCTTATCCGATACCGATACTTTAGACCCGATAATATCGGGGTATCGATACTTTTATTTCAATACTAATTCGATACCAAATATCGGATCGAAGTAGGTATCCCTAAACGCACTTATGGGATTAACAAACTTCCCGCGTCTTGTCGCAGAATCGCGGGAACTACGGGAATGGCGGGAACGGGCCGTAAAAACTAACGTGGTGTGGTTAGCGCTGAGCGATAATAGGGGAACGGCGCGTTACAGGAACGGCGGATTTAATTGGACCACTTTGTCACACTTGAGTCGCGTTTTGTGACGAAATTTCAGTCGGAATTGGTATTTAAAATGGATTTTATGTCTCTATGTTCTATGTTAAGAGTTTTGTTAGCTCGTGGATTTTGTTGAGGGTTCTTTAGGTTTTTGTTTATAAATAATTTCATTAAACATTTTTATTCTGTTCAATTAATAGAATGAATAAATAACAAATGTTATCAATGTTAATATGCCTTTGTTACTTGCGATTCCTTGACAACAATTGGATTGCAATAGTCCTTTAACCATATGTCCTTTTTAATCGTTTTTTCTATTGTTCCATTATTTTTTGAAAAACATGACTTACTTTATTAATTTACAAACAATATGTTTCATAATTTAACAAAACCTGTGGGTTAAAGATATTTTAATTCAAATCAACGTCTGATTCCCTTATCAGTAGTGAATTTTCGGCATTTCGTGTGGTAGTTCAAAGTTTAGAATATTTTGGATGGTTTGGTTTGAATTTAAAATACCTTTAAACTGATCACTGGACTCAACTAACTGTATTGACTAAGTAAAATGTTGACTTGATTTCGCTTACATTTTCAGACTTAACTTTAAATAATTGTTATTTCAAGCTATTTGACACAAGCTAGTGACAGTACATTCAAATTATGCAAAGCGTATAGTTGTCAGAATTACACCCATTTCAGAAGTAACTCCCGACAAAAAATAATCAATAGTTTATTAATGTTTTAGCCTCCTGAATCGTGTCTAGATTAATATTATAATAGGTTACCAACCTTATTCCGTCAACGATTCAAAAAGTAATCCCCTATAGGTTACTCAGAGTTTCAACCACAAAGGGCCTTTTTCAAACCTTGTCAAGCTTTCTGTGATTTCACTTCATTCTAATGGCCCTTTGTGGTTGAAACTCTGAGTAATCTATAGGGGATTACTTTTTGAATCGTTGACGGAATAAGGTTAGTAACGTATTATAATATTAACCAATAGTGTCAAAACTAACATAAAAACGATCAAAATATACCTCAGAATGTAATCCAAAGAGGAACAGCTGCAGCTACAGCGCCGGATCACTCTCGACTGGTGGGTTAAGAGGACAGATAAGAGGAGGTAGATAAGATAAGCGAAGGCGCGGCCACATGGCTGGGTGCGAGCGCTCAAACAGCCGTTATCACTACAGTGTTATCTGTTATCAGGGCACACCCGGTACAGTCCGGGCACACCGCGCGGTACAGTCTCGTGTAATCCAGGGATTAGCCGGGGACAAGTGATGTTCTGCGGTAAAGTGCCTGCTCCGCACTACTCAAGATGTCCAACTCTAACTGCTTGAGAAGATGTGTTTCTTGTTGAAAGACGTATTAGTATGGAAGTGTACTGAGAATGGCGGTGCTGTTTAGTATTGACCCTTTAAAATTGATCTCTAAATGAGGTGTACGTAAACGAGGAAGTAAAAATAAGTCTGGAAGCTTTGCTATGTTTAATTTCATACTTTTTTATTACCTGCACCATGAAGAACTAAACAGATTAGCAACAATGCACTTTTTCGAGCCCATTTTTTTGCGGCGTCAAGTTTGTTAGGTTGTTTTGTCACCCAAAATGGATTAATTGGTATCAAAGATGATTTCGTTAATATCAAATATTTAGGTCCGTAAGCACATATATGGCTGATATTAACTTTGATGCTAAAAAAATTCAAATTCAAAACTCAAACCAATTTGGGTGGCATAACAGCCCAAGAAACTTGACACCGCTAGAAAAAAACGGGCTCAAAAAATGCATTAGGTTGCAAATCTGTATAGTTCTTCATCTGTGCCTAAACGTTAGTTCTAAAATTGTTTTACTTCTCTATGGCAATAAACCTTTTTATTTAGTTGAATTTTCACCACGTGAATTTAAGGAAATTATAATCAATCTCAAGGTACTTTAAATGTATAGGGTTGATTTCGATTGATGGTAAACTGTAAAATAAATGTCTGTGGAGTTTATTAGTTTATATCAAAAAAGTAAAGTAAACCTTTGAACTCCCATGGTAGTGGAAAGGTTCTTTTTAAGTAAAAAAAATGTTTATGAATCTGGAAAAACTAGAGAAATCTTAAAAGTTGTATTAATTTAGGAAAACTGGGGTGAATAACTAACTGTTAACAATATGATGATTGACCTAAATTACCCGTCTATAGGGAAGACTCATTAGAATATTCCGGGAGTTGGATGTTTGAAGCGAAGTCCAAACAATATTGAAGCCAAAGTCAAACAGCAATGATGGATGACTAAAATCATCACCTCGTGTTCACACACATTAACCTTTGCTGGAGCTCGAGTTCTGGCAAACGAATTTTTCTTCTGCACAATATTATGAATAATGTTAAAGGTTTAAATTGTTATTACTTTCGTTGGTACACGCGTAATGCAGGAAAAATATATGTTTCATGTTAAGAAACGATAATTAAAAGGAAGAATGTATAGTAAAGATCGAAGACAGCTTATGATGTAGTGAGTACAATTTATCGTCGTTCAGTAACGAATATTCTGTTGTTTATATGGAACAGAACGAAAGATATTGATAAATTTTAGTATACTTTACCTTTTACCCTATCATGTTCACAGTGGGAGTGTGTAATTTTTTTCAAATGGAAGACTCGATGCCATGCTTAAGTTCACCTTCTACACAGAACTAGGTTCTGCGAGGTTGTACAATGATAGTTTGGTTGGTATTATTCGACTGCAGGATTTTTCCCTAAAATTTACTTAAATGTAATGTTTTTTAGGATATTACAAAAAAGATTGAAAATATTTATCACATAATAATAAAATAATATGTCTTTTAGCATGCCTTTTCAGGTGCGAAAAAATCCAAGGATTTCAAAAAAAGAATTTAACAATGGTTTTTAGAATGTTTTCAGTACTCGTAGGTTAAATTCGCATAAGAGAGCATATAACTTTTAGAAAAAAAATCATTTTCGTAATTAATGCATGCAAAAATTAACAGCTTATAGCAGAATATAAGATTTAGAAAACTGTATTGAAAATACTTGCCTACTAGAAGCTGGTAGCATTATAAAAGATAAGGTGGACTTTTGAAGTACCTTGTACTAGTGGCTCTGTTCTGGAAACTCATAATACATTTAACCATTTACCCCACGCCATTTCAAAACAAACGGAATCCATTCATCAAGAAAATTGTTTCTCAATAGCATGAAAAGTTCTTTAGTTTTTTCGTTTGAGTACTGTATTTTGTTTTGGAGCAGTCATAATTCTTAATAGGTAGTGAATCTATGAACTGTAATCTTATTTATTAGCAAAACATTCTTGAATTCAAGAGCCAAATGTTAATGCAAAAAATCAAAAAGAATGAAAGAGCGGGTGGAAACAATTCGGGAAAAGGTAACGAAGACAAATGTTTATCCAGGCGAGACTTTTATTGGGGCTGGAGCTTTCCTGCGCTGCTTCGAGACTAAGAGGTAGAACAGATTTTAAAGATTAAAACCAACAGTTTAGACAATTGCTTCATCGAATGTGTTTATCTGGATATATATTCTATAGAAAATAATACAAACCAGTGATCAGGAGGAAGTATTTTCGATACTACCGTGGAGAAGCAGAAGAATTTGTTATGAGCAATATCAATATACATTTATCAAAATGTCATACGTATAACTTGATGAATATTCAGTTATTTTAACCAACTCTTTTAAGAAATCTTCAGTATGATATTATTAATAATTAGTGGTGTAAATACCTTATGTCATCCAGCTCAAAAACGGTCTTCAATGCCACCTAGGTTTCAGTACTTTTGTACTATCATCAGGCTACAAAAATCTTCATCCAGTCTGTTGGACGTCGTCGAAAGTAAAAACACGTTCAGTCCACATTTTAAAAAACATTTAAAAAGACGAAACACACGACAGACACGGACACGGACACGAATTCGACACATAAAAAACGAACAGTTGTTAATTTACCGGCCGCGGCGGGCGAGATCCACATCGCAACTTATTATTAATGTTTAAAGTGATAAATGTGACACTGTTATCAAATGGCTCTTTTTTGATAACATGTATAGGACATTTTCATTAGACATCTTACGTTTATGGTTGTGATAAACATCGTGTGTATTTTTAGAAATGCTCAAAAATCATAATAAAGTATACACAACTTCACACAAATCACGGTAGCGTGTGATATGTGTGTAAACCAATTACGGCTAAAAGTACAGATTTAAATTAAATTAAATTAAACCAATTAAATTAAAAGTCGTAGGTAGTTTAAGCCGTAATCAACATAAATATATAAAAATATTCACAGGGATTTTAATGGTGTAAAGGTATAAATTTTGACTCAAATGTGCATAGGAGATTTTCGGTTTAGTTTCATAAGCCGTAAAAATTCAGATCTGTGTCAATTGTATTGATTGATGAGAATTGATTTTAATAATCATATTGGTCCAGTAAAAGGATTTTTACACTGTTAATTGTAGTTTCAGTTATTTTTTATAATTTTCGTAAGAACCCATTCATTTGGCCTTATTCCAATGGATAAAAACACCGTAATGTTCACTAAAAATTAAGTTTTTAATGGCTTCCTCAACATTGATCGACTGTTTCAATAAAAACCTAGTAATTTTGTTTTTTGTGTCTAGTTACTGTTAGCTAGTCCATACATTCAATCAGCTATGTAGAACTGTTTAGGAAAATGTGAAACACCCTGATACCTATTAATATCTTTAAAATATCTAAAAATGTAATAAATTAAATATTACAATTGATTCCACGAATTGGCTGGATGTGTTAGCCAAAACCCTGTCGTAAAATATTGTATAAATAGTTGGATTACATAATATATTCCAGTGTAGAAGAGCGACTATTTTTTAAGAAAATAACCCAAAACAATGTGGGGCTAAAATCCATTGACATAAGGCAGTAATATTATTACACCTTCATTAAGGACTTAAAAAAAGGATTATATCAGAAAAGGATTTTAAAATGTCTTTGATTAAATTGCACGCCCCTAAATTCGTGCAATGGTGTGCACTATAAAGATATTATTTTAGTCGTTTTTTATTTGTTATTCATTAATAGGTTTTTTGCCATTCTATTTTGGTTTTTATTTTTAAAGAAGAGGCAATGACGGTGGAATAGCGATTTGAAAGCATTAGGACTAGTTGTTGAATGTATATACGTTCCCGTTTTCAAGCAAATGCATGCAGCAGATACAACTATGACCGAAAGAGGTTTAACTTAGCGGTTAAAGAACTTTGAAACTGTTTTAACAATAAATATTCCATTTCCTAAATCCTTTAATACATCATTTCAAGGGGAATATTATAATAATTTAAAGAAAATAATTTTAACCCATGTCTTGGATATCAGTATCACATAAAATCATTATTCCCAACTGGAACCTGATGACTTAAAAGTTGTTTTATTTTTATGTTGTTGAATCTATCCTATTTCTCTCTATAACAATATTATAAATGTAAACAAGGCTTTTAAAACAAAAAAAACTCACCACACCATATGTAACACTTTATTTTTATATATAATCATGATTTTACGATTAGGTATATTGTCCATATTTACCGTTTCCAATTGTGGAAATCCGGTAAAATTCCTAATGAGTAAAATCGAGTTGCTTCATTTTGAAATAATTGTTAAGTATGTAACTAATATGTTATACTATTACAACATATTTTATGAAAAAAACTATACCTAAGTAATAGTTACAACTAAATGAGCACTTTAAAACTACATGTAACCGTTCAATTACATTACTCTCTACTAATAATAATCAAAAGGCGGGTGGAAAAGTTTCTGCGATCCGTACCATCAATATCCTGGCTCCGGATCTCAGGAACCAATAAAGCTCTTACTTCGGCCGTCGTTTGTCTTACTTAGTTTCAATTATTATCTGCCTGCTGGAAGAGCAATATCATGAACAGATTGTATTTGGTTCTGCCTCTTATATTGTGTACAATTCCAATAAACAAGCAATGGAGATTACATCCTTAGGCGAGTGCACCTAAATGTTTTACCTCTCTATGTTCGATTATGAACAGTGATAAATTTCCGAGTATGCCAGTTAAAAACTAAAAATGTACGACTTGAAAGGAAAATAGTTCAGTGATAAAACTTAAGTAAAAACATTAGGGAATTTAATTTTGCATGTTCAGACACAATTGTTTGTGAAATAGGCTAAAATTAAAACTAGAAAATAATGTGTTAACTATTGAATGAAAAGTAATCTTAACATGATTAATTAATTGACATATTTTAAGGATTTGAAGACATAAACACTGATTATTTAACTTCACAGTAATTTCGCACGAAGAATAATATGACGAAAGAATATTTTGGTAAATGAATTTATTTTATGTTGGCTGATGAATTTCGACATATCTTTTAAGTGTAAATCCTTTTTATTGATTTATTTATTCATTTTTACCAATTAGGAAGCCTATTTAGTGTGGATAATGAAAGGGTTTAAAAGACAATTTTGAAGTCTTAATCAAACAAATCAGGTAATGTTAGAACTAAATTTCAACTCAAAAGAGGGAGTTATAGTTTTGTCACTTGCATGCCTCATTTTTACTCTACATGGAACCAAAACAAAAGGTATGCCAAAATTGAGTTTAAACATTGCCTGACTTGTTTTATTAAATCCTTAAAAGTTTAATTTTAAGCCCTAAAACTATCCACAGTATATAGCGTTAATCTTAACTGATTGTTATTATTCAATATGACTGTACAGTAGAAAATCATAAGCAATCAAACTAGTTTCTTCCAATAACATTATCTAATAATCAGTAATATCAATAATGTTATACTAGCATTAGGGATTCCATTTCATTGATACACTCTAATTTGTGATTTTAAAACCGCGCAATTAAAATCTATTTTTATTTGCGATTTAATGTTCAAACTTAACTTTGTAGTAATAGGAAAAGCCGGACGACTGACTGCGTCACAGACTTTAACATATCTTGCAGCATATTTCACGCTGACTGAACGCAATGTTTTTGCTGTCATTTTACGCAAATATAAACACAGAATTATCTCTTGTGACATTTATAATTGCAAAAAAGAGAGAAGATATAACGGGTGAACAAACACTGGATTTTATACTCCAATTTGCAATCCCTTTCACATTTGCAAAATGTGTATTTACTTACTTGATAGCCTGAATTTCATGGAATGGAATTAAGATCATAATATTTATTATTTCCGCATTTCTAACGCACTTTTAGAACAATATTTGTTTATTAATTTGCCTAATTTGAAATGTTTTCAAGCACTTTTATTTTAAGCTGAATTTTAACTACCAGTCCATTAATTCCATTACTTAAACTATGTTTCATACAGCTTACATTTATAGAATAAAATTTAAAAAATACTTTTGGTCCATTAAATCTTATTTGGCATGGGACCTTAAGTACAATATTTTAAGAAATAAAATTAATGTAATTAGCAGTGAATACTCACTTTACCTTTTGACGCATTTTATTCCATGGCAAAAAACTCCTTAATCATTTATGTCATTTAACTGTGTTGCTATAACAATATGAGGGGGCTACCACAGCTTATCTGATTCTTTTCAATGATCCCCTTATCAGCGCCAGGATGGGCTATAAAGGGCGGGAGGGCTAAGGGGGCCGACCACGACATTAAACGTAGCCAACCGCAGTAACCATTTTTAAAATTAATATTGACCAGTTTTAGTTTAAGTGTAATTTGGTCTATGTTTTAAGCAATACAAGATCCAAATTTATTTATTTTTTCTTACTTATTACATGTTTGTTAAAGAGGAGTAAACCAGTTGTTTATTGATATAAACAACTGGTTAACTACTTAGCTGATGCTAAGTAGTTCATTCAGGATCGGACTTGGGACTAATAGAATTTAGTTTTCATCATACTAACACAGAAACATCTGTTTTCACTTCATTTTTGTTGGCTCGAAAGTTACCCATTGCCGGCCTAGGCGGATAAACTCATATCCGGCCTAAGCAGGAAAGAACGGAAGTAAGTATCAGCTTATTTGCAGCAAACCGACTTTTAATGCTAGTTTATTGGTTTATTGTTAGAGGAATGTAGTGGCAGCACTGCATCCGTAGCAAATGTTTGTTCTGTTTGTTAGAAGTTTGAAGGTTTAAGAAATTTATGTTTATGCAAGTACTACGTTATAATTGTAAGTATGTTTTTCCTGCGTAGTAGTATGCTGAAAAATATCGTATGTTACACGGCCGGGGAGGTTTGCCGTACTTCCCGGCCTATTAACGTCATATACTGTTTTGTAATATTGAGTAGAATCCGCTGGTAGAATGGTGTCAGTAAAAAACCAGTATACAGTGTGTAAAAAAAGTCCGTTCCCCCCTCTTTTTTGTTTATTAAGACAAACAATTAACCTTTTGCGAATGATACTAACTCAACCAAAAATAATTTTGACGTTATCAAAAATTTTGAGTGTCCCCCAAAAATGTGGGATTTTGGGGGCAACTGAAAATTTTCAAATGCAAACCCCTTTTGAGTGACCCCTCATTATAAAGAGCTTTCGAAAAGTAGATGAATGGTGAAAGTTGGAGGTCTCTAACGTGTTTCTATCCAAATTGACAGGTTGTAAAAGTTTTGAATACAACACATCCTTGAAACCTGGTTTCTAGGAGGTTTGGAGTTTTAATTCACCTTTGGTGGCTTAAATATGAAACGACCCTGGAAAAATGTTATTAAATGAAAAAGGGGTCTCTTTTGGTGATATTTAAAATTTTGAGTGTCCCCCCAAAAATGGGGGATTTCGGGGGCAACTCAAAATATTTAAATGCAAACCCTTTTCGAGTGACCCCTCATATTTTAAAGAGCTTTAACAAAATAGGCGAATTATGGAAGTTTGAGGTCGCTAACGTGTTTCTACAAAATTGGCAGTTTGTAAAAATTTCTAGGAGTCGTATTCAAAATTTTAACAAGCAGCCAATTTTGACAGAAACACGTTTTCTTTTTTTTTATTTTGTTGTCCTATGTTTTTTTTTGGAAAAATATCAAAAAATTTATACTCAAGAATATTTTATTCACTACCGATCAGAAAAGTGTGTTTGCCTAAACTTAAAGAACTAATACAAACGTCACAAGTTTCACAGAATTTAAAAATGTTAAATGTGGAATCTAGGATTATTGAGTAATATTTTTTATTATTTATATATATTTTATGTCTTGAATAAAGAATGTAAATATCCGTTTGAGTTTTATATTACGGTCTTACATTCTGTTCTTCCGATCAACTTCAAGTTATTTACCATGGTTTTTTAATTCCCCATAAGTAAATCTAAAAGGGCAAAAAGATGCAGTTTTTTGTGAATGATTTTTTAAATATAGCTATAAATAATGAAACACAAGACGAGTTCAGCTATACATTTGTAAGATTATTCTAATAAATTAATTACGTTTCGTTTATTAGATAGTCAAGAACGACTGGGACAAAAAAATCGTTCAAATATTTACGTCATGAAACATATTGTTGAACTACGTATTACTCCATGGTGGAATGGATTTGTTTCATTAAATTTGCATTTTCAAATTATTTAAGACAATATTGTAACCTTAAACGACAAAAATGCTTGATGCTTGGTAAATACAGAAATGGAATGAAAGAAAAATATAACCCCGAGGATCCCAAATTCTGGTATTGTTTAAACCTTTATACCAAGGGTGAATTCCTCAAGGAAGACAATTGATATGGTAAAGATCGATTTTATCTCAATCACAGAATCTTGACGTACAAATTAATAAGTTTTCGTCTGGAGCTTTAATGCAATTTGAATATATGAATTTAGAAATAAAATCCTAACATGTATGTTTTGTGATTTTATGTTTTTTTTCGTGATGGTACATTGAAAATCACCCTTTACTCCTACATTATTTAGAAGCTTAAGAAAACGTTTTGACGGTCAACTCTCTGTGAAATAATATAATATTATTGATAATGTTGTTGTAATTTTGACGTTAACGAATACCTATGTTATATACTATTAATTTATATTTTAATAATTGTTCAAAAAATTCAAACTATTGAGGTTAATGTAAATTATGTATTTTTTAATTATTTACCTTAAGCTGAGCAGCCGGAAAATATATTATTTGATATTCATCAACCCAACAGAAAGAAGATGAATAAACGTTTAGTAGAGCATTATAAAACCTGACATTCAATTACAGCTGTACAGGTCCGCTTTGCTTCATATTTCACGCAAATATAAACAGGCAATTACCTACCGTCGTGTGTTTTGTTTCTTTTACATCTTCTATGCTTGATATAAGCCCAAACCATAGAAAATATTTTATATTGTATTATATAGGATGTTTCCAAGTTCTTTGGTAACATTTTGGGGATTTGGTATTTGTTTAAAGACAAGACAATATTATAATTTATAATCTTTAGTCTCCGGTGCCCTGTTTTCCGAAAACTTTAATTATTATTTCATATTTACTATTACTTTTAAACTACATGAACAATCAACATTAAAACCCGGCAAAATAGTAGGGGCTATTGACATATTGTTTTGTATAAAATATAAAGAGCATATTTTGTACTATGTAATGTAATGTATACAACACTCATTACATTGCATTGCATTACATTACAGTTCACTCCTAATTTTATGGTTTTCAGATAACAAGCTTTAAAAAGTAAAAAAGGCCCCATTTTCAAGTGGTAAAAAGTAGAAAGACCAAAAGAAAACAAATCTAATTAGTTTATAGAAATATGTACAAGGCTAGGAGGTTTTGAAATCTTAAATCGCTTAATGCTAATGAGTTGATATGTAAAAAAGTACATACATACAGTCAGTCAGTCTGAACACTATGTACTGGACACCCATGGCTATAAACAAGAGGTTTATTTGGCTATAGGTTTGGAAACCTTCTGTGTAATGCAATGGAAAATACACAGACGGTTTCCAGAGGGGTTGAAAATACTTTCCAGTTTAGAATAATATCTTCCAGTTTAGCAAAAATCAAGGTAATATTTTTTTTCAAATTAAAGTGATATTATAGGTTTTTCAATATTATTTTTATGACTATGTTGATTATTTGTGAGTTTTTTAGGACCAAGACGCAATAACTGTAACAGCTGCTCTGATAATTTTCGAAGTTTTAAAATAAGTTTTCCAAGACAAGGACAATTACAAGTTTTTTATTGGTCTAATCAGATGATCGTCGGTAATAAATTTTAAGTATTAACATTAACTCCCTTATATTACTCTCCAATTTACACAATTTATACTGTGCTTCTTTTCTAGGTCAATTTACTCCGTAAAGTCCTTTTCTTGGAACTTAAGAACCAATAAAGTGATCACGAGCTCCACCGCTTGTCTTTCTCAGTACCAATTACGATCTGGCTTCAGTGCAAATCACGTTAAAATATCACCTATTAGCTAAATTTGTATATTGTAATAGTCAATAGTCGTTGTTACAATAGTTTTTTGTAGGAGTAATTTATTTTTAAATAAAAAAGGTACAAGTAAGAGAGAAAACAGTAGTTTCTCAAAACATCTGTTTTGATCAGTGAAGTAGCCAATTTAAACGAGAGGCAATGATATTTCAGAAAATAAATCCTTTTATAATAATAAACTGAAATAATTAATTTGTTCTGAGAAAATAATGCGTAGATGCACGATATATTTTTCATCTATATTTGGCTAAATACATTTTGCGAGTTAATGAGTATGAATCTTGTATTAATAAGGATAATAAAATTTAAATTCACTTAGTGTAGCGTAAAATACAAACAGAACTAAATTTACAACTACTTTCGTTCTATAACATTTTTTCCGTAAAACAGATTTAATAATAAATATAAAAACTTGATTTAAGAGTTTCAAGTTAAAAATAACTTGAGTTTACTTCGTCAAAGATAAAGTAAAACCTTTTCCCCCTCTTCTTATATGGAGATATGAAAGAGGTTTCCCCAGAGTTCGAATAAATTTATTGCCTCGGAAGGAAGTCCGATTGCTGGTTATCTTACCGCTGTTTTCAATGTTCCCCTTATCTGCCCCTGGATGTGCTATAAAGGTGGGTCCGAGGCAGTTTGGGGGAGCGTAACGCCCCTCCTCGTGACCGCTGTGTACAGATCGAATCAAATTACGTGGATAGACCCGCCCATAAGAGTAATGTAAATTTTAGCATCGGGTTTCCAGATGAGCAAAGCCAAGTTATTTGACTCGGACTATACGTGGCAAGAGAAGAGGTCCAAGTGAAGAGGGATTTAGTGTAAAAGAATTATGTAGTTTTTACATATTTCTAACACTTTTACAATATTTACTCAGTAACAAAGGGATTTTAATGTTTATCGTAGCCAAAAATAACAGTACATCATAAATGATATTTAAAGGTAGGTTTTTAAATAATTTTCAAACCAAGAGTTTTTAATATTCTTAAAAAAAATCATGTTTTCTTGAGTACCAAAAGATGTGTGCTAGCTTTCACGAAAAAAAATACCGGAAAGATTTCTTAAAACCTGTTAAATCAAGATTCTTCCTGTCTTACATGTTCCCTAATAACCTGGCGATTCTCGTACAGAAGTTACTAAATTGCTCGTATGTATACAAGAAACAATATGAAACTAATTTGAACGTTTTCAAAAACCTCCCTAAGTTTGTCCTACTAGTTTATCCCTTGTAAGCTCTCCCTAAAAATGTATGCATAATTTTCTGGACACGTGGTAATTTGATATATTTGATTTTTTTCTGGGTTTGGATCAGTTTTGACACTATAAAGTTATGGTTATATCATTTTCTATCACTTCTCAATTCAAGGTTTACAAAACGAAGGGTTATTTTTATTATTAGTTGCTAATTAATAATTAAAACCCAATGGAAAACCAATAAACTTAACCAATAACTTAAGTGGCTTGCTGCTAACTTCTAGCTTTCTAACTAGCCGTATAAGTCAACTTAATCATTTTTCGTTAAGTAGCTTAGTCCAGAAGAGCTCTCTGTCTGTGGTACTTGATTTCAGAGCAGGTAGAAGAGCAGTAGAACTGCAAGTAGAACTGAATATTTTGTTGTTGTATGGATATGCCTATTTATTGTAAATATACTATGTGAATGTTATGTATTTTTGACATTTTGAAAAGCAGCTACGTAATGTTAATCATAGTCTGAAAACTAAGACGTCATTTATTTATTATTTACTTATTTTGTATCCTATCCAGGGCTCGATTCGTATTACTTCTCACATCTGCAGACTTAATTAAACCAGGTAAGAAGATAATTTTATTTTAACCTACCTACTTCATCAAACTAGACACTAGCAGCTGAATTAATCAAATGTAGGGGGATTGTGTAACGGTTAAATAACCTGAAATGTGCCAAAGATAACTTCATACCACACATTTACCACATTACACTACATAAACACAGACACTAAATAAACAAAAGAGAATCGTATGAACCACAGTAAATATTTAGAATATTTCGTGTTATTAAAAGGTTTAATTTATAGCAATATTGTTTTGAAAATGTTTACAGGTAGAATGCTACTGCATTTGTTCTCTTAGAAACCATAATTTTCACGGATATATTACCCACATAACGTTCGTCAAACCTTGAGTTTTTTCTTACTTAGAAACTACCCTCGTTAGTAAATTTGTAATAAATGTACCTAATTATAATTGAAAATAGTTCAAACCACCATAAATTTAAAGCTGCACCACGTATTTCACGGATGTATGCAATACATGACATTCATCCACTACGGTTTTCCGTTCAGGAGGGTTCAGTGATTAATTTGAACGTGAGCTCAACAATGTACTGACCGCCCCCAGCCTAATCTGGCGTTATTGTAGGGGACGTCGAGTCCGACGGTCCTTTATACCCTTGCATGTGCGGATATTCGGACATTACGCGGCAGACTTCATATCGGTCATGTAAAACTGTTCGTAGATTATGAACTACAAACAGATTTTATTTTTAAAAGACTTAGATTTATGTAGATAAAGGATATTATTCTGTTAAGTAAGTTATGTACTAAAATAAATTTCGATTTTAGACGTAAAAAGGCTATCCAGCATGGACCGGAGAAAAGGCTAAGAAATTGCCGATAAGAGAATGCAGCTAGTGCTTAAAAATTGCAAGATACTAATAAAAACTTAATACTGAAATGTGAAAAATATTATTGCAATTTTGATTATGAGTATGATTTAATTCTAAAATGTTGAAAATATTTGAATTTTCTTTGTAGCTAACAAAAAATCTCTAAACATGGAAATGCACTCACATTTACAGTATACTTGTACAAAATTGCAAAACGATAGTGCTAAATTGCTTACCCATATTTTTTAGAGACAGCTTATTTTATTTGCACTAATAAACTAAACAGATGATATATATTACTTATGTATAGTTTAAGCTAAACAATGCTAACTTGTTTCCACTAAATTCAAAAAGTCTAAAGTATAAATCCATCGGGTGAACAAAATCACCAGCCCTATTACAAACCTGACCTGAACAATAAGAACATGAAATTTTACTAATTACATATTTTAACAGCACTTTAGTTTTATTATACCCAAGCGTGGTAATTCACAAATCAGTCTCATTCAGCAACTGATTGAGTAATGATGTAATGAAATGCATTAAAGCAAATAAAATAATTAGGGATTAGGTTGCTAATGATTTTAGTTTAATCAAGCAGATTACTTTAATTCTTTCCCAAGCAAATCAATCGTCCCCTTACTTGGATTTACAGTCAGTTTAAAGCTATGTGATTCAGGATGATTTTTATGTAATTCAGAGACGATGTTTAAACTTCCAATAACGTTATTGACTTAAAATAAAATTCTTAAACCAAGCAGAAGCTGTATCTATAACCAATAAAGATTCTTTCACCATTTTAGGACAAACATTAATTTTCGTGAAATAGTTAAATTGGATATATTTTATGGCAATGTTTATTTTTAAAGCTTTAATCAATAAAACTAAATATTTTACGCAATGCCAGCGTTTGTTTTTAAATAAAAGTACGGTTAGCAAAACTCTGAGGTAAAGTTAAATTTTATTATAGCCTATCAGATTTATACAATTAAACACACCTTGACAATAATAATTTTGTATCTTTTTATTTAAAAAATGATTTCTTGTTAGGAAATCTACCATTATTCCAGACTCGGTTTGACAAAACCTAATTTTTAATCTGTCTACTCTAAGGATTTTAAAGAAATAGTTAAAACACCCCCAAAAGATTTATAAATAAAAAGAGCGTTATGTTTCTTTGTAGCATGTTTGAATTATGAAGCTCAACTATATTCTTTGGATAGAATAGCTAACGTATAGTTAGTTATTTTAGTGTTAAGACTGTCGATATCTAAAATCAGCTTTCGAAATCAAGATCGATTACCTCAAGACTAAACATACACTTAAATTAATTGCTAAAATGAGAAAGATTTTAAGAAAGCTAGAGATAAAAGTTTATTTTTCTGTTCCTATTCTGAAACATGGTGGGGTCATTAAAATTAAAGCTTAATGGCCATTATTTGACAGTTAATGTTTCACCTGGAAAGAAGGTTGACTAGTAGATATGAGGGATAATCGCATGGTTACAAAGTGTTATCCATGTCGCGTCTTGGCCCCGAGACCAGAAGCAGGTTGAACTGGTATAGCCTTTAATGCCTTGAACCTTCCTTTAATACCGAATAGAACTTTATTATGAATGTGAACTAATTAAAAAATCCTTGTCAAAATCTATAAAAAGTTGACAAAATCTACGTGTTTTTTGCATAAGATCTTGGCTTTAAATATTGTTCTTTTAACTTATGACTCGTACTGGTTTAATAGTCTAGAACGATTTCCTTGAAAATATGGTTCTATATCTATTTCATAATTTTGCTCAGATGCAATAACAAAAACAGAATTCCTCTTTCAATTATTTCATTCTATTACTGAAATTCGTATAACTTTTAACGTACGAATATAGTCTCTTCTAACTGTATTAATTCGTAAAAGTTTTTTTAGAAAAATGCAAAATTAGTAATTCCTCCGATATAAAAAATAACTTATAAAGTATTTCACACATTATTTACTTGGTAGCATATTTACTCATACCTATTAATATTACCCTAACATATCTATTATTCAATAATAATTTACACAAGCTGTAGTTTTTCACTGTATCATTGTGTGTTTAGTCGACGCGAGATGTATATATACATTATGCGCTCGAGAAGACGCATGTGGCGCGCGTTGCCCCGCGTTGCCCCGCGTGACGTTTAATTTGTGCCTCCCAGCCACCTGCTTGTGATTCATTTTTCATACGGAGAGATAGAAAATTATCTCCTTCCTTACTCTGTGTGTGCGTTCGAGAACACTTTTATGAGGAGTTATTGCTACAGTTAAATAATGAAAATATTTCCATAAATTTGACTAATTTTTGTGTGTGTATAAAATTATACACACCGAAGGGTAGAGCTTTGAATCTGAGGGGAATAAACACCACTATTAAATATGGCCGAAATCAATTCTATAAATTACTTAACAAATATTTTAATAGTAATCCCGTCTTAAAAACTAGTAAAAAAGATTTTCCTAATGAAAGCTATTTTGTATTTAACAACTCTTTAACTGATTTTTTTAAATATAACAATTCTTATTTTATGTCATAACCATTACAAAGCCTGATGATTATATAAAAATGTTTGAAGTGGATTAAGTCTACAGCTTAGAGTTTAGAGAAATATGTTAAAGTTTAAAAATACACACACAAACCGTTTGTTTCTTTTAGTTATCTGTTACCAAAAGGACCTTAAAACAGATACATATAGAAGCTATTTACCGAGTATGGCAATTTTTATCACTTTGTTGATTAAAATAGTGATTTTTTAACCTAATCATAACTAAGAAAAACAACTAAAAACCGAGGAAAATAGTTGACGATACTAAAAGTCTATAAGTTTATCCATTTATACGGAGGTGGCCTTAAAGTGTTTGTCACAATGTCTAAAAAAAAAAAAACACGCTCTGATTTATCCATAATAAAAATGTTAGCACGCGGTAGGAACTAAGAGAAATATTATTTAGTATTCATCATAAACAACAAAACTAAATTATGAAATGAAATACTTTTTAAAACGTATATCAAACCGAGAATGAAATCCAACTTGTTAACAGTTCATAACACGGTCACTTCAAAAACGCGTTTTTATTCACATGTTCGTTTAACACAACTTGCATGATATGTGACCAGTACTTTATCACCCTTTAAGCTTCAGTTTTATTTTATCTTTCTACATATTTTTGCATAAACGTGATGGCCATTTTCCATCTTTTATACATGTATTTACCGTCTTGTACGTGATTGCGGTATAAATTAAATATATTTTGAGTGTTGTAAGACGGAGCTATCCAGAATTAATTTGTAGGAAAAATGTATTTTTAAATTACAAGATTAAGGTGTTATTAAAATTTAGGACAAATGTTACTATTATTACAGAAAACCGTTGTTTATTAAACATTCGGCATCGTCAAAACTGACGAGAGATCTGAAAGCTGATGCAGAAACGTAGGTTAACGTAGGCCTACACGTTGTGTTGTTGTTGAACACAGGAGGTGTTGTTGTTGAACTCATCCACCAGTGCTGTTTGATTCTAGTCCATAACATGTTTTGCAAAGTTAAAACGACCGACAGTTAGATAAAGTGGGATGAAATCATCCCATAATGATGTCCATGTGAACATCATACATAGCATTTAAACTTTAACTTAATTGGCTTAGAGACTTACATTTACTTTAACATTTCAACAAATTAAAATTATCTTTTGTATCTTTGTGCCTACTGTTTCACCTTTAAGAAATTTTATTAAACTCATACAACATTTATTAAATGCTGCCCTAACTATATCGTTAATGTTATTTTTATTCATAGGCCTATATTGTTATTTAGATTTATCACGGAGACAGGAAAACTATGTTGAGTGAAAATAGCAATACATAATCAAATACTTTTCTAGTTGGCGAATTTAAATACGAGCCTAATATCCAACCATATCTTTTAAAGTTTGTTCACAGTTCTTACTATGCTTTTAGCTATGTGAACATCTGGTTAAAACATGTGGATGGTATTTGAAGGAAAGGACACGTCCCGGCTTTCAGAAGAGGCTCTCCTGGTAATCCTGCAGGATAAGGCCTTAACTCATCCTTCAGGGTAATACCTGCCCTTGTTTATTGAGTAAATTGTAAAACAGCCTTACATCAGTCCGTCAACACTTAAAATTTTATTTCTGATCAAACCTTTGAATGCCCACAAACAGAATTTTTTAAGGGTTTACAGTATTGGGTAACTTTCTCACATTTGGTTTTTCTTGGCTAATATAGGACTGTGATTATCCTTTAGCAAATTATATTACGAATGGTTTCACGACATGCACTAATCATCAAGCTTAAGTACCTAATTGCTGATATCATATGCACTGATCTGACGCATGGTTATGAATCTGACTGCTGATCCGGCGAGGAGAAACAGAAAAGCACTTAGACTCTAGTGAGGAACAGTCGTGCGAATTTTTTTTTATCTAAATATCCATGAATTTAGTTAACCAAAAAGTAAAAATACTTATACTTACGTAAAAGTTAGGAATACTTGTAAGTCTGCAAATACCTGGAAACAAAACAAACAGTTTTCAAATAAAGCAAACAGATATATTTTTGTACTCATATAAATACATGAATTCAAACAGATTATTGACATAGCGAACACAAATTATTTTCGGATAGTTCAAAGTGGCTGAATTATTTATGAGTCACACAATTGGGAAGACCTTCTTGTCTAAAATGCCTTATGCTCCCTGCTCCCTACAAATATCTAACAATTATTTAAGCATCAGAATAAACCGTTATGGAGAACCGTTATGGACAGATAAAAACTTTAACTGCAATTTTTTTAAGTGCGGAGCAGTATTTAATACCAAAACTTCAGATACACTGAGTACACATCAATACACAATTGAAATACTCATAACATATAATTACAGAGAAAGGAATCTCTTTGCGATGCAATGTACACATTTACAATGTTTTCCACTATATGAATCGTCAACAGCTTTTAATTGCTTTATTATTAATTAGTACTATTAATGGACATTTCTTAAAGGAAAAAATATATCTATAGCAAATAGTTTAAAAACAATATAAACACAACAAAAGTTGATTGACTTTTATTATTACGGTTACCGGTAACATATTATATTTTCAAATGACACACTATATTAATGTAATAATATTTCACAGTAAATGTCATAAGTAGGTTCGTATATACAATAATTCATGCATAAGCAGCTCTGTAAGAATTTTACAGTGATTCTTACGTTGTCAGGCTGAAGTCACAAAGATTTTCCACAAGTGTAGGGATTGTGAGGATTTTATCGAGAGGCAGAATCAAGATAAATGTTACGTAGCGTTGAGTTGAATTGGGAAGAGTAGTTTTCTCTCAAAGTTTACTGATATTTCATAGTAGAAAATGTACATTTTTGGAGCTTTGTATGGTTGAAGGAAAATTACCTTACTATTATGTGGGTAATTACCAATTATTTAGGTGGATTATTTTTACATTACACGTAAAAGTCTCGAATTTCATTAAGATATCAGGCAAAATACTCAATGTGATTATCAATATAGACTAAACAGGACCATCTTTTCCTCTGAATTTAATTTTATATCCAAACAATCAAATTACAAAGCGTACCAAATTTCATAATGCAAAAAATTACGATTGATCTTGCTAAAAATTACTATACGGTAAAAACTGAATGCTAGAAAATATTTCTTCAACGCCTCCACCTCAACTTTGAATAATTTTAAAGTATCCAAAAATATACCTTTTACTGTTAAGGACAATTTTTTAGAATAGAGAAGACTGTTCAAAATGTTGCCCGTAAAATTTTTTTGCTTTGAAATTAATTGATAACTTTGTTGTTACTGTTAAAATTGCTTCATATTATTACAAAAATGCGTAAAATCTTTTGTGAAGGATGATGTTAGTGTATTGTTCTTTAAGATGAACAACCGTTGAAATCCTCACACTGTTTTGTCTTCAAAGGGCAATAATTTGAACGAACGCATGCATAATAAAGCATTGGTTCAGAAGTTTCCACTCCAGCGTGTACTGATATTGATGAACGAGAACTACATCAGTTTGCTTTAGCGGAACGTTTATCAACTTAAACACTGCTCGAATTACTTCCTTTATTTCTTATATGTCTGTTAACGAAATAAGTGTAGATTATACTCATTAAGTTTAATTTTATGCAAACCAAATAACGTATAACCCGAATATTCTATCGTAAATATCGAATGAATATCGTAGTCTTTTAGTAACATACAGGATTAAATTAAATAAACTGATTGATTTTTTTGTAAGCACTGTACATTAAATTAAATTTTAAATAACTGGTGGATAAAAAATCGTCTGGTATGAACTTTTTTTTTCTAAACTAGCAAATATAAGGAAGATGTAAGGAAGAAGTTTTTATCACTTTGATTAAATAATAAAAATTACAACCATCGATAACCAACAAAAAATTAAGAATTGAATAGAAATTTCATGATCGCGAGGAACACAATGAAGGAAAAATACAAGAATTTGTCAATTTAAATCAAGAAATAGATCATTGAGCTATGAAGTATTGATTGAAGTCAAACAACGATGGTAAAGACAGTTTAAACCGCCGTGGCAGAGCTAAGGCATGGATAAGCCGAAAGCTCAACTTAAGACAACAAAATCCCGCAACTATCAACGTCATCCCTTTCCATAATTTGTTTTCAAATTTCACTGAATTTCGTTTAAGACAATTTTGTTTTCTAAGACAATTCTGTTTCTCTTTGTTAGATTAAAGATTATATGATATGATTTTATTTATTTACGCTTAGTTTTTAATTTGACGGAAATATATATATAGACATCTAACAACAACAACGTACGGTCTACTTTGAATTTACCTTCCAGGAAAACTCTCCAAATTTTCAATTTCTATGTGACTTCACCAAACAAACGTATTCGATTCATAAAGAAACAGGACTAATTATTAACTATAAAAAGTTGTAAACATTTAGGATACAATATTGTGTATCAAACTTCAAAGCACTGATCCTGCTTTATTGAACCGCTGTAATTTATTCTTGGTTATAAGTATATAAACATTGTTATTCATTAGTAGCAACTTGGGTGATGAGTTCGGTCTCTATTTATACAGCCAACTAAAATATCTGGTCCTAATAAACACCAAGTGGACGCCAGGGGTCATAATCAATTTCAAAACGCCATCTGGTGCTCCAAAAATAATACTCCGAAAATAAGCGATCACATATACTGTTGCACAGAAATTCATATCGAAGCCAGACTGATTCATATGACGAAAATTATCGGCAATAGTTAGTATATTCATGTTTGTAACACAGGAAATACAAATATTCTGGAGAAATTTCATATAAGACAAGTAGTGTTACGATTTATTTGTTGGAATTTGTTAATCGCTTTAACCTTTGAAAGTCAAGTCTAGCTTTCATTAAAAGTAATTTAATAGTTATATTTTCTTCATCATGTTTATGTGTTAGGCCTATCATTAAACAAATGTATTTAGATTATGATTTTCTCTAAACGATCTTAAATACTATTAACACCAAAACTTATTATTATATTTGTTAAAACCCAAACTCTTCAAAGAAACAATTGGTTCTAAGGACGCTTACAAAATCACAGTATATTTACAAACACCAGACCTTAACATAACCGTCATCGGAAAAGCTTTGGTTCAGGTAGTATTGACAGCAAAACATGTCGAGATACCGTGACGGCATTAGTCAAAGGGCAAACCAAATGTGACCACACTTGAAACCATATCATTATATAGGTCAGCTTCTCCTTTGACCACATCTGACTGTAGAGGTCAATGACAAGGACATACGCGTCAAGTCAAAGATTGAAATTATGATAATAACATTTGTTTGTAAAACTTATAACGTTCGGTAAAATTAATGTTACAGTAAAACATCATAATTAATACCGAAAAATAGTATTACAACATTTCCTTAAGTTAAATCGACTCTAATATTTCATTTAAGTAAACTTCCTTTAAAATAAGCCAATCTGAATGTTTCTTAAACTAAAATACATAGTTCATTGAACAATAACTGCAGCTCCTGATTTTTTTATGTATTGCACTTAAATAATACATTTCTAATCAACATGGTTAGTTTTTAATGTTGGAGACTGCTAGGGATGTAAAAAGTGGATGTGTAAAATAACAGTATCAATTAAGTACAAAATGCAACAGCCAAAGAATGAATAATGTGAATCAAAAATCTGAATCTTACTACCTATTAAAACTAAAATTTCAATCTTTGGGGCTTTTAAACTATCTAAAATCATTAAGTTGGCAAATTCTTTTAAAACGCTGTCTATGTCAAGTACCATTGAAAACGTCTAATGTCATTAAGGAATTTTAAAAACAAACATCCGTTACACGGTCCTTTATCCAATCGGTTATAGAATTTAATCTAGAGTTCTGACTTGTTCAACTATGCGGGTTCCTACAAGCGACTAATCCTGTTAAAAGTTTACCGATGCGTGGTGGAGGGTACTGGAATTCCAACCACTTTATAACATGTCCACTTAACCGTTGCCTGTTCCCAACACTAACAAACTACCTTTGTAACAACCAACAAGTATTTCAATAGCATATTCTGGCGAATTAACTGTCGTTTGGCTGCGTACTAATTGGAATATTTAAACCTACAACTTACGAGGATAGTTAATGTTCATTATATTTTTAGAAGGTGAGTTATGTAACTGAAATGTTTAAGGTAACTTGAGTAAATGAATAAAAATCTTTAACCGATAGTAAATATTTCTTTATAAAAGCGTCGTTTCAGTAAGTATAAATATCGGTAAGACACTCGCTTTTTGGTATTTTTTGCATTTTTTATGATTTGTTCAACAAACCAGTATCTCTTTAACAAGTAGTAATTTGCATGCATTCTGTTTTAGAATGTTCCCTGAATTGATATTTTAAGTTTTAATTAAAGTACAATTCGTCTTGTAGTTTGACTAACGGCAATATAATGCAACAAATCTAATATAAATAGAAATATTATAAATTCAAAATCGTTTTCCTCTAATTTTTAGGAGTGCTCTTCTTCGTGTTATGTTTTTTAATGGTTTTTTATACCAAAACTTAAAAACAGGTAATAATAAAACACATTCCTATACAATAAATTTACACTTTTGAAGGAATGGCTTCGATGGAAATAACGTACACAATGGTACAGTTGAAGTACTTATTGAAATATTACGGTACCCAACTCCCAACTTCCAGTCCAAACCCTACTAAATCTTACCGAAGGGTCAGGGAAAACCTTACTGCTTTCGAGATAACCCGGCGATAGTGTTATACATGTTCCCCTACGACTAACATGTTCTACCTGTTTGTTACCCCTTTTCATTTATTTATCTTTAATGTAAATTAAAATTATTATTCTATAATATTTTCTTTTATATCTGTGTTATTTTTTGTCATCATTTTGTTTATTATGCAAGATACATGTTAAAATACTTGTTAAAATATTTGAGGAGCGATTATAAAATTTGAATAAATTCAACTAGAATATTGTAACCGAATTTCAAACATAGTAATTTATAACTATTTGTAAAAATATCTAAAATGTTTTGTTTCACATAACACCTATTCCGAATCCTTACAACTAATTGTTATAAAGAAACTATAAAATTGACTAGTGCAAAATTGTTGTAAAATCAAATAATAACCATTATTTTTTAATTGTTTATAACAAGTACTAATCTACGATAGAGGTAGAGATAAATTTAAAACCACTTTCATTAGTTTTTGTCTCAATGTCGGTGGAAACATAAATTGTTAAGATGACCTGTATCGACCAAGGGAGACTGGTGTAATGATTAATGATGTAACATGTGATATGTCCCTTGAAGCTTCTATCACTCACCTACAGGTCTTCTCTTACACTCTTTATTAAAAGAACACATTTAAAACATTAAAAATTACACGCATTAACTAATATTTTATTAGGACTTGTCGTTCAAGTGAAATAGCTACATATTTGGCCTAGCTTTATATTTTTTCTGATTTTATCTTGGCCTCCAACATGGGTTAGTATTAAAAGTTGTTTTCTTTATTATTTTTTGCTTAAAAACAAATCATTTAGTGGTAGTTTTTAATAGCTTGCAAAAGAATACTGCAGACAACATTGTTACGTTATTTTTAAATAATTGAGAAAATAACTAATCTTTAAAAACTTTACGCTAATTATTACAGTAAATACAAATAACACAACAATCATTCCATTTGATTTGATTAGCATTCCATCCAGAAAGAGCTGTAATGTCACTGACTCGAAGTTTCTGTAACTCTTTTTAAAATTCAACTTAGGTTTAAAAAGGTTTGATCAATAACTGACTCTACTCAAATCACAGACAAAAGAAAACCCGTAGTAAACATTAAAAATTTTAAAAACGAAAATCTTTAAAATAACCGATAACAAATCTAATTTTGAATCATTTAAACCAGACCAACGCTCGCAATTGAAACTGACCATGTTGTGGCAAAAAACTGTTTTTAATGGTTGTCAAAATCGGTTTTGATTTAGATGAATCACACAATAATACATGTAAGTCGTAACTCTGTAGGTTTTCCACTGCCCTCCGAGTACCCATAACAGACGAGACACGTGTTCCACATTGTCTGACATTTAAAATGCAACACGTATCACTCTTATTCGGCGTGGCGGCCGCTCGTAGATTATTAATGATGATATCACAGTCAGTAATTAATTCATACATGTGTAGCGTGTATTGTCCATCCCTCCTAGCTGGGGTTGTGGGCTAACCCTCATTTGAGGGGGATTTGGTGCAACTGAGATTGCAATCTGAAATCGGACTGTCATTTGTGAAGTAGGAAAAATACTTTGAACACCATATAAACTGTTTTAGTAAATATCATTCATAAGAATAAGATAAACGATATGTTTAAAATGAACAAAGAAACCGATGAATTATTGAAATGCTTAAAGTAAATTAATTATTTCACTACATGATAATACTACGATAAAAAGATTCTGGTTCAACATTTTTATCAGATTTCTAGTCAGTGACTTATGGGTGTTACTTACAATAGATTAGCAACTTGAAATTATCATTATTTTGCTTAAAAGGGTTAAACTAATCTATTATTTTAAAACTTTCAGTTAAAATTTATTTTTCTGAAATTATATTTCAGTTTAATTTGTTTTTAAGTGAAAAGTGCTTTTAAGACAGTATTTTTATTATATCTTTAACTGTCAATAATTGTATAGTTCTTATTTAAAATTACATAAGTGTATTTTTGGAGAATTTTATATTTTACATTTTAAATGATTATCACTGCCTTTATTCTGATTTTTGTAAACCCAAAACCGTCTCAGAGAAAATCTAAACAGATTTTGAGTTCACAGGGATTACAAGGATTGGGTATTGAGTGAGTAGAATCAGGATGGATGTTATTTAAGGTGGACGTTTATTGGAATCTGTAGCATCCTTTGGATAGAGTTTCTCGCCAAAAAATTGTGATGAAAGACTTTCTCTAAGTGATTTTAGCTGTGTACGCAGTTAGTTTTTTTTAATTGACAGTATAGCTGCTTAACACATTGAAGCTAAGCAGATGTTAAATTAAAAGTTGTGGTAGCTATAAAAAAGAGTGGTAGATTTGTCCGTTGCTTTCTTAGTAAGTCTTATCATAGTACAAATTACCAAAACAAAACATGTTTTGCAACATCTTTCAATCAATTAATCATTCGCCAATTTAGCGTAAAAGACATTATTATAGGTTTAATAATACCGAGGGCCCTATGAATTCGAACATACACTCGTATTAGATAAAATAAATCTAGGTAAATAACTTCAACTACAATAATTTAACAATATAACCTTGTGGATAATTTACGCTGATTTAGTTTGAATCACCTACCACCACTTTAAATGATTTAATAATCTAATATAATCATAATAATTTTTTATGTATTTTATTAATTCCTTTCCAACTTAAGATTTAAAATAAGTTTAATCAACTATTAATTTTTTCTATCATAGTTATAGCTACTATCGACTTTGTGATACAGGTATTTTTAACAAAATATCTGAGCAATGATAACTGAAAATGACAAATCAGGGTTCCATTAAAATTACTAAGTCGTAAATCCGCCAAAAAACAACCGTATATTTCCTTGAAGATTATTTATCTAAGATAAAACAAATATTGTAACTAACTCGTCTGCGTCTGCCTCACGACATCCCACAGCTATGGCAATAATTAATGCGCAGGTAGGCTGGGTGTATTGAATGCTCGACTCAGCCAGTGTAATCCCACAATCACCGTCAGCCCTCCTCCGCTTGATTGTTTTCTTGCGGTGAATGTTCAGCTGCGTCAACCTTTTTGTAATTGTTTCCCTCAAAAGACGAACATGTTTTCTCTTAGAAAATGCTGACTTTCATATTGTTTCTTGTTTAACTTAATATAATTTATAGTGGTTATTCTTACAAACAATTCATTTAGTAGTGAATGCGAATTAAGTGTATATTTAGTGATTTGTTGTTTTTTTCTGTTTTAAATTTTATGATTTACATACAGTCACGAGATTTATCTTAGGTAATCCAGACTTATTTGAATATTATTGAGCTACTACCGACATTGAGAAATGTGGCGTTTGTCCAATTTTTGCATTTGACGATGAGTAAATACTCTTGTTTTACACATTAAAACACACGAAGAAAATACTTACAAAATCATAATACATTTATTTAATAATACATCTACATCCGAAGTTACGGGAAAGAAATAGAAACGTTTCCAATTTAAGAGAGACATTGAAAAACTTTTTGTTGACTACGTTATCGAGCCAAAGTGGATTAATTCATCGCCGCGGTCAACAAAAGGTTTTTCAATTATATCGTATCAAATCTTCGCGAAAATTTTACAAACGCCATACGCCTCAAGGTGGGTAGCAGCCCAAAAATATTCAAATAATTCACATCGACCACCTACAATATGTCTTTTAAGGAAATAAATCCAGTCTCATTTTGTATTTGTAATTGAATTGCCAAAATATAATAACTAATCTTTTTGTTTCACAGAATTTATTAAGTATCCAGTGCAATATATTTCGTGATTTTTATTTTTAAATGTTTTAAGGCTAAGATAATCCAGTTGTTATACATGGGAAAAGACTCGTGCCAAACCCGATAAGCTGGCTATAAATACAGATAGTAGGGCTAAGTTCCGCACTGCATTCATGATCCTGGCAGACCGTAGTGTATTTAAATATGCTCTCGGCGTTGTCAAAAAACTATATATTTTCCATTCAGACTTAACAAACCAATAATGTTAAAGGATTAAATAGATTATACTTCAATTTTCATTTTCTCCTAGCTGTGCTTAAAAGCCTCATTTTCCGCCTGAAATTACAAAGAAAACGGTTTCTATATTTTTTAATAGAACATGAATATCTATTTCCTCTACGACGAATTTACATAATTAATGTATACGACAAAGATTGTTGATGGAAAGCAATTGAAATTCCATAGAAAACGGTAACAAGTATCGATAGTACTGAAAAGAAACTTTAAAAAATGAAAAACCTGTAGCATGATCAGAAAAACACTAGTCAATCAGTTATGATAATCGATTAGCTTATGTACTGAGTAATACAACAATATAAACTGCAATATGCCAAACAGTCATGCAGCCACGGAGGTGATCGTTTGTAAACAACAAATGTTGTTGTTTGGTGCATCCATCACCCTGTTTGACTTAGATTGCAATCGTGTTTTGTGGCCGTTAAACGGCCGTCTGTTTGCTTAACCATGTACAATTTCACTTTTTTGTTTGTTGAAATCATAAATATTTTGGTATTTGTAATCAACTATTTGTTCTATGGTGATTGCTTGGGGGTAAGTAGACGCTTCATGGTCTAATAAATCAACTAGGGGTATCCTCTTTTATGAAGTGTGTATTATTTATTGCCTATTGGCTTACCTTCACAGCTTACTCCTCTCTTGTCAGGTTTACTAGTGTCTGTTTTACACTATATTTTGGAAAATCATAGTGAACATAATTTCTTCATGTAGCCAAAAGGCTCAGTCTCATTCCGATGCTACCCTAACAACCAAATAAAGGCAAGAGGGTGTACAAATTTGTGCCAAAATTAAACGCCCCATGGGATGAGGTGTGTAAGTCTCAACGGTCGTCTGCCTTAGACGTCAAACCGAAGTTGAGACCGCGTTGGATAGACCGCGTGCAGTTGTCGAATTTTGTTCCTGACGTTTCGGAGACGACGTAAGTTCTCCTTTTTCAGGGCGATGAACACGCTTGTCTCGCGGACTACTCCGGCAGTAGAAACATTGATCAGACGTGGCAGTAGAATCATTGATCAGACGTGGCAGTAGAACCATTGATCAGACGTGGCAGTAGAACCATTGATTAGACGTGGCAGTAGAACAATTGATCAGACGTGGCAGTAGAATCAGTGATCAGGCGTGGCAGTAGAACCATTGATCAGGCGTGGCAGTAGAATCATTGATCAGACGTGGCAGTAGAACCATTGATCAGACGTGGCAGTAGAACCATTGATTAGACGTGGCAGTAGAATCATTGATCAGACGTGGCAGTAGAATCATTGATCAGACGTGGCAGTAGAACCATTGATCAGACGTGGCAGTAGAATCATTGATCAGACGTGGCAGAGGAATCTTTGATCAGACGTGGCAGTAGTATCATTGATCAGACGTGGCAGTAGAATCATTGTCAAGACATGGCAGTAGAACCACTAACCATACGTGGCAGTAGAACCATTGATCAGACGTGGCAGAGGAATCTTTGATCAGACGTGGCAGTAGAATCATTGATCAGACGTGGCAGTAGAATCATTGATCAGACGTGGCAGTAAAACCATTGATCAGACGGGGCGGTAGAATCATTGATCAGACGTGGCAGTAGATTCATTGATCAGACGTGGTAGTAGAATCATTCATCAGACGTGGCAGTAGAATCATTGATCAGACGTGGCAGTAGAATCATTGATCAGACGTGAGTAGTGGCGATGTGGCGTTTCTGGCCCAATCAAACTTTGACAGGCAGTCAATTTTTTGACAGCTACTTCCGGTCACGTGACCGGAAGTGACGTCATCAGCTGTGACGTAGCTGTGACGTGTTGTAGGTGGGTATTTAAAGTTTAAATGCCCTGCTGTGCTGGGTATTTAAATTTTAAATGGCCGGAAGTGTGTCAAGGTCTTTTGGGGATGTTTTTAAAAAAGATCTTGCATTTTCGGAAGATCCGAAAATGTAAGATATTTTCTTTTTTTATTTATTTGTTTTTTTTTACAAAAGTATTATTTTACAAGTTAGTAAAGTTTGCTCCCAAATTTGAAAAGTAAGTTGTTGTCGGTGCTGAAATTTCTTGTTTATTTTCATTCTTTTTGTTGTTGTAAGTTGGCAAAAACACATTTTTTTCGTTTTGATTGTTTGTTGCATAAAGTTCTAAAGATAAACCAAACCCAGTGGTTATAAGTTGTTTTAGTTCTTCGCTAAAAATTTCCAAATCCTTGTAGGTTGTAAGATTGATAGTGTTGTAGTGAATCCCGCGAATGTTGAGAGACATGACTAGAGTTGTTTACTCGACGAGAGGTGTAGCAGGAATGACTATTGCAAAGCCGGTGCTGCAGGTACCTCCGATGGTAGTGGGGGTAGTGGTGGGGGTAATGGCAGGTGTTTGTTTAATCACTTTGAATTTAATCGTTGCCACAATAGACCGAGTCGATGTTGTAATTCTTCTAGTTTATCCAACCGGTTCTTTTGATATGTTTTGCAACTACATTTACAATAGCAGAAAGAATTACATTTTGTACAAGCTTGTCCGTCAACTTGATCTTCAGGTATTCTAAAACATTTTTCTTTGCAACAATAAGTTATAAGTGTTAGATTATTTCTTTTGGATGACATGTTGGTTGTAGCTTGTCTTAAACAGAACTGAGCCTCTCAACGTTAAAGTTTCGTATTTATGTAAAGTATTCGAATAAAACTATCGAATAAAATAATCGAATAATACTATCGAATAAAATAATCGAATAATACTATCGATTAAAAGTTCAAGGTCATCCGTTTGAGGTTTTAAAAAAATACAACATATCAGTATATAAAAACATATACTGATATGTTGTTTTTTATCTTTTTATTTAAAACATTTTTTTTTACAATGTTATTTTTGTGCGATGTGCAGAGTTAGTTCCGTAGAGTTGTTTCCGCTCATTCCGTGTGACACCAAATATAATGATCCTGGTTGAATTTCCCGCAGATCTTCATTTTGCAGCAACTGGACGAATCGTTTTGGAAGATATACTTGAAACTTTGGTTCATCACCCGGTGTATATGGTGCATCGGATAAAGATGCGACGACTGCGTCTCCATGCGTTGTATCAATTTTCTTCATTTCATGAACAATATAATGTTTCTGTTCTTTTAATTCTGAACATTTCTTGATAATTAGAGTATTTGATTTTGAATGCAAGTTGAATTGTTCAACTAAACATTGGAGAAACTGTTGTGATGCCATCCTTCACAGGAGATGTTGTCTGTTCGGAGTATGGAGTTAGACTGATACTCGGGGTGTGTTGCCTCTTCGTTTATATAACCTTCGGAACCCCCACTACATTCTTCCGTTTGTTGTTGTAAGTAAGCAGCCAAGTGATACGCGTTTTGTAATGCGCATTGAGATTGGTTGTGTTTCGGATTTATTGTAGAAACACAAATATTTCTAGCATCAAAGTGAAATGTTTTGTCCACTTTTATGTTTAAAACTTCTTTGTTTGTGTACTGTTGTATCCAATTCTTTTTTTCCAATCCTCTGGTATATATGTGTGTAAATTGTTTGCAAAAATGAAACATAATTTTGTGTACATTGTTGTACGGTAGGAAACCTTCATACCAATGGATATGATGAAAATTATTTGTTAGCCATCTGTTTGTTATTTTAGCTTTTGACTTTAGTTCATGGACAGAACACGGTGCTTCAAATAAAAACGGGTATGCTACTTGTGTAAGCAAATCCAAAATTACCAATTCTTTTATGATAAATCTATCATCGTTTCCGCGAAATGCTTGAAATTCAATTACACAAGGTTTTGCTGCCATTTCTTCATCCTGTCTGCTCATCACGGTGTCTGCTGATCAACTGTTTTCCACACCACGGTAGGTTAGATATATATATATATATATATATATATATATATATATATAAACCAGGCCGTACAGTTGTAGGCGCGTTGGTGTATGTTTAACGTGGGCACCATCCCCTGTAGGCCTACCCCACGGTTTATTCTTTTGTTAAATTACATTGTAGTTTTAACCTAGCAAAGTTTCTTCTTCTGTATTATTGTTGTTGTTGGTTTCTTCTTCTGTACTGTTGTTGTTGTTGTTGTTGTTGTTGGTTTCTTCTTCTGTAGCCTCCGTTGCAACTTCAGTAAAAGGTTCAAAGTTTCTTAACTGCCTCCACATTTCCACTTCGTGAGGTATTCTATTAAAGATGGATGTATCTATTGGTCCGTATTGTAAAGTGCTTTCTGGTTGTTTTTCGCATGCATCTACCAGATATTCCTTAATAACAGAGCTTGAAAATACTAATTGTTTCATATACCTGGTAATAGGTGATGTTGCATAGTTTAAAATGTAAAATTCTTCACGTGTTAGAAGAATTTTATTTTCAAATTGTGTCGAGTCTCTAATTCTTACTTGTTGTTGACCACGATGTTTAATAATGTCAATTTCATTGTCACAATCCAAAAGTCGAATGTTAGTTTTTCTTCCAAAGAAACTGTTGGCTAAATAACATTCAATAAGATGTAGATGTTTTAAAAAGGAATCCCAAGCATTTTCTGAAAATAAAACCATCTTTGTTCCATGGCTTAGTATTACTGCGGGAGAGTAGTCTAATGATTTTACCAATCCTATCGACACACTTTTACTCATGCAAGATGAAATAGGATAAAAGATGCGAAGGAAAACTTCAGTTAAAATGTTTGGTGGAATATTTTCTTCAAGTTTTCTTTTCTTTCTTACGTTTGTTTTATTATTTTCCAACTTTTTATTTTGTTTTCCAAACTTTAAAAAGTGATCAATTTCCTTTACAATATTTTCTTCAAAATGTTTATCATCATTTTCCAATAAAGGTGTTGTTTCGGAAACGTCTTGTACAACTGATAAAGAACTCATTTTGTTTATAATGCTGTAGACGATGTTACCCATACAACTGTAGACAGTAAACTAAACAATTTTCGTTCCCGCTCCTGCTTTTATAACCGAGTGGTGGGGGTATTTTTTTTCCTTTTCATTTTACAAAACTGCTTTTACAATTCCTGTTAAAGGTGTATATGTAACAATTTTATCATGTAAAATTAAACAATAAGCAGATGTATCTTTGGGTACATTTTGTTCAAATTCCATTTCTATTTTTATATCTACACTGGAAGATTTTACAGATTCGTTTTGTTTTGAACAATCAACTACAACAATCGGATAGTTAGATTTAAATTGGTTTGGCGTTAATAAAGGTGTGTTTGTTTTTCCATAATATGAATTTTGGAATCTTGCGTACATATCGTACAAAACGCTAAACCTGTCTTTTGTAAAGTTTATGTTGAAGTTGTCGTATGGAAAGAATTGAGAGTTTAGAAACACCTTAAAATTTGTAAGTTTGCAATGATCAAATTCACCAGCATGTTTAGTTATTTCGTTTCTTCTTTTTGTTTGTAATCCAAATATTACATATCTTGCCTTTTCCAAATGAGTAGAAGTTTTTACAGTCCATGTATGACGTTGTGTTTCCGGTAAAACCGGATATTCATGAAACTCCCAACTTCTAAATGGTATTACGATATCACGATCTGATTTTAAAGTTCTTAATAATGAAATTCTATTCTGATCGTTTAACCGTACATGCGGTACTCTCCAAACAATTTTGTCTAATTGCATTTTCCATTCTAAAGTAGCTTCCGTTGTTCCATCAGTTGCTTGAATAATATCTTTGTCGTTTGATGATCTTAACAAAACTAATTCTTGTTTTACGTTTATTATTATTTTTCGGTAATCTTCGGCAAAGCCTAAAAGTAATCTTAAAGGAATGTAAAAGTCAAAATTGCCTGAAGTGTTTGGAGTGATTGTACTGGAATCGGGTGCTACCCATCCTGCGGCGGCCAGCATATTTTTTTCACTCGGTGTTAAAGATGCTAATCCTTTTAATGTACTTGTAATTCCCACCTTTTTTGTTGAATCTACTGTAACTCCGGAAATTTCATATCTTATTTCATCAAACAAATATGCCATGGGGTTATTTATGAACGGAACAGTACTTGCAGTGCTTCCATCTCTTTTTGTTACTCTTCCTTCGATATACAAATAACTTTCACATGGAAGTGTATAAATATCCTGTTGTTGTATGGGAATTCTAATTTCATCATTATTATTTAATTTTGATGAAGCGTAAGGGTTGTGCGTATGATATTCCTTTTCCCATAAGGTTTCGTCGAATGTCGGACCCTGCGCTATATCCAATATTTCCATTATTAATAAGTTTTAATCCAATTTCTTCTAGAAAACGAATGTTATCACTTGTTAATCCTTCTATAGCTGAAGTGCTACTGACTTGTTTACCAGTCAGCTCTTTCTTTTTAAATGATAACCCCATTGTTATACGGTTGATTTTATATGTATTCGTATAGTTATAGGTTCGTCTCTAAAATCAATATGATTTCCGTCTTGATCTAGTATGTTCACCACAATGTCTGAAATAAAACTGGTGTTTAACGGTAGGTACACCAAGTTTTGTGGCTTTTCCACAATTTTAAAACCCGGAGCGACCGTTGGATAGAATGTGTGCAATATATGAGTATTTTCACCATCTCTATAAGAACCATGTATAATATTACATGTAATATCTATACTGTTAACTTTCATTATTGTTACAGTTCTAGCACCTGAATGGTTAATATTAGGTTCTAAAATTTTTGTTGTTTTAGGAAATCCTAATAAACTACCAATTGAATGTTCTTTGCTAAAATCTATATAATATTTAGATTTAATTTCAGCTTTCATAGTATTGTTATTTCCTTTTATTGTTATATTATCTTTTCCCATATGATTTTGTATCGCTTCATTTATATCATCAATTTCATATGCTCCAGTGGGTAAACTAAATACTTGTATATCTGAATATTTGTTTGTATTTTTATCTTTTGTTTTGTAATAATGTATTTTGTCATTAACATTTTCAGTAACGTTGGGAATAGAATTATAAGTTGTTATATCTAATAATGCGGCTTCCCATAATTTATCTTTTTCCAAACGTAACGCAGGGAAAAGAACACTTCGCAAAGTAGATGAAGTTCCAGTTAATGATACTGTATAGGAAGACATCTTAAAGTTGACTAACGCTTTTTGTTAAAAAATCTAAACATAAATGTCCACAGATTACCGTATCATCAGGTTGCTCTCTTTTATAATTGTATAGTACATTTTTAGCTGTTTTAAAGTAATATTGTAGTTCTTTTGGTGGTGGGAGATTACCAAAACTATCAAAGTAGTAAATAGTTGATCCTAGTTTCTTATAACATACCCAATGAGTGCCTGATCCTTTACTATTATCTAAATTTACTATTCCGGTTTCATTTTTCCATATTTTAACAGGTAATGCATCTTTCATAAACACTCCTCTAAAAAATGGAATTTTTAAACAAGAAACATAAGTAATTAATTCTTTATCTGTTAATTCTTTATTTGGAATTAGTAATTGTTTTTTTCTGTTTAATACACACGATACGGTCTTAGGTATAATCCTCCTCCTTTTTTTATCATTGACCATATTGTTTGTTTCTTTTTATTTTTACCTGCGGTGGATCGTCGTTTTCTTCTTATATTTCCTCCACGTTTCTTTGCAGGTTTTCTTCTCCTTTTTCCACCTCCTTTCTTCTTTCCACCTCCAAACATCGTTTTACCCTTCATTGCTGCTGATACCGCTAAAGCTGCTGCTTTTTCACCGATACTAGCGTCACTGGATGTTACTCTTTGCCAAGCTTTTTCAGCAAGTGCTCTATCCGCTATTGATCTATTTTTAGTATCTGCAAACTTTGAATATGCTATATCGTGTTGTTTGCAGGCTTGATCAAGTTTATTTATTCCAAGATCTCCTCTAGCAAGTCTTTTTTTCAATTTTGTTCCTGGACCACAATATTGATAACCTCCTGGTAAATGTAGTTCTACAGGTAATAAATCGATAGCTTTGTTAACTATAGCTCCAACCGGCTTAGTAACAAGAGAAAGTGCTGTTGATGCTATTCCTCTTCCTCTCTTTATAACGTGTCGATTATGACTGATGCGTTGAACTTTCAACATGGTTTTTTATAGTGAAAGGAAATGCCAATACTTGTTTATTTTATAAATTCTTTATAATGAATGATGCACTTATTCTTTGACATTGTTTATTTATAATAAACATGTATTTTGTTTATGGGTAATAAACTTTTACCCAGTCTTTTGGTAGGATTGTATCCTTTTTATCAACATCAACTTGAGCAAATCTTAAATTTCCAGTTTTCATATTTAAAAAATATTTTTCTATAACATTTTTCTTAACCCAATGTAGTTTTTGATCAGCTTTTATGGGCTTTATCGTATTATAAACATCATATAACACTACACTTAAGAGTCTTATAATGTAATTTACATTAACAGCATCAACAATATCAATAAGGTCATCTAAGCTAGTCAATCGCAAGTTTTGACAATGAAAAAACTTTTTGTGTTTTTCTGTTCTTAAGCATCTTTCACGCCATTCTTTTACTCTAACTGCATCACTGTCATTTACTCCCATTCCAACATTAAATAGTGGTCTTTCTTTACAATCAAAGCCTTGTTGACCAAGTCTTGATGAAATTTCTTTTAATGCAGGAACTTGTCCAATTGTTGCTACATCAACATCATTCAACCCTTCTTTAACATTAGTAATTATTTTTGCATCCGCATCCCATTTGTTATTGTTTAATTTCATTATTTGACTTATTGTAGCTGCATCTGATTTTGCAGTTCCCTCCTTAACGTTAGTTAACACTTTATTTTTGCAATCAATTGACTTAATATCATGTGTAATACAATGATCTGTAACATATTGAAGGTTTACCGCATCTTTCATATCTTTAGGGTCTCCAATATCGTGTATTACAAAGTTGTAAAAGGAAAATTTATCTGTTTTTTCAGGTATGACTGAATGTAAATACTTTTTGGTAACTGAATCTTGATCATTAACAGGATCTGCTATATTGGCTATTCTAAGATCTTTTGCATCATATGCTTTATTATTACTTTTAGGATCATATCTTAAGGTTTGGTTTATGTACCACATTAAATATTCTTTATTTACCGAATCATTCTTATCTATTGGTTTTGGAAGATTTGCAATTCTATAAAAATTAGCGTTATACACTTCATTTTGAAGCTTTAAGCTAGGTAATGTTTCACTTTTTAAAGTTTTGAAATTTACTGCATCATTATCATCTTTTGGATCATTTACAAACTTTAAACGTTTGTTACTTATATCATAATCTCCATCGGATGTTAGTGGTAAACCACCTCTTTTTCCATAAGATCCTGATTTGCTTCCAGTTTCGGAATACCGTCCAAACTTATCCACACTCATGGTTATACTGAATATTTAATCAGTTATACTTGTATTATATATACTCATATTTTTTTATGCAATTACTCCTCGATTTCGCAGTTCGCCGACCAAAGCTACCCATTCATTTTCTAAACCACTATGTCCGGCTTGTTTAGCTTCATATATCAACTTCATTCTGTCAACCAATTTGTTTATATCGTTGTAGTATATTATATTAGTATCATACAAGTTTTTTAATAATCCTTTTCCTGATAAACTTGATTGATTTGTTTTTCTTCTTTTATGTAAAATATTTATTTCAGCAGAAGATAATGATTTTCTTTTTATGGGTTCCCTTCTTTTTGGTGGGAAAAGTTTAGCAATAATAGTTTTATATTTTTCTGATGCATTTCTATGAACATTGAAATTTTTAGAATAATTTTTTTTATGCGCATTTGTATCCTCCAATATTTGTTTAAAAATGTTTAGATCCTTTTTAGTATATTTATTAGGTTTCGGCTTAAAAATAAGTTCAAACAATCCTTTTGTACCCTTGTATTGTTTATTATTTATAATAATATTGTCATGTTCGTCTACATCAAGTTTGCTATCTCCAATCATTAGCCCATTTTCTTCTATTCTAGCACCAAAAGTATGATATTTTCGAGTTGGTTGTGCAGAATGTAACATTTTTAATACAAATTGTCTTGCAAGCGGCCCTTTATACGCAATATCCGAGCCCAATTTGCTCAAGTTGGATGGATTAATAGGCTCTTCTTCTTCTTGTTGTTCTTCGCTTGTAGAAAGACCTTCTTTTTCTGTTAAAACATCCGTTTCTTCACCTAGTTCGCTTTCTTCTTCAGTTGTTTCTCCTTGTTGTGTAAAACTTGTATCACTTTCATATTCTTCTTTTTGTTCAAATTTTGAAATGGGTAAAATAGCATCTCCGGAAAAATTAAATGTTGAATGTTTAACATTTTGTCCTAATTGTTTTAATGGCTCAGTAATAGGTTTAAATGTTGATTCCAGAAATTTCTCTCTTTCACTTATTCCTAATCTTAACGCTCTGTTTTTATGTCTAATAGAATCACTAAGTGATTTTATTTCTTTTAATAGCTTTTCCTGATTAACCATGTTTACACCATGAAGACTTGTACGATAATGTTGTTAATTAATGTATTAAAACAAATTTATCAAAACCTATGCGGTAACGACCATCTGTTATAGCTTTATCTTTCATAATTACCAAAAATCCATATTTTTCCGCCCAAGCTTTTCCACAAAGCTCTTTGAACTTATCAAATGACATATCAGCATTTACATGATCGTTGTATATATGTTTTAGGTTTGTATCGTCTTGTTTGAATAAAACTAAAATATTTGCATTGTCTCTAATTAGTTGTTTTGGAATTTTGCTATATGTTTGTCCGATATATATGCTATCAATATTATTATGTCTTCCCATGGCAAAATAGTTTCTAATAGTATCATGATTTTCACTAGATACATCATCAAATACAAATACAGAATACGGCTTAGCCTGGTCTGGTTGCATAACACTGTCACTAGCATTAAATTTGTAATAGTTAACATCGGGCACATCAGTCAGGATCTTTTCCAACAATTGATACTTTGGTTGATGTAAGGACTTTGAAAAAATATATAGGTTATTAAATCGCAATCCTTTTGTGTTTGTAATTAAGTTAAACACAACGTTAGTTTTGCCACAGTTTGAAGGACCGCTGACTATACATCGTACAGTGTTTGGAAATAAACTGCCGTGTTTACCATTGTTGATTTTAACGTTATCTACGGTTAAATCATCAATGTTATTAATATTAAATTTATCTTTATGGTGAACAATCTCCATCTTATTCAAAGGCAGAAGAGTAAATAAGTTTATTTAAAACTAAATCAAATCTTTTATAGGTATCCACGAATCTTCAGTTTTATCAAACCCCAACCAACGTACTTTAACTTGGTCTTTTTTCCTTTGCAACACCTTTTCAACAAGATAAACATCGCCTACTGTTGACTTTAACAATTCATGTCCGTAAAAACCGCCTTGTAACAAATTTCCTTTGTTATCTTTTAAAATATAAGTTTCCGGTACAGTAGGTTGTACTTTATACACTGTAAAAACTTCATTTGTCCAATTGGGCAGGTATTTTTTAGTAAACACTCCTTTGTATTTACTAATTCGAACTTTATCATTTACATTAAATTTTCTTGGTTTTCTTTGTTCCGCTTTTGGCTGTGTATTTTTTTTAATTCGTTGTAAAACTAGTTTAGCGTTTTTCTTATTCACTTTGTTAGGTGCCATACCGATAGTTCTATGAAACTTGTTGTTGTAATCGCTTATTAATTTTGGTAAGATATCAACCCATACGTAAGAACCTCTTTTCGAAAACATTTTATACATTGCACCTTTTAAGGTTCTATTAAATCTTTCAATTATAGCTGCCTTTTTCTCAGAATTTGTGGAATAATGATTTATGTTATATTTTTTCATTAACAAGGCAAAATGTTTATTAAAAAATTCTTTCCCATCATCAGTTTGTAAATGTTTAATTTTATTTTTATCTCTTTTTATAGCTACTTCCATAGCTTTTGTTATGCTGTTACCAGTTTTGTCTTTTAATGGCAAAGCATCTGCAACTTTAGTAAAACAATTAATAATCGTAAGTATGTATTTAAATCCTTTATTTATTTTACTATGCGGTTGCATTTCAATTAAATCTGCTTGATATAAATCATTTATTCCTTTTACAACAGTATTTCGTCGTGGAAACTTTATTCTTGCAGGTTTATGAAGTTCATTAACAATCTTTTCCTTTAAGTCTGTCATGATGATTTTACTAACAAAGTCAAGTTAGTATTGAGTGTTTCTTTTTCTGCATCCGCTTTTATAGTTCAAGGTCATTTCAACATATTTTAAAAAAAGGGGAAATCACAGCGAGCATGCTGTGATTTCCCCTTTTTTTCTTTTTTCCTTTTTTTCTTTTTTTTATTTTTTTATTTTTTTTTCTTTTTTTTCTTTTTTCTTTTTCTTTTTACTCATTGATAGGATTGAGAGAGTAGTGGCCGAATGGTAGAGTGTGAATTTTGTCTGGAAGAATGTGTCGTTTGTCATCATTGGAGCAGAGTGCTTTTTTCACTTCTGTTACGCTGTACAGTTGATGGTTGAAACTTCTGATGGTGTTGAATTTTGCAGTTATAGTCGTTTCTTCAAATAAGCATTGCTTGTAGTGTTCAAAATTTACATTCTTCTTAAGATACAAACTTTTTACTCCCTTAGCTTTTTTAATAATATTGTTTTCTTCTTTATGCAATTGTAGTGAATACAATTTTGACATTAGTGCAATAAGTTCTTTTAGTAAAATTCCATTTGCTTCGTCTTTAAATTTTCCAAGTTTCTTTTTGTTCCGATCATTGTCATAATTTAAATGATCTTTTGGATAGTCACTAAAATCAAATTCATTTTTGTGAACAAATGTTCGAAGATCCAAATACATATCTTCAGTAAGAATCCAGTAGATGAAAGCGTCCGTGTCCATGTAGGCGATTCCGATGTTATCTCTACCGTAGAAGGCGACCATTTTGTTGTAGTGGAAATCGTACATGTGGGTTTTGGAAATATCCAAGATTGACATTCCAACGTACAACGGACGATCCATTTTCACACTTGTCTTCTTCATAGATACTGCCACAAGGTTTTCATTGATGATAACGGATGTTTCAAAGTTTGGTTTTTGTACAAGTTTTTCTAGTTTTATAGGATCTGTAATTAATTTAACATTTTTGTGTTTTCTTTTGTTTTCCAATGTTTTTCCAAATATCGCGTTATTCATTAATTTAAAAAAGTCCTTTTGAAATGTTGATGTTGCAGCTGCTCTTCTTCTGGTGTTTGAATCAATGTACGGTTTTAACCAGCAAGATTGGGAAAATTTTAAAACTCTATGAATTTTGGTTATACGTAAACCCAATTGGAGTGCTTGTTGAACAACCCAAAAGTGAGCTACGTATCTTTGTTTATTTTCAAGAGTCATCATTAATTTTGGATGTTTGCCAATTGGTGAAACTTCTGTTTTTGCAAGGAGCGGAAGATCGTAATGAAGATCATGCAAGTGTTCTGGATATTCAAAGTCACAGTCCAATATGTATCCGGTGTCTCCGTCTTTTGAAATTTGCGAAATATCACCAATAGAGTCTGGATTAACCCATTCAAAGTTTCCAAAAGGAAGTGGATTAGACATGGCCCATCCGTATAAATTGTTGGCATCGAAATATCCTAAGAACACTGATGGTTTTTCTTTATCGTAGTTTGGAAGATATTTGTTGTTAGCTTTAACATGTCTAGTAACACTTTGGGTCAATCCACCTCTAACGCCCGATTCGATCATCAACACCATGTCAATATCTGTTAATAATTGAAGGTTGCACTTTGTTTCTTTTAGCATAGCTTGCCAAGCTAGTCCTGGAGAAGTATAAGAATGAAGAGGGTCTAATCCGTAAGCTTCAAAGCAGGTGTTTCTAAATTCTTCCATCACATCGCAGAGAAGGGTCACATCAAGTTTTACATAAAAGTCAGAATAATCTCCCAGAGTGTTCATTTCCAATTCGTCCCAAACTCTGCATGCGTGTTGATAGTCTTCAGGTGAAATGTCCAAATCGGTAAGTTTACTTTTGAAAGCTTCTGGTGGAGGAAGTGACGTTTCTTGAAATTTATGTAGTCCATCGATGTAATCATACGGGAAAACTCCTTTCCGAAGAACCAAATCCATTTTTTCTGCAGGTACAATTTTGCTTGTTTCTATTAAATTTTGTCTTCTTAAATTTTCAGAAAGTTTCATAAGACTGGAAGGCATAAATCGAAAAGAATCAACAAATCTAAGTTTAATTTTGCCCACCTTTTTTGAAAAGCTTATAAATTTTTCCATAGTTTGTGCTATAACGTCTATTTCACCGTTGTCTCTTGCTAATTCAGGAATGATAAAATGTCCATCGTATCCGCTAAGATTGTGAAAAACGACGGGAATAAAAGATGGTAGTTTGTAGTTGATGTTACATCCGTTGCAAGCTGCACCTCTGTAGGCTCCTGTCAGATGGTCATGGTCGCGAACTTTAACTTTAGTTTCTGTAAATTGATTGTTACACAAATAGCATGTTGTTGTCGAATCATAAAGATAAATTTCTTCCGGTGTCATAGGTGACATAGGAACCACATTGCTATACATTGCTTCCACTTTCCCAGCGATGTCGTATAAATCATCAACAAAGTATCGAGCTGCTTCTTCTCCACGATAGATCTTTGGTGTAGATGTCAAACCATATTCTTGAAGATGTTCTTCAGGCAGAGTGGATTTTACTATTAAACAGTAGCTGTTTGGTTTGTGAAGTTGATACTTTGTTCTGCTTGTAATTTCCTCTCCTTCTTCTTGTTCAAGTGGAAGCAATGAAGATTCAAAATCTGCATACACTACAACGGGGATTCTGTATTGTTGGATAACTTTATCAAATTTTACTTGTGATCTGCTAGGGTGTGGTAATTTAATTCTTACTTCATAGTTTCCATTGCATAATCTTTTATGTTCTGTTAACCATTCTGAACCTACTCTTCTTAAAGGTTTGTTTACAAAACAGAAACATCTTTTACAAGTTGTTTTTGGTTGTTCACGTTTTGATAACTGTTTGCAAACTAGAGCTTCAAAATCTTTAATATATACATAATGTGAGATATCACCTTTAGTTATAAATAATAAATCAGTATGATCTCTGCGTTCGGTGGGTGTTATACGTAAGGGATAGACATTGTTGGATGAATCTAAGCCAAAGATGTTTACAGATGCAAAAGGATTTTTCTTTTCAAATTTTGATATGTCTTGAATTGAAACAGGATAAGTCATGCCTTGAAAGTTATACATATAGGAAACCTCATCGTATGCTCTACTCGGTCGTTCCACATGATCTTCTACATATTTTGCAAGCATTGCATACTTGAAACATTCAGCATTTTCATTTTGTACATTAACACAAGATTTGGTTACTCGAATCTTCCTTGGCAAAGCAATATAACTACTACCTCTCATTCCATATCCATGTTTATGAACTCTCACATCTAAGCTTGTTATACTTAACAAACTCCATCCAGAACCTCTTCCTTCATGTTCTTGTAATTTTGTTAAAAGTTCTTCAAAACAATCATCCACAATTGAGCTTATATCCGATGCAAACATGATGGTTTTGTTTTTAGTTAAAAATCCTCTTGGTGATGTTTCATTCTGAACATTTGTAAATACAGTATCTAATAATATTCCAAACTTTATAAAATTTAATCTTCTTAGTTCATTCTTCAATGTTTCTGTTACTAATGTTTTTGCTTTCAATATAAATTGTGCTAGTTGCAATTGAGCATTGTCAATCTTAAAATGAGTTACTACACTGCCTGGTAAAGCTCGGGCGTATAATTCCACATCCAAAGATGGTCCGGGTGCGTATTGAATAACACTTGGTCTTGAATTTAGTTGTTGTTGATGGGTAGCCAGCATTTGATCTAATTCTTCCAAATCTTCTTCTTCTGCATTGTTTCTTGTTTCGTTGTTATGGTACACTTCTTTGTGTATTTGTAGTAAGTTTTCATTTTCAAAAGATTCTTCACAACTGATGCAGTAATACATGACGTAGGTGTGCTCTCCACAAAAGTTGCAGTAATAATAAGAACCACTCTTAAACTACCCCTATTTATAGCACTACCCCCACCACTTTTTCTGTATTAAACACAAAAAGTGTTAATAACAGTTAAATTTCTTATATTTCAAAACTCCTAAGTGTCAAGGTCAAATAATGCAAGTTTAAAAAAACATCTAAGTGCCAAATAATGCAGGTATTAAAAAAATCTAAGTGTCAAGGTCAAATAATGAAAGTTTTAGAAAAAATCTAAGTCTCAAGGTCAAATAATGGAAGTTTTAAAAAAAATTCTAAGTCTCAAGGTCAAATAATGGAAGTTTTAAAAAAATCTAAGTGCCAACGTCAAATAATTTAAGTTCAAAATAATACATATATTATGCGTCGTAAGTGTGATCATCATTGCTGTTGTTTAAATATGTTATTTCCAAATCGTTATCGCTTTCATCTTCCTCCATGTCCGATGCCGGAAACAAACGTCGCCGAACAAGAGCATGTATATATTGTACTGGATCATAGTTAATTGTTACAACATGTGTTAACGGTGTTTCTTCGCCTATTGCTACTGGTACTTCCAAAATATTTTCTTCATCACTTGTAGCATCAGACGTAGCATCGGATGTAGCATCGGATGTAGCATCAGATGTATCTTCTACTGGAATCAAACTATTTTCAAAAATACTTTCGTCATCCGTTAAGTCTTCTGGTTCAACTATTTTATATATTTTTTCACAAATTGTACATCCAAAAGGAAAATTGTTGTCTGTTGGAGGCATTATAAAAGAAACTTGATATTGTAAAATAAATGTTGAAGCAAATGTTTGAAAATTTTTCTAAGTCCGAAAGTATTAATTATTAGGAAGTTTTACAAGTCCAATGTAAAGTAAAAATAAAGAAAGAAGTGTTGTTGCCTGTTTAAACATTTGCAAAAGAATGATAGGTTTGAAAATTTTTCAAAGTCCTAAAATATTAAATATTGAGAAGTTTTAACACTTAAAATATTTACAAATCCAATGTAAAGTAAAGAAAGAAATGTTGTTGCCTGTTGGAACAATGGCAAAAGAATGATGGAAACCAAACCCGCAGTAAGGGTCCTGTGGTTTGGGAGGGGGTAAGCGAGGAGGGGGGATGACCTCAAGCCGAGTTGGGGTCCGGGATCTGCGCGTGTGGTTCGGCATCAGTTGCTCGCTAGACAGTGAGGTGGTAACATGTTCAGAAGGCGCCCTGAACATTTTATCATTTTTGCTGTTTGGTGAAAATATCTTGGTGTTATTTGTATAATAACATCTTGACGTAGGACTGATTAATTTTAAGGCATGGTAGTTGTTTGTGCTTGTAGATACCCTAGGGTTTGTAGTTTGTTTTTAATTTGCTGGTTTGGTAGTTAGTATTATTTTAAAATCTTTCTTTTACTTACAATATATTTCTGCCTGGAATGTTTAAATTTAAAGTAAAATTTTTGTTTTTAGGAATGTTATATGATATGTTTTTAATACCTTTCTATTCCAATTTCCTTTTTCCAACAAGCTTGTTGAGGGCATTCCCTCTCTTGTCTTGTACTCCTTTTTAGTTAGGGACACCTTTCAATTCCAATTTCCTTTCCTTTTTTCCTTCCATCTTTTGCATGGTAAAACCAATAATGGTAAAACCGGCAACCGCTTTTGTAGTGATTACGCTCACCAAAGCGGGTCACTTACAACCTCTATACGTGCTGGATGGGTAGTTCGCCTACCTCCGGAGTTTCGCTAGACCTCAGTTGTTCTGCGTCGCTAATGGCGAGACACTGGCTCCTTTAGTGTTAGGAAATAAAAAACATATTTGTATAACATTTTTTCCTAAATTTAATTAAACAACTTGCTATTTCAAAATAACATTTTTGTTTTAGCTTAGCGTTGTGCGCTTATGGTGAGGTGTGTGAGTTCGCTTACGTGATGATCACACTGTAATCATGATGTGCAGCGCTGGGCTGTCTAGCTATTTTTTTTTAAACTAAATTTTATTTCTTTATTTTTTTATTTTTATTAATTCTTAAACTCTAGGCAGATTGTATTGTAAATTAGCTTTTCTTCTTTTAGGTTTCCGGGGGTGTACGGTTCTGTCAAACCGTACACCCCCATTTTCTTTTTAGTTATCGAATGACCTTGACCTACTTATTTTCAAGGTCAACAAAATGACTTAGCGAAAATTTCTAAGTATCAAGGTCATTTATATATAGGTAGATTTAGCTTTTCTTCTGTTAGGTTTCTGAGGTGTACGGTTCTGTAAAACCGTACACCTCCATTTTCTTTTTAATTATTGAATGACCTTGACCTATTTATTTTCAAGGTCAATAGCAGTTAGCGAAAATTTATAAGTGTAAGAAGTAGGTCAAGGTCACCAAAAAATACCCTATGAACGGGGGAATAGACCGCTAAGTAATTCTTTTAGAATTACAAAGTGGTCTATTCCCCCGCTCCTATTTTTTTTATTTCATTTTTACACTAACCTCTCAGTTTTAACAAAAGGAGGTATTTGTTGTGCGCACTGCATAATGTTTGATTTACACAACACATCTTTTACCCTTTTTTAATAATATACGAACATTGTTCTTTTTTAGGACTAGATTGTAAAAAGTAAAAAGTCATTTTGTTATCCCGCTTTTATAAGAAATTAACCCTCCATTGTAAATTTTGAAAATAGGTCAAGGTCATTCAAAAATACCCTATGAGCGGGGGAATAGACCGCTAAGTAATTCTCTTGGAATTACAAAGTGGTCTATTCCCCCGCTCCATTTTTTTTTGTCTTGTGTTTAATTTGACCATTTAACTTTATCAGATGGAGATTTTCTTACTAAATAATAATGAACATTACTGATATTTGGAATTTGAAGATTTACTGGTAATTTGAGCAAGTAGAGTTCATCACAACATCTAAGAACAACATCCCTGTTACTGATCTTTTTTACAAAAACATATTTGTGGTTTAATTTCAATCTGTTGATTTTAATTCTTTTATAGTTTTCAATTTTTTCTGGCAATTCACTTTTGGAAGGTTCAATTTTGACTTTTTTAGAAGGTTGAATTTTGACTTTTTCGGAAGGTTCACGTTTGTTATGCAAATTACACAATTTTTCACCTACACTACACAACTTCACACACCTTTCACCTTTGTTCGCTCCTTTTTTTAAAATATGAGCACATTGTTCTTTCTTAAAACAGGATTTTCTTAATTTTTGAAGTTTTTGAAGTTTTTCAGAAATTTTTTTAGGAGATTTTTTTGGTGAAGATTTTTTTGGAGAAGGAGATTTTTTCGGTGAAGATTTTTTTGGAGAAGGAGATTTTTGTTTCACAATAGAAACAACAGATGATGATGATGTTCTTGATGACGAGGAAGAAGACCTGGACGAAGACGAAGTGCCTGCCATAGCGCTGGATCCTAAGAAAGTAAAGATTACTCTGTTTACCCTGCCTTTATAACAGCTCCCCACCCATTTACCCCCTCTACTTTTCGACGTCAAAAAAATATTCATCCAAGCTTTCTAACACTGGCAAGGAAACAGTTTCAAAAGGTTGATACAAAATTTCATAAATGTCTTGGTTTAAATTTTGCGAAGTTTGAAGATATTCTTCTATTTCCTGTACAAATTTCTGTTCGAATTGTTGGAATTCTTCTATATCCTGTAAAAATGTCTGTTCGGATTGTTCAAATTCTTGTTGTTCTAAGTTAAATGTTGGTGATTTTAAGTCTTCTTCCAATTTTTTAATGTAATCTATTGCATTTTGAACTATAGATTGTCTGTTAATTTTTTTTTGTTTTTGACTTTCCGGTACAACTAATTTTAATTTTTCAAAAGCTTTTTTTAATCTGTGTTGTCTTCTTTGTTCCCTTCGGTTTCTACTTAATCTTTGATCAATCAGGTATTTTAGGAAAGATTCCATAACGTTTTGTTGATTCAAAATGTAGCAAACTATTAATTCTATAAAGCTTCTATCCGCTCAATATATAGTGGAAACCCGGGGGGAGGGGGAATCACCTTCGCCATCAAGGTGATTGGTACGTATTTAAAGCTTTGAGGTTTGCATAGCCAGACCATAACTATGAGCTCCTTGTACGAGTTGTGTCTGCAGCGTATCTGCACCGATAACCCTATGCTCCGGCATATCAGAAGGGTGTCAGAGCCGCTGCCGCCAATTTTGCAAGGAGAGCTCATTTATGAGCATAAAAGACGATGCGTCTACAAAACCAAAATTTGGTTTGAAGGGCCAAATGTTGGCAGAATATGTGCCGTATGTCACATGGTACGTTTTTTCATTAACTGCATTGTTTATTTTGTTAACAATATATTATTTTTTTTAATTTCTTTAAACTAATAATTTTTTTTTTTCAGGCGCTTCCTCTTGCCGGCCCGGGGGACGAGCTTTATCGAACTATTGCTTATAGAAGCGGAATAATTGGGTATAAACTACAAATGCCGGCACCTCAAGAAAAATGTCATCTCTGCAATTTCTGCCCCCTGGCAAAATATGAAATTAATTGTATGTGTTTATAAACACATATAATTATGAGAAATTAAATAGGGACGGGGAACAGAGCAGTTTGTGGTCTAACCACTTACTGCTCTGTTCCCCGTTCATAGGGTATCTTCAGATGACCTTGACCCACTTTTAAAACTTTATGGTGGGGAAAATGTATATATATAAACCGTGGATTATATGAAGAGGCATCACTTCCCTCACCGATAATCATGGAAAGTTTCCGTATGTTTTACAATGTTTTTTGCACTCCTCAACAACATATTCAATTTATGTTAAATTTAATCCATGTCCTCCAGAATATTAATTTTCTTACGATTAATGTTACTGGGGAAAGAATGGTAAATTTAACATATCAACGTTTATTAGTTACCATCAACCCTTTCGTAGATCCGAATTGGTTTTCAACACTTGAAACATACATTGATACTATGGCTTTTGAACAAGGATTCCATTATCTTTGGGTTGATGTAGATTACATCAACTTTCAAAATGAATCAGATGATGATGGATATGATTCTGCCACATAAAAGTAGACATTAACGGAACTTCTCCCCCTGCCTTTTAGGAAAAAAGAGAGGAACAGTGTTAATTAATAACACTGTTCCTCTCTTTTTTCCGCTTAAAGTTAAATGACCTTGACCTACTTATTTTGAAGGTCAATTGTAACTTAGTGAAAATTTTCTAAGTCCTAAGTGGGTCAAGGTCATTTAAATCTTAGCGGAAGAATGAAAAGAATAGCTACCAACATGCATTGTTGGTATCTATTCTTTTCTTTCCTCCTAGAAAACCCCTTTAGTCCGTGTCAACTTTGATGTGAATTTTTGTACAAAATTGTACATAATAAAGGACCCATGTTTCGAGTCCTTCGTAATCCATAGAATCCGAAGTGCAACAGATTTTTGTACCGTCTGCTTTAACAGCTTCAAGTACTCCACTAATACACTTCAGATTGCTATGATACGTTCTTATGTACCATAGTACTTTTTTGGCTTCGACAAAGTTGTGCACAGCACTAAAGATCATGAGGGATTCCATGGCAAATGTAACCACAAGACTACAGCACACCTTATATATACTGTGAGCCCAAGGCTATAGCCTCGATTTTTGAGTTTTTGCGTCATAACTTTTATACCGTTGGTTTTATCAAAAAATGTTACTGGACCTTTTTTGTTTGTCTTTTAATTTCGCTTAATTTGACTACCCGCACGATAGATTTGGAGCATTTTTGTTATATCCACTGCCTATAGCCTCGATTTTTGAGTTTTTGCGTCATAACTTTTATACCGTTGGTTTAATCAAAAAATGTTACTGGACCTTTTTTGTTTGTCTTTTAATTCTGCTTAATTTGACTACCCGCACGATATATTTGGAGCATTTTTGTTATATCCACTGCCTATAGCCTCGATTTTTGAGTTTTTGCGTCATAACTTTTATACCGTTGGTTTAATCAAAAAATGTTACTGGACCTTTTTTGTTTGTCTTTTAATTCCGCTTAATTTGACTACCCGCACGATGGATTTGGAGCATTTTTGTTATATCCACTGCCATCGTGTACGGCGACGCAGTTCTAAAGTTGAACGGCGACGAAATCAAGTAACCGGTTTTGCCGGGGGGATGCGGGGGGTTCCGGGGGGAGGGGGGAGGGGGGGGGAGGGGGGGGGAGGGGGGGGAGGTGGGGAGGGGGGGGGAGGGGGGGGTTTCGCGGGGAGGGGGGGGGGATATAACAAAAAATGCTCCAAATCTATCGTGCGGGTACTCAAATTAAGCGGAATTAAAAGACAAACAAAAAAGGTCCAGTAACATTTTTTGATTAAACCAACGGTATAAAAGTTATGACGCAAAAACTCAAAAATAATAATAACCAACGCGAAAACTAAACTCACCATCAACAGAAATTAAAACATTTACAAAAACCCAAATGTTAAAAATAATAATTATTTAATAAAAGATACAACACAAAACTAAAATCTTAGGTTATTTAAAACTTTAACAAAATATTTAAGTCTCAAAAGTAGAGTTTTAAAATCAATCAATATATAAGTCAAACAAGTAAGTCTTTTGAAATTAAAATATCTAAGTCTAAAAAATAGATCATTTAAAATAATTCTAAGTCCGAAAGTAGAACAATCAAAACTAGGTCAAGGTCATTTAAAAATTATAAAAAAAAGGGGGGTGGGGAAGCGTGGGGTCCCTACCTTATTCTACTACTTTATTTCTATACTACTTTATTATAACTTATGCTACCCCTTAAATGCTATCATGCATGCGGTTACGGTGTGATCATCACGTAAGCGAACTCACACACCTCACCGCCCTATCATATCTTAACCCCTACCTAACGTTCCCCCTATTCTATCTTATACTATGTAATATTACAGTTACGGTGTGATCATCACGTAAGCGAACTCACACACCTCCCTATAATATTACACCTAACTTAATATTACAGTTACGGTGTGATCATCACGTAAGCGAACTCACACACCTCACCGTAATATTAACCCTGACAATTAAACCACGCAGAAAATGGAAAGGTAGGTGGATTGCCATTGCGACCGACTATTATAGGAGGGCGCCTCTCCCACAATAGCCGAACGCAGTGTGTGCTTGACATAAGCCACCCCACACACCATGGCGAACATTACGTTACAGCATAACCCTCCACGTAAGCGGACCAGTTACACCTTCACCGTAATGCCAAAGAGAAACGTTGCGCGCTTGCTTATATCAGCGAGCTCGAGACTCGACCTCGCTAGCGAGCCTTGACTAGTAGGTCAACGTGTCGCTCTGCCGAGGCCGGTAGCCTTGGCCGGGTCGCTAGCCACCGCTCTCACAACTTCGTCTGGCCTACTTGGACCTGGTCACTACCTTGACTACAAGGTTGTTGTGTGCCTACTTGGACCTGGTCACTACCTTGACTACAAGGTTGTTGTGTCTGCTGCCTATAAGAACCCCATTCGCCCGCCTTGTGTTATTCTGCCACTCGCCACCATCGCTGTTACTATCCATTCCCACGTTTTTTCTATTTCATTATATCCATTTTATTATTTCCTTTATCTAATTATGGACTCCTCATCTGCCTCTTCATCCTGCCCTATTCTTCTGGGTCTGCTCAAGAAACCTCTGATGAAGCAACATTCCATCCCGGTATCGATCAGCCTTTCTGCAATCAACGATTTTATTCCGCAAAAATCTTCTACTCCCGTCCTCTCCTCCTCCATTAACGAAATAATAGCTGATGCTGTTAATGAAGATCAACCCCAATTATTTCAGAATCCCACACCAGTTACAGAAACATCAACGCCGCAAATTGAAGAGATTCCGATCGCTCCAATTTGTGACGACATTTTAACTGAAGACTGGATGGAGTTGTGCGGACTGCACCCTTCTTCTACCCCCCAACAAATTCAACCCGCACCAATCAAAGAAACCCCCACCCCCCAAACAATTCATCCCGCACCAGTAAAGAACATCAGGCTAAAGGAATTAAAGAAAAACAAAAAATATAATCTGTACAGAATTGAAGAAAACAAAATTTATATCTACAACGAGGAGAGGACGAAAATTTATATCCTCACAACTCCAAAAACCAAACCACCACTTGTCCCGACAGATCCAAAATTTTTACTAGTAACAGCGGAGGGTGGAAAATTGAGAATAAATATATTAAATTAAACCTTATATTCCTTCCCCTTCTCAATCAAAGTCCACCCTGGTGGCAAAATCGGCCCTTCTAAGGGCCACCCTAAGACTTTCAAATTTAGGCTTAAGTTAGGGCCTCAACCCTTGGTGACTACAAGCGGTTCATATACCTCTAAGTCCCAAAGGTTGAGTCAATAGCGGGGGGCTTTCGCTAAAGCCTCAACCCTTGGTGACTAACAAGTGGTCTGTGTACCACTAAGTCACAAAGGGTTGGACGCTAAAGCCTCAACCCTTGGTGACTAACAAGCGGTTCACATACCTCTAAGTCCCAAAGGTTGAGTCAATAGCGGGGAGCTTTTGCTAAAGCCTTAACCTTTAGTGACTAACAAAAGGTCCGTGTACCTCTAAGTCCCATAGGGGCTTTCGCAAACCACCCCTTGTTAGTCACCAAGGGTTGATACTTAAACTTAAGCCTAAATTTGAAAGTCTTAGGTCGGCCCTTAGAAGGGCCTTTTTTTGCCACCAGGGTGGACTTTGGAGGTGGGAAAAGGTTTTACTCGGTAATATTTATGTTTAACTTTGCACCTTTTTTATTTATTATCAAGTGTCGAGGGTTAAGGGGAATAGGAATTTTTTTGGGAATGTCAATGACATAAATTTTGGTTTTTTCAGAATTAAAAATGAAAATAGAAGAAGATAAATGTCTTAAGATTTCATATTTTCGGTTAAGTTTCAGTTTTTTTAGATGAAATTTTTGCTGGGGTACGTTTGAAGATACAGGTGATAGAGGTGGTTTGGTGCGAATTTTGGGTGGTTCGGTGCGAATTTTGGTGCCGGTAAGAATGTTTTTCCAAACTTGCTGAAAAGGTTTTCGAGCAATAGTGGTTGTAACATCATACCAATCACGATTGTTGTTCGATTGAATAATTCGTACCCCAAGCAGTTGAAGATAGGAAAACCAGTTATACCAAATCTCGGTATACTCGGAGCGGTTCATTGTGAAATTGAAGTAGGTGTTGTTAGGACGGTGGCAAAGGAAAGAATAACTTGTCGAGTGTAGAGTGTAGAGTGTGTTATACAATCAAGGACAGGTGTGCCGGGTGATGCAGCAAGGACGACGACCTGTATTCGCCGGCCGGCCGCAAGCGAAAGTGCGGCGCAAGGTCAACCAGTTGTATTGCTAACTGGTCGGCAACAAGCGAAAGCATGCGAGGTCAAACCCGGCCCACTCGGTCTCGTTTATCTTTTAAAACTCGCATGATAGGGTTTGCAAACATATTAATTCAAATATGTTGTAAAAATTTTCTTACGATATTTTGTTACAAATATTTTTAAGGCAAATGTTAAGAAACCATGTTTCTATTTTGAATCGCAACTACAGTTTCGATTTCTTTAACTAAATATTATAACTAAGTATTAAGGTAATATAATAAAGTAGCATCTTTAAAAATATTGTAACTTGTACAAAGTTAAATAAATATTTTAAGCCAAATGTTAAAAAAACAATTGTTTAGTACTGAGATGTTCACCCTACAACACCTACGTTAGAACTAACACTACAAATCCAAAAATTGCGAGGAGTCTCTTATGGTGGTGGGGGGAGGGCAGATGTTCCGAGCTGCACATGTCAAGGGAGGTTGCAGCGCCGCTGCTGACACATCAGTTTGCTAATAGAACTGGCAGAGTAAACATCTAAATAAACATGAGTTCTGTTTTATATGTTTCTTTTATTAAAGATGGACTTTGCATTGAAACGCAAAGTTTTCCTATTGATGCAGATCCTACCCAACAAATTTTAGTACATCCTCCAGAAAGTTATGATTCCATCTACATTTCAGTGCAAGAAACAAACGACCCCCCACCACCAACAACTACTGATGCACAGTAGGACACGGCTACCACACGTCATTAAAGCTTCAGCTCTTTACCCGAGCACACATGGACTCTGAGCTTCAATATAATACTGTTTCTTCTACATCTACACCAACTTCCGAACAATTACCTACTACAAATGAAACTACTACAAGTCTACAAGTAAATGAAATTTCATCAACTGTTAGTTCTGATGCGCAAGCAATAATGTTATCATTAATTGGTTTCGACTAAAAATTCAACAATGGAAGAAGAAAGAAATTCGCTACTTTACAACTTGATTTTTGTGAACCCGTCGAAATTTATTATTTGCCTACTTTCATTTTTATGTGGTTACAATTTTGGTTACCTTGTTCGGGAAATGCTAACAGATAAAAAGGAAGAACATTCGCTATATTTTAAAGTTTATGTTTATGTAATTGCATCTTTATTTGGATACTTTGTAGCAGGATATTTTCTTGTTAATTTGTCAATTCCATTTTTTACATGGTATTTTAACAGACGTGAAAATCAACAAAACAACAGTTTGTAAAAAGAAACAAAAATTATCTTGCATTTTCGGATTTTCCGAAAATGCAAGATCTTTTTTAAAAACATCCCCAAAAGACCTTGACACACTTCCGGCCATTTAAAATTTAAATACCCAGCACAGCAGGGCATTTAAACTTTAAATACCCACCCATACACGTCACAGCTACGTCACAGCTGATGACGTCACTTCCGGTCACGTGACCGGAAGTAGCTGTCAAAAAATTGACTGCCTGTCAAAGTTTGATTGGGCCAGAAACGCCACATCGCCACTACTGACGTGGCAGTAGAATCATTGATCAGACGTGGCAGTAGAATCACCGATCAGACGTGGCAGTAGAACCATTGATCAGACGTAGCAGTAGAATCATTAATCAGACGTGGCAGTAGAATCATTGATCAGCCGTGGCAGTAGAACCATTGATCAGACGTGGCAGTAGAGTCATTGATCAGACGTGGCAGTAGAACCATTGATCAGACGTGGCAGTAGAATCATTGATCAGACGTGGCAGTAGAATCATTGATAAGACGTGGCAGTAGAATCATTGATCAGACGTGGCAGTAGAATCATTGATCAGATGTGGCAGTAGAATCTTTGATCAGACGTGGCAGTAGAGCCATTGATCAGACGTGGCAGTAGAATCATTGATCAGTCATGGCAGTAGAACCATTAAACAGACGTGGCAGTAGAATCATTGATCATAGGTGTCAGTAGAACCATTGATCAGACGTGGCAGTAGAATCATTGATCAGAGGTGGCAGTAGAACTATTGATCAGACGTGGCAGTAGAGCCATTGATCAGACGTGACAGTAGAATCACTGATCAGACGTGGCAGTAAAATCACTGATCAGACGTGGCAGTAGAATCATTGATCAGACGTGGCAGTAAAATCAAATCAATAATTCTTTATTTTCTTAAATAATACAAAAGCAGCGTTATAATAACAAAATTAAAAAAAACTCACATGGGTCAAAGACCTGTGCGTGTGGTGAGTTCAAGTCCATAGCTGTGTTAATATTATACAAAGAAACTAAACAATAATCAGTAATAATCATTAATTCGGTACAATCATTGATCAGACGTGGCAGTAGAATCAATTATCAGACGTGGCAGTAGAATCATTGCGGCGAACGTGGCAGTTGTTGTGCGCGGCGAACGAATTATTCTGAAGATGGAGACTTGTAACTTGTAATGTCTCCGAAACGCCGGCAACGAACCTCGACATCTGCACGCGGTCCGTCTCAGAAGACTTCGAGTAAACAATCCTTCAGAATTTAACCTCAGTCAAAACTTGGCAATCAAACTCATTTCCACGCTAGATTTTTAACTTTACGCACATTTATCATATATTATCTATGCGATATACTATGTATTTATTTCATTTGATTTTCATTTTATGCCTTACAAAACCTCCTCGTCTAAGTGTTAATATACGATATTCCATTATGAAATTACAAAGAAATTATTTAAAAAAACTAAAAATGAACTCAAGTTTCATAAAAACTTTACGCATCCCTCCTCGGCGTTAAACCCGTTCCAATCCCCGTGTCAAGGCGCGGCTGGATATATTGAATTCTAAACTCTACATAATCCAGTAATCATCTCCGTTCCCGTCAGCCCTGCCGATAATATTGTCTCGCTAACTATTAAGCTGACATGAACGGTTTTCCGTCCTGTCTTCATAACCAAGGCGTTCTCATGATTTTTTAAAGATTTTTATAAAATGTGAAAAAATATGTTTCCAAAATATTTTAAGAATATTTTTATTTTGCTGTTGATTATTTAGTATTAATTACATTATTACATTGGTTGTATGTATATGTTGATGGTGAAGATGTAATTGAAGCTATCACAAGCAAAGAAAATGCTGGATACTGTTTATTCATCGTAGCCGTAATCGAATTCAATTCAGATTACTATTAGTAGACCTGCTGGGAGTATAGGACAAAATGACCTTGAACTTGACCTTTCACGTGATTGACCACGTGATCGGTGACGTCATCAAGATGGCGGCGCCCACGTGTGTTTTGGCGGGAATTTGACGTCATCAAGATGGCGGCGCCCACGAGAGCACGTGTTCTAACCTAACTTTTTCCGACCACGTGTGTTTTGGCGCGCTTTTTGAATTTTACCGCCTTTTCTCCGGGCTGTTGACGTCATCAAGATGGTGGTGTACATGTGAGCATGTGTTCTAGCCTATCTATTTCCGACCATGTGTGTTTTGGCGCGCTTTCGGCGTCATGACGGCGTCTATGTGAATTTTGCCGCCTTTTCCCCAGTGCTGCCAACTTACGTGTATATAGAGTGTAGACCACAGCTATATATTATGTCACGTTTTGTGAACAACCACGTAGCAGGACCGCCTCCATTTCTTTCTTACAGTGTTGCCAACATACAATATATCGTCATATATATATATGTTTTCCCGCCTTTACTCCCAGTGTTACCAACTTATATACCCATCAAGATGGCGGCGTCCATGTGAGCACGTTTTCTATCCTAAGTTTTTCCGAACATACGTGTGTTTTGACGCGCCTTTGACGTCATGGTGGCGTCCATGTGAAGTCTGCCACCTTTTCTCCCAGTGCTGCCAACTTATGTGTATGTAGAGTATAGTCTACAGCTATTATTACATCATGTTTTGTGGATATCCACGACCATCTTCATTATTTTTTCTCACAGTGTTGCCAATATATTGTCACACCCTGGGAGATTCCTCCCGTACCCTCCACAGCACTACCAACTGTTCTCCAGTGTTCTTTACATTTGCGATTTTCCTCGCAGTGTTACCAACATATAATATATTGTCATACACCCTGGGAGTTTTCTCCCGTATGCTTATATGTTACACCATGGTCTACTAGTCAGATACCTTTGTTTAATTGTACCAAGATCTTGGTTTTTACCCAAAGTGAACCCCTCTGATAGCCTCTGTGATCACATGATACTTTTACACTTTCTAAACAGTATTCTAGAGTAAATACGAACTAAGATCTGAAAGGATAAATTAGGACAAGTGATGTAGTGAGTACTATAACAGGTTTATTAGGTTTTATTTTTTACAAATATTGATACTGGGTGCAGTGGCAGTCTGCTCTTGTGTAATTTCTAGTGTGTACGAGTCTCTGATGATGGCTTGTAGGTCTTCATCGCTGAGAAGATCGGCAAATCGTGCAGGAAGGAACACTGACGATGTTTCAGTCGGATCACCGGAGATGATGTCCAAAACGACGGCGGTGCCAAATCGGGTCACCACCCTCCTGGCGCCGACTATGTTGAATCCTCCTCTCCCCACCAGGTCTTTGATGCTGATCGTCTTGGAGGACGGCTTTGATAGGGCAGCCAATTTCGCTTCGAGAGACATGATCTGTAACACCGAACAGATTTTTTAAGTATATGAACAGGTTACATGAAAATATATTCACACGTACATGCATAGACATTCACAAATAAACACATACACACAAAATATAAGGGATAGAAAGCGTTAAAATTAACTTGTTAGAGAAGCATGTACCCCAATCCATGCATATGAGAAATCACATGTTACTTACAATGTAGTAGTAGTTAGGAGAAGTCCAAACAGTCTAACAGCAACGGGAATCGCAGGCCTTCTGACTCCTAGGGCTGACGAGGTGATACTGATATCCGGCTGTGTGGTGGGACGGCTTTTATGACCGGTTCAGCCGGGGTAGAGGGGGAATTTACGTAATAGACTGATGTAACATGAGGAAAGTTCAAAGTTTTTGAGAATGTAATTAAAGTGAACTGAACTTATCTAATCTAAGGTTACAAAGGTTAAAAACCGTTAAATGATGTAACATACTGAAAGTTACCTAAAAACCTGATAAAAATATTAAACTCTAAGACTACTAATTATATCTACTGAATTTAAAAATATAGCTGCTGCCGCCCCAACACCGTGCCCCTACAGACAGGACAGACGTAAACTTGCAGTGCACATGATCGACAGAATACATGCCCGCAAGGTCTGATCATAACTGTCGGTCTCCTGTCCATACATACCCTACACGTTTCTACCGGAGAAAATTCATCAATAGGCGTTGTCGTCATTTGGGGCCGGTTGTATCCTGTAACCCCCCGGCTTTCAGCCAGTTGAGACATAGTCTCACTGTCCGTGCCTAGGGGTATACTAAGGCGGTTAAATAGCTCAATAAAGATACTGGGGGCAAGAGCCAAGCGTTCTTGGTCACTACTTTCGATGTAAAAGTATGTTAACATCCCCAATGCCCCGGCTAGAATGCCCATCCACTCGGTCAGGATGTTGACTGCCTCCTGACTCTGCCATGGGGGGAATATCGCAGTCTCGCTCTAAAAATGAAGAGAAAATCCATGTAATTTAATATAAAACACATTGAAGCGGATGATGCAGGACATGGATGTTAGTAGTTATCGGTAAACTTACTCGAAACAATTCATCCACCCTTGAACTGCCTGATCGCAAATGCTCCCCAATCGCCGTGTCGCCGCCAGAATAAAGTCCGTCAATTTGACGCAGACATAGCTGGCAGACACTCCAGCGACACAGACGACTCCGCACCTCATGCGTCGCCACAGCTCTCACGGCTCTCTGGAGAGATAGGAGGGCCGCGTCATACACCGCATCAGTCTGGAGTAAAAACAAAATGGTTACAAAATGACGCTTAAAATCAACCGGTTATTAAAATCCCAAGACTGGATATATTTCAACCCCTAACCGAAAAATACGTACCGGTGGCATGCGGTCAAACAGTCTCCTTCGAGTCTGTCTAAGAGGGAAGCCGATGGGGTCAGGTGTCATATTCTCAAGCGTGCCATATTGTTGCATTCTCTGCGGAGTAGGTGCATGCTGCACTCTACGTAAGGGAGTCTCGGGTCGGGTGCTGATAGACGGACCCGCAGTAGCAGCAGCTGATGAACCGTTAGTCTGGAAAAAACACAATCAGTAAAGTTATTTGTTAACACACGCTATAACAAATTTTTTGAAGATCAACCTGTAATATATAGGGGATGTAAAAAACATATACACACAAAAACAGTATAGATTTACCTTCTTAATTATTTTGCTTACATTACGAGGAAGATTCCCGATGTCCCGCAGTGGAGAGCGTCTTATAGCTCCTCCGACCACCTCCTGTCTTGCCTCCGGAGATGCAAACATGTCTGGAGAGGGCGCCTGTCTTGGTCGTGTTCCTCTATGGAGACCTCCCAGGCTCATTCCATCTAATCGCCTATATGGGTTTCGGGTAGGGAATTCAAATGGGTCGGGAGACCCCGTTGGACTCTGAGGGCGAATCACGGACGGCGACCGTTGCTCCTCAACCCTCTGCACAGCCATCAACAATTCTTCATCATCCGACGAATCATTCATCCTGGTCTCCTGTAAAGATAAGAGATTTATTAGAATTAAAACTCACCTACACAAACACACACACACACACACACACACACACACACACACACACACACACACACACACACACACATACACACACACACACACACACACACACACACACACACACACACACACACACACACACACACACACAAACACGACTTGCATCACGCAAGCACGCAGCATACTTACAACTCTGTCTGGAGGTGAGGCCAGCAGACAACCTGTGATCGCTAGGATAATGACAACCGTTGGTGAAATCATTGCGAGCACACTGACCAACGCTTTCAATGACCCTCTATTTAAACGAGCGTTATCGCTACTCTCGCAATCATCACAGCTTGACCTAAACGACCCGAGTCCCAAGCACAGTAAACTAGATTAATCATTTGCTTTTCATTTTTAACATTGCCTACAGATCTACAAATCCTCTACGATAGGGTGCTCCAACCCTCGCCCGCTTATTATGGTAGTCAACCCTTTAAAAAATGCTACACCCGAAAATTATGTGACCCAAGTTTCCACACCACAGTAGACCGATTAGGTCAGGCTGTAAGGGTCTCGGCGCGTTCTTTTTGTTTACCCAGAGCTTCACCAGTAGTCCTAACCTCTGGGGGGCTTTAATCTTCGCCCTGTGATTGAGGCTACTCCTTGGAACAGCCCGGTGTGAATGAGAGACGCTAACCTATTTTCTTAAAATCTATGTGACCCTGGTTTCCACACCACAGTAGACCGGTTAGGTCAGGCTGTACAGGGTCCCGGCGCGTTCTTTTTGTTTACCCAGAGCTTCACCAGTAGTCCTAACCTCTGGGGTAAGGGGCCCCAACAACGCCCACTTACGGTGGTAGCCAAACCAAATGCCAAATTGCTACCTCCCTTCAGGCTCTGTATAGTTATTACGATTATTTACAACCTCCTCGAGGCCGTTCAAGCCATCACGCGGGTGCCCTCAACCGAATGCCGAGCACCCCCGCCCCTTTACTAATCACCCTTAGAGGTATACTACTTACAATACTATTTAACGACCACTGAACGTCCGTTCAAGCCATCACGCGGGTGCCCTCAACCGAATGCCGAACACCCCCGCCCCTTTACTAATCACCTCCAGTGGTATACTATGTACAATTATTTACAACCTCCTCGAGTCCGTTCAAGCCATCACGCGGGTGCCCTCAACCGAATGCCGAGCACCCCCGCCCCTTTACTAATCACCCTTAGAGGTATACTACTTACACAACTATTTACACGGTCCTCTGAAAGTCCGTTCAAGCCATCACGGGCGAACCCTCAACTGAATGCCGAGCACTCCCGCCCCTTTACTAATCACTCACAGAGGCCCCATCGTTTTCTTCTAAATACCGGTGGTCAGTTAAAAATTTACCGCTTACACTCTGATACAAAGCGATATTATCCCAATCCACCTTGTCTGAAAAGTCGTGAATAAACTGTTCAGAAAGAAACTGATATCTGCTCAGGACTTCCCAGGCTGACGTGTCAAAACTGGGAGCCATTTCCCTCAGGAACGATTCAGAAAACAGTTTCTTCCGTAAGATTTTAGCCCAGACAACACGATGAAGAAACATTCTAAGCATATCAATTGAAAAATCATAGTTATCAGACAGCAAATTCCAATCCAAGTACCGACTGAATTTCATAATGAAACTATCGGTCATAACTCCTTCAGGAGCCTTAGGCTCCCGGGACAGTAGTTGCCACGCTGTTTCCATCGTAAATGAGAACTTTTAATCCGTGTCTGGGGTTTTTATAGGTTATGCTGAAAGGACTTTGCACTGTACAGAGCACATTTACACACATCACTGTTTTTGTGCTGAGGTAGCAAACAGTGTATATCATTACAGGGAATACCACGATCCCAAGTGATTTCCCGGACGTCTCGGTGGAACTCCTGTAGGAATTTCACCTTTTCAAGACCTTTCGTATATATTACTTTAAAAGGTTTGCATAAATCACGTATGACTTGCTCCCTGTACGGGATACCGTCATCGTCCCATTTTATGTGATGAAAATTACGCGTCAGCCATCTTGCGGTGCGCCGCATTTTTTCATTTAAAAAATAAAAACTAAACGGTGATTTGAATACGACTTGACTTTGAAAATTCTTACCGACAACCGCCAGCTCCTTAACGATAAACCGGTTATGGTTGTCCTTGAACCCGTGAAATTCCACAATGGCTGCCATTTTCAATCGTTACGTCGTCGTACAACCGGTTGACAAAACGTTCGGGCAAGTCCGCAGGTGGTGTCACATCGAGTGAAACACTAACAGTATTAATGTATTCACGGATCAAGTACTCATAGTAAAATAGATCGACAAGCTCCCTGTTTACTATAGGGCGTATGGCCATAAACTGAGCCCATTCGTTTTGATCTAGCGTTAAAGTATGCTCCCCATCGCTAAGGAACGCACACGGTTTTCCAAAAACGTTTTTCACCTTTATTTCCTCGCCTCCATCATTACGCCAATACAGTTTAGCTTTAGTTTCTAACGCATTTTTAATATCTACAAACTGAACCGAGAACCGGTTGTACGTGTCATATGACCAGTACACTGATCCTTTTCGCCCCGTGAATAAAACGCCCAGACTATTTTCCCTGTTTTTGAAAATACCGACAATCACGGATTTCGTTAGTTCCGGATTTAAAAAGTTAACGGTTTTTAGGAAAATCCCCTTACACGCGTCGATAGGCTCCTTACGCGGTGGAAACCGTATCAAGTCCGTGTCCGTACTTACCTCCTCCTCCTCCTGTGTAATCAAAGGTTGAGACTCCACTTCCGCACTGGTCGACGTCATGGCTGCAACTGAGGGTTTTTGCCGATTTAACTGTATTAACAGTGTCGTAACCCTCAGGGTTGCTGGTTTCCCCCACTCCTTTTGCTGTAGCCAATGAGAATCTATTTTTGAAAATAATTTCCGCACGAGTTACATATTCATCCACCTCTATCTCTATATTTCCCCTCTTAAGTTCGTACTGTTTCACATCACTGGTTCCGAATCTGGTAAAAAGACACACTTCTATTGTATCAAACTGATCATAATGAATTACACAGTCGAGAATGTGCTCTAGATCTTCAGTACCTATCAACGCTTTGCCTTCTTCTACATCGATCTGGAGTGTGTTTAACATTTTGCTAAAGTATCCGGTACGTATTCTATCGGTAAACAAACTCGATTCAACATCCGATACAAACCACGAATATCCATCCGGATACGTATGTTTTCTACAAACATTTACACGCGCAATTTTGTTCCGAACATAATTTCTACAGACCGCAAAATTATGCTTCAGAACCTCAACTGTCGAAGCCATCTTGACGACTAACATGGAATCACCTAGTTCACCTTCCTTTTCTTTACCTCAGGTCCCCCCTCTCCTTCCCCCGTCTCTTCTGATTTTTCTTCTTCTTCCTCCTCCTCCTCCTCCTCCTCTGTGTCACTATCTGTATAATCATCAGGAGGAATGGTCTTTTTAAGTTTTACAACTATGTGATCGAGATATTTCCTTTCGCATAAATCTATATCATTAAAATCAATGGCCGGACGCATCTCGTCATCCCAATTGTCGTCTAACCAAAAGTCTTCATGGTCACACATTCCGCAAGCTGTGTACATTAAAACGGTCATTTTAGTAAACTTGGAAAGTGCGCGTGTTTTCTCTACAATTTCCGGTATTGTAAACCCACTTAATTCCATCGCCCCGCCATCTATGAATTCCATTTCTAGCCTATCAAATTTTCCATTAGAACGCACGTCTAACTTTAAAGGTTTCCCGTCAAATTCAATTTTCCGAACAATATTTCCCCTTCTCTTAAGATTTATAAAAATCCATCCGATATCGTCCCTCCACGGTCTTTTAGGATCAAGTTGGAAGTACTCCTCCTCGTCGTCAGAGCTAAAAGTAGACACATCGTCAGCGCACGGATCCATGTTTAAGACTGAACAGTGCTCCGGTCACCGGTGAATTTATTAACCCCCCACCTATGACTCTGTGATTACATGACCTTTTTCACCGAACCTGTGAGTAAAGTGTACACCAGGTGGGAATCGTGTAAAATGAGACAATACGCTGTGGTTTTATCGGGAATGGACTCTTTTGTCTCAAACTCTAACCTCACATCGACAGGTCCAGACTTGATTGCGTCGTTTTGTTTGGAACAGTCGATGACGTAAAGTGGTGTTGTACTTTTAAAAGTGTCCAAACTGACGCTTGGGTACGTGTCTCTACCGTAATAGGATTTTTGAAATCTGGAAAACATTTCATAATATATAGTCATATCACCGTGGATGTTATCATTAGGATAGTATTGAGAGTTTAGATAAAGCTTTACATTTGTCAGTTTACAACTGTCAAAGGCAGACATGTCTTTTGACAATTTATTTTTTCTATCTGTCTGAAATGCTAGTATTACATATCGTGGTTTCTCTAACTGCGATGTCGTCTTAACTGTCCACGACTGTCGTGTAGTCTTTGGCAGAGACGGGTACTCGTGCAATTCCCAAGACCGGAAGGGTATTTGGATGGCCGTGTCTTTTTCGATCATACGCAAAAGTTTTAAGCGGAAAGTATCCACGACCGAGACATGAGGAAGACGCCAGTATAAACTGGTTATCTCTACAGTGCAAGAGGTCGCGTCGGATGATACGATAGCATCGAGGTCAGACGCTGACCGTAGCAAGATAAGCTCTTGTTTGACGTTCACTAACACCCGTTTGTAATCTTCGGCAAAACCGAGCAATATTCTGAGTGGAACAGAAAATGTAAATTCTTTATCATTTTCAATTTTTAGCGTTTCTCCCGCTCCTAACCAGCAGGCATTTTTCAAATTATCCTTTTCAACGTCACGTACTGAAAGAAGTCCTTTTATGGTGGTGGTGATTCCAGGATTTTTAGTATGATCCACCTCTATTCCCCCAATCTCATATCGGATATCGTCAAAAAGATATGCTAAAGCATTATTGACTAGTGAGACGTCAGCATCACCCCCTGTTTTCTTCCCATTAATTTTTACTGTAATATGTAATGTGCTTTCAAACGGGGCGGTTATGATGTCCTGTTGACTGACGGCTATTCTAATTTCATCATTATTTTTAAATGTACACGACGCATACGGTTTGTACGTGTGATACTCGTACCCCGTGACGGTGTTTTCGTACTCAACTGCGCTTTCTATGGCGAACATTTTTCACTTTGAATCCTAATGACTCTAGAAATTTCACGCTGAACGATGTTAATTGTCCCGCTTCTTTCTGAATAATGAGCGGTGTTGTAACTGGCGATTCCCTAAATACCAGACCCATCCTGACGCTTCCTCAAGTGTAACCTCAATGATATTATTTCTTCTCTGAAGTTCACAGGCTCTCCGTTTTGATCGCTAAGCCGAACACTTATGTTACTTACTCGCTGAACGTTAACAGGCAAATAAATGATTGGATTGGGGATCACAACGATTTTATACCCCGGTTCGACAGCCAAATAAAACTCGTGTAAAATGTGTCCCTCCTCACCGTTATGATACGAACCGCGAGCAATATTACATTCTACACTGATTGAATTTACTTTGATTATATTAATGGTTTGCGAAGAAACATGTAACTTGTCTTTCTTATACACCCGTTTCTCGAAACCCAACAGTGACGCTATCGTATTTTCCTTGTCAAAGTGGACATCCTCTGCACATTTCATCTCGGCCTTCAACGTATTATTGTTGGCTTTCAAACTAATAAGTACATGCTTTTTTATTTCTTCCTCTATGTCATCAATTTCGTACGATCCCTCGGGGATAGTTAGTTCTTTGCCGTCTCCATAGTAAAACTTATCATTTATATCCTTCTCGATGTTCGGAATCGAATTGTACGTGGTCAGACCGACTAGTCCTATTTCCCAGTCACCTTTACTGACGTCCACAGGTGGGAAAACCTCGCAACTGATAGTGGGACCGATTCCGCTAAGGGAAAACATTAGTTAGGAACTCTAGACACAAATGTCCGCAAATAACTGAATCAAAACTTTGTCGTCTGTTATAGTTATACTTGATTTCCACTGACGCCCCTAAATATCGTGTGATTTCTACAGGAGGACGGAGATTACCAAAACTGTCAAAATAAAAAACTTTATCTCCAAGTTTCATATAACATACCCAATGTGTACCGCTGCCACTATTTGAGTCCAAATTCACTATAGCCGATTCGTTCTTTCTTGGTTTGACGGGTAAAGTGTCTCGCATGAACACACCTCTAAAGTGAGGTACATTTAGCTTAGCGGCGTAGTAATCTAATTCATAATTGGTGAGCGGTTTTATCGGGATAGACGTTTTTTTTTAGTTACTCTCTTTTTCTTTTTTCCACCTCCCCTTTTCGGATAAGGTCTCAAATATAATCCTCTACCTTTGGCGGGGGTTTTACGTTTAACACAGCTCCTCCGCCGCCGCCTCCGGCCACCTCCAAATTTGGTTTTCGCCTTCATAGCTGTCGTAACTGTCCAAGCCGCGGCTCGTTCTCCTAAAGATGCGTCTCCTGCCTTGAATCGTTGCCAAGCCCTTTCTGCAAGCTCTCTATCAGCTTGTTGTCTTCGTCCCGAGTCTTTGAATTTCGAATACGCTATATCGTGAATTTTACACGCTTCGTCCAAAGGATTTACACCTTTATCACCTCTCGCTAATCGCTTTTTGAGCTTAGTTCCGGGTCCACAAAAATTATAACCAGGTATATGAAGTTCTACAGGTAGTAAATCAATAGCTTTATTAACCGCTGAACCGAAAATACCTCCTCCTTTCACAAGAGTTCTCTTTCGACTGTTTGATGTTGCTTTGCGCCTAACCATTTTATAAATGATTCATTCATCAAGCGTGATCATCGTTAAATAGATCCTCCCAACTTGACTCTAACACTTTATTTTTCCACTGCTCAGGAGGTATAGGCTGACTCCTACCTTTTTTATGAGTGGACTTGTATAAAAAGTACGCTAGATCACTTATGATTGTCTTGAGATATCTTTTGCTTACAGCGTCGTCCATTTCTTTCGGATTAGCGAGGTTCATCACTCTACGGGACTTTGCATCATAGTTACCGTCTTTCGTTTTATGCAACGAATTCTCTTTGACATATTCAACGTTAGTAGCATCCAAATCGTCCATAGGCGATCCTACCATCAATAACCGACTTTTCGAAAAGTTAAAACCCTTGGTGGATTTAATAACCGTATTATTGTGCATGTATTTCTTGTTTACGGCATCTCCATCATCACGCGGTTTACTCACATTGGTCAGTCGAAGATGATTAAAATCCCACCCATTCGTACCATCGGTTCTGGTCAATGCATTATCTGTTAAATACTTTAGATTTACAGCGTCTCCGTCGGTTACGGGCGCGGCTAAATCTTGTAATCTGTATTGGTGAAAAGAATAACTTAAAGTGGAATCTAGTCTTTTAGGGATGCGGGAATCAATGTACCCTTTAGTTACGACCTCGCCCGCACTAATTGGATCGCCAGTATTAGTGATCCGTCTATTTTGTGCATCATAAAACTCATTGTTATCGTTTAGTTTTAAACAAGAACCGGTATGTGTCTGCAGAGTTTTTAAATTAACACCGTCAGCTTCGGACAAGGGGTCTGAAACGTTGACTAATCTTTTATTTCCAATATCATAACTGCCGTCAGTTGTCAATTTAAACCCCTCACCTTTAGGTCCCCGTATCCTTTCTTTTGACGTGTGGCGACCAAATTTATCTATGGTCATACCAGTGTAACTATAACGACCGAACTTGTCTACGTTCATTTTAACAATGTCTGAAAACGTTTGTTTCCTACACCTTTTATAAATCCGCCTTCTTTCAACTCTTCGACGATGTTAAGTATCTCATTTGTATGAGAATTATTCCCTGTCTCGGCGGACATGACTAGTAAACGCAAACGGTCCACAAGCTCGTTAGGATCATCCCAGTGGACAATGTCGCGGGATTTTGTTGATTTCCAGTGCATTCCTGATCCTGTTTTATTAGGTACAGGGAATATTTTTATAATAACACCTCTGTACTTATAGGATGTATTTCTATTCACCGGACCGTCAGACGTATACCCCTTTTTGTGCGCGCTCGACTCGATTAAAAGAGATTTGTAAGAGTCTAAATCATCCTCATTGAACAGGTTTTCGTCAGGTGTTCTCATAAACAGTAATTCGTATAGTCCTTCGGCCCCGTCATATCGTTTATCACCGATCAGTATATCACCGTTCCTATCAAAATCTAGTATTTTATTACCAACCATTAAAGTATTTCCGTCCTCATACCTCGGACCGTACTTGTGATCGATTTTCGTAAATTTTCCTCCACGGTCTTTCATGAAAAGATCCATATATTGCCTAGTTAAAGGATGTTCAAAGTTGGTTCTAATAAACGTATTGCTTGACATTCTATGAGGCTCGGGTGATGGTGACGGTGATGGTGATGATAATGGATCATTATTTTCTGGCGCATCGATAAACTTTTCCTCATTTTCACTCTCAACACCAGTTTCACTCATTTCTTCTTCATAATCATCATCATTATCATCATCATATTTTACTTCTTCTTTTTTCGACACCATTAAAGACTCTTCCTTCGGAGAAATACTGGACTTTTTAAGCTCTTTAATTATCGGTTTGTATTTAGTTTCAAAAAACCGTTCAGTATCAGCAATACCGGTCTTAAAAGTATTGTATTTACGCCTAATAGCCTCTTTGAGTTTGGCTATGCGTAACGTGAGATGTTTCTTGTTTGACTTCATGATTTCTACTGCCCCTATGTTTGATCGTAAATTAATTTATGGAAGTTCTACCTGCCTGAAAAACATCGCACGATCTTTGTGTGTTCGCAAATACTTGATAATGTCCAGCAATGAAACTCCAGTAGTGAAATTTAACCCGTGGTAATATTGTTTTTCCCGTTTGTCAAACCAGGGGATCACATACTTGCGGGTGAAGCTCTTAAATACCCATGCTCGTTTTACCTCCACCCCAGGTCTATGGTCATCAGGTCTCCACTGTGAAACATGTGTGACGACATACTTGTCCTTTTCCACCGTTTTTTCCATGAATCTACCCAATATCGCCATCGGTTTATCGAGATGTCTATTATACATTAGATAAGAGTTTAGGAGCCAAAATTCGCAAGGATTAGTACCTGTAAAAGTCATCCATTGTTCAAACAGCTTTCTGTTCGTCACACTATATACACCGTTTCTGAAACTTATACCGAACTTTTCACACTGTGATGGCACTGTCGGCAGCGCTTCCCTGAGAAATTCCACAGTGTACAGGCCTTGACAATAGTTATTCACGGCGGCGAACGGTTTTCCCCGAGGTCCCTTCGGTGTACCGTCGGGAATCGGACCCCATGCAGTGTTATAGCTAATATCTATGTAACACTTAAGCGATAAGGCCGTATTATAGATTTTTAACGGTGGTCTAATAGGTATGGTCCGCTCGGTTAGTACAATACATTTAGAGGCGTGAGGTATCTTACATCCGTATTCTAACATTCTGATAACGATTTGAGCAAAATTTATACTACCGTGTTGATTACGTAACGGGAGTACATTACCAAATATGTCTGGGAAAGGTCTGAAGCGAGAGATTAAGTTCTGAGGATCTCTTACCGTTGAATTATTCATGTCCTCGTGATAGATCACAAGCTCGAGAGGTATGTTTTTATATTGACATTTCTTTAGGAAACTTATCCATTCAACACGGTTGTATGTCCGTTCACTTGATGAAATCATGAGCAATACTACGCGAGGCATCATAGGGGAGCTCTTCGGTGCTTTGTGCCTCCAACACCGTGTGTTAAAGGGATGACCGTGTTTACCCTTGCGACTACAATAGTTTCCGCAAAATCTCTTTTTGTCCCTGTAATAAAACGTACACAAATTCGACTTTACGTTATGCAGTCTCGCGTTAAACCCTCTTAGATCGTTGTACGTGTAGATACGCATCTTTATAAGTCTTGAATGAAACTGTCTAGACCTGCGCGGTACCTACCTTTATCAATATCACTATCTTTGTCTATGACGACAAAACCATGACTGTCTTTCCACGCCATACCGCATAACTGTTTAAATTTATCAAACGTCATATCTGTATTGACATGGTCATAATATATATGGCGTAAGTTCATATCATCCTGTTTGAATACTATCAAAAAGTTACAGTTATCCCTGACCAATTGTTTCGGGATACGGCTGTAGGTCTGACCCAAGTAAAATGTATCTATATCCTTGTGACGACCCATCGTGAAATAACTCCGTATATTGTCATGTCTCTCACAAGCGATATCGTCAAATATCATGATTGAATCAGATTTAGCCTCACTAGGCGGTGGCACCTGTGAGTTGTCGTCAAACGCGAAATATCCTATCTCTTTGGGCATTGTTTTAGCTAGAAACCTATATTTCGGCTGATACAGAGATTTTGAAAATATGTAAACGTTTTTAAACCTTAACCCGTTCGCATCGAAAAGTAAATTGAAAAGAACATTGGTTTTCCCACAGTTTGACGGTCCGCATATTATACAACGAATGGTGTTTGGAAGGAGAGGACCGTGTCTTTTCCGCGTCGTCATACCGGCGCCGACAAAGGAATCAAAGTTCTCTATGGGCAACCTAAACGAGTGTTTGATTATACGCATCTCGTATTACAATGATTGGTTTTCAAGAATGCATATTTATTTTATAGAGTCCTTGTGGACCCAAGTGTCGTGGGATTTATCAAAACCTAACCATCGAACGAGAACTCTGTCTCCATCACGTTTCAGGACCTTTTCGATCAGATAAACATCACCGGTTTTAGACAGACTAAGTTCATGTTCATAGAATCCCCCTTTGAGTATTTCTCCTTTGTAATCTTGTAATATATATGTGACAGGTTTAGTCGGTTTGACAGCGTAAATTTTAAACACCTCGTTCGTCCAATTCGGCAGATACCCCTTGGTGAACACCTTTTTATGTCTACTTATCCTCACACTATCACCTACCTTATATCTAGGTTTGTAAGCGACCGTTTTTACCTTATCTAGTCTTGCCAAAATGTCTTTAACATGTTTCGGTTTAACGTCCTTAGGTTTCATTCCAATAGTCCTGTGTTTGGTATTATTGTAGGACTTTATGATATCCGGTAAAATGCTCAACCATTCGTGTGTGCCCTGTGCAGTGAACATTTTCCACATACGTGTCTTTAATGTTCTATTAAATCTTTCCACGATACTAGCTTTGAGATCCGAATATGTGGAGTAATGATTTATCTTATACTTCCTTATTAATTTGCTCACATGTTTATTGAACCATTCCTTACCGTCGTCGGTCTGCAAATTTTTCATTTTGTGTTTGGCGAGTATAGGTTCTAACGCCTTAGCTACCTCCGACCCGGTTTTGTCCTTTAACGGAACCGCAAAGGCAAATTTTGTAAAACAGTTAATCATAGTCATTATGTATCTGTATCCTTTGTTTAGTTTCGCATAAGGCTGGACCTCGACCAGATCCCCTTGGTAAAGGTCATGAACCCCTTTAAGGGTAACCCTACGTCTGGGATAGTTCTTCCGAGCCTGCTTATGCAGCTCTTCAGCTATAGCTTTTCTCGTATCCATCTTTATAATGAAGGGATTTAAAGACTTTTTTTATTTTAAACCCCGGGATTCTGCGGCCCCTCCACCGCCGCAGATGCGTGACGGCCTCCAAAAACAAACTAGTCGCCGCCTCCGCCCCCCTGGTATTCTGTAAAAGTTACCGGACACTGTCGTGAACGATAACAGCTACATAATACCCATACAGCCCCTGCCTACGCTGTATGCTGTGGTGAGCTACCTCACCTCCCTTCTGACCGTCTATTGGGCCAGGAATTCCGTGAAAGAGAGAGACACTACCGCCACCACCTCGAATCGCCTTTTTCACATTCAAACGGGTTATTCCAGGGAGGAGCTCAGGTGTAAAACTGAGCCACTCAATGTACTAAACCCTTGGTCTCAACGGCTGTTCTAAGGAGCGATACAGGTGTAACGCTGAATCACTCAATTTACTAAGCCCACGCAGGGTTTTTAACTGTACCGTCTTCTGTCATCACTTGACCGTTCAAAGGAGTCACACAGGTGTAAGGCTGAGTCACTCAATCTATTAGGTTCTTCTGATACATGATCGTTCTAAGGAGTCACTCAGGTTTGAAGCTGAGTCACTCAGTTCACTAGACCCACACATATCCATCATCACACGGCTTTTCAAAGGAGTCACACAGGTTTGAAGCTGGGTCACTCAATCTACTGAGCCACCATACCGGTGATCCTTGGTGGTGGTGGTAGGAATCCTCTTATAAAATTCATGACAGATATTTTAATAATTGACTCTACGTTAGACATGACTCTAAGGGGCATTGAGTAGCGCTGAATTTGAAAAGTTGATAAGCGCTCTCTATGAACCGCAAAAATGTTTTTGATTACACAAAAATAAAAATTTGACTATGTACGGCGGTAAAGATGATGATGATGATGTTGTTGTTGTTGTTGTTGTTGTTGTTGTTGTTGTATGTAAGTATTATTGGAATGGACAGGGGTAGCACAGGAGGGTTAGGAAAGTCTGGGACGTTTGCGGTAGCCGTAAGGCAGGGTATCGTAGTCACCTTCATGTCTCCTTTTTGGTCCTGTCACTTTGAACAGTTTTTTTTCTTTGATCGTGATGACCTCCTTGTCTTTAGTGCGTCTTATCCTGCGTTCAGTCGTCTCAACAGTCAATTTCGCCTCACTTAGAACCATTTCTTTGAGTTTGGCGAAATTCAAATGTTGAGACGTGCTCAAATTTAGAGTCAATCCTTTAATTTTGCACACCTCAACTAGAGCATTTCTGTTCGTTGACCACACAAGATAGGCGTAGGTCTTAGGACCACCAGAAACAAATTCTATGATATAAGAGCCCGGACCGTACTCGGCCAGCTCATCCGTCATTTCTCCCAGGTAGTCACCGGTACGTATCCTGTACAGCCCAGCCTTGTAAATATAGAGGACAGAATCGGTGTCATAGTAGAGGACCTGTCCACCGAGAGCTTCAAGGTGTTCGTAAAGTTTTAGTCTCGCTTGTGCTGTCGTATAAGCAGCCAACACCACGTTGACCGTACGAAGTGACTCACCCACCTCATCTATGTTTTGCCAATTCACCAGGAGCACATCTTCGTTTAGCTCTCTGATCGTATTTACCTGGACACCTGGAGTCGTCATCAATGCAAAGAAATCCTTAGGATCTCTAATCAGTGACGCTTTTGTCTGATTTTCTCTCTGACCAAATTTGCCCCAAAACGAATTCAACATCAGTTTTGCCAGAGATCTAAGCCCACTGTTCTTTTCAATTTTGGTCGGATCCAGACTTATGCCTTCGTGTTCCTTGTAATCTCTAACATACTTCTCTTTGTCTTCTTGCGTCACACACCACGAGGGATACCCTGATGCCTCTTGTTTGATCTTTAAGAATTTGTCGATAAAGTCTGTAAAAAGCCCTCCGTTCTCATAGGTGGCCATTTGGTATTCCCATAGCTCATACATATCCAAAATTACATATCCTTTGTCCACTGCTTTTCTAATCTCATCCATTGTCCAGGTTCCAGTCAGTGCTCTTTCATCACTGCTGTGGTGACAGTCTTGCTGGTTCATTTGCTCGCCACATTTACGACACAGCACAAACATCAGTTTGTTATTCATTCTTGCGGGGAGTACAGGGTGATACAAGTCAAGAGGTGGGAGGATTTTGCATTTGACGATACCGTTAACGTTCAATCCAAGCTCTCGGCAAGCTCTATCACCTACATGTATTTTAGGGTGTCCTACAGGGTAGTGCCCTCTCTTGCATACATACGGGTACAACGAACACACGTCCACATACTGGATGGTTTCTCCATCCTCGCACTTGTGATACGTCTTTGCATTACCTGTCCTTCCTCCGAAGAAAGCGTTTCGAGGCTCAAGGGGGAGAAAATTCAAAATCGGAAGTGTGTTTAGGTACGCCAAATCATTGTTACGTTTTAACTTCCGAAATTCACATTCCCTCATCTCAACAAGCTCATAGGGGGTTTCGGACAGTTTTTGAATTTTACGTCTAGTTCTTTCATATCTGAGGTGTAGACTGTCAGAGGGATCCTCCTTCAGAGGCTCCTCTCGTTTGTAGGGAAAGCATTTTGGGCATCCATGGTAGTAACACCCTTGGAACTCATAAATGCGTTCCCCATCAAAACCATCAACTTTTAATCCTGAAACTTTAGCCTCTCTCCCCCGCCCAGCGTGCTGAATAGTTACTTCGCGCTGGTCTTCCTCCCATGTCAGCCATTGCAAAGCAATTGCGGACTGGTTATCGACCATGCGATATCCGTTCTTTGGAATCAGGCCGATTGTGTTTGGTTTCAAAAAGTTACGTCTGAACGCTAAGTTACAAGCGCTCGCGATCGTAACAGACTCTAGGAAAGGCTCTACCCTGCATTCCTGCAAGAAGAGTTTTCTAAATTTAATGCACGCTTGGGCCAAAATTTCAACATCAGATAGACAATACTCTATAATTTCCTTTTGAAAATCAAAAACATAATTTTGACTCATCTGTTCGTTGTGCCAATTCTCAAATTGTTTGTATGTTTTTTCAAACATGGTATCGGGGCAGTAGAATTCCTTAGCAGGTATGGGCCCCACGTAATTTTGATTTTCAACCGTGTTGAACAGATGAGGGAAGTAGCCTTTCTTTTTCTCCGGAGGAAGGTCGAAAGCTTTGGGGAGTGCGGACAGAGCCATGGGGAAGTAGTTCAGTGAGTCTATAAAACGTACGTTGTCCACCTCCATCAGAACGATTTTTGTACCTCTCATTATGAGTTCGGGGGTGAATTTCGTCTCTTCGATTATACACTTTAGGAGGAATTGAAAATCGAACCCCTGACCATTATGGGCAATTACACAGACATTTTTAAATTTTTGCCTGACTTCCATGACGTAGTCAATAAATCTAGGGACTGGGTCCTCTCTGAAAATCTTTGTGCGGTCAGCGCAACTGTCACATTCTTCTCCCTCTATGCATTTCCAGCAGAACTGCTGGGAGACGCACAGATTCGCGATGTGCAGTTTTGATTCGGGATCGTTAGCGAGTGTCTCATCTTGGCGTGTCTCCAAATCAAAAAATATGTATAGGGAGTCTTTGGTTTTGGGGGCTGACTTATCGACCTTCATGAAACACTGATGGTCGGGCGGCAAAAATTCCCTGCATATCACGCAAAACACTTCACCACAGACGTGTTCGGATTTTCTGTTCCTCAGATTTATAATCTTTCCACAGTCCAAACACCTTCTCACTATTTTACAACGCTCCTTCTTATGGGCCATGAAGCAGATATCATTCTTATATATCATGTTACAATCATCACAGGTCACTCCGCCATTTTGTTCGACGCAAGGTGGGGAGACAGTCTGGCAGGCGGGGCAGATGTTTGTACACCTATGACTCCCTTTGTTACTGTACGGGACGTGGCAGGCTTCACAATACAGATCGCATGCAAAGGCGGCAGTCAGTGATGTTATTACATTGAAGTGGCCGTTTTGGAATAGTAGATTTATTCTATATTTGGCATCAGGGTTGTTTCCCTCGAAATACACATCACGGCCTCTCCTGTCAAAGTTATACACCGTCAATTTATACTTCTTTAGGTGGTCTTGAAACTTGATCAATTCCTGGATACCTGCCCCTTCTTCAGGTATTTCCACCCTTGCTTTCTGCATAAGTTTTTCCGCCTTCCTAGTCTGCCTTCCCCGTCTATCCTTTCGAATAAGCTCGTATTCTGGGTCTTTCTTCACTTTAGCTTTTGCCACCACGATCGCCCTAGGGAGACACAATTTGTCGGTATTTTTTATTACTACAATGCCCCTTCGTTTGTGGCATTCTTCACTGAACGTATTGAAATAGCCAGGTCGTTTCCTACCGGTGCCTACAGGGAGATTGACTCGCGTGCATTCGACCTGGAAGGTGTCTGCTGAAGTGATGGAATCAGCGTTACTCTGGACGATGCCTCCAAAGATGGTCCAAAGCACGTCTTCATCCACTTCAGAGACTGGTCGAAAGGCTACATATCCGGGCTCTTTGTTTTTTAAATTTAAACTCCGCAAAGTGAACCCGAGCTGATCCCCTTCCGAAGCATCAGCTTTCATTTTTTCCACGAGGCTGGAAAACCCCGTTCTAAGCCAATCGATTTCGGACACACCTTCCGGAGGAGAGTTAAATTTAAATGTAGTCCTAAGACCGTACACCCTAAAACGCCTGACATACGTCTCGTTGGTGCTTACAACATTGACAGGCTCAATGACTGCAGTTTCATCGGGGCTTTCAACATTGTCAGACTCAACAACATTGAGAGGCTCAACGACTGGAGTTTCATCGGGGCTTTCAACATTGTTAGGCTCATCAACATTGACAGGCTCAATGTCTGCAGTTTCATTGGGGCTTCCAACATTGTAAGACTCCATGACGACTTATCAAGAGATTTAAATTAAAGTGTTAGCTAAAGATAGATAAAAATAAGTTTATACCGCGTGTGTTGTTCGCTCAAAAGCTAAAAGCAGAATAAGAATTTCTTTCCTTGGACAAGGAAATAAATAGACCCAAGCTAACTGACGTTTATGTCGTTAAATTCAAAATTCAACGGATAAAATCCAAACGGTTGACTAAAACAGTCTTATCAGCTATTTACTAACTAAAGAAGAAAAGAACCCGTTATCAAATGCGGCTTCGTTAGCCTCTATGACCTTTATATGATTAAAAGAACAAAGAGAGATAATTACACAAGTGGAAATAGACTATCTTAACCTTATGGCCTTAGATTACTCTAGAGAAGTGCGCACAATTAAAGTATGAAAGTAAAAATATTTTTAAGAACTTTATACCACTAACCTGAACTTGAGTACACGGTGAGCACTATACAAAGCACAGGACCAGTGAGACTGAAGTGACTAGTCCTTACCGAGCAGCCTCTTTATACCCTGCTGGGTGGGGTCCATTAGCCCACGCCCAGGAACCGGTAGTTGCCGACAAACCGGGAACCGCGAAAGGTTAATTGCTGGGTGTGGTCCCCAGACACGGAAAATATGCCTTGTTTTCCTGGTACATTGGACAGCTTACGATTATCACTGACAAACCGGGGACCGCGAAGGATAATTGTAGGGCGTGGTCCCGGACACGGAAAGAATGCGTTTAATTTTCCTGGTTCATTTATTTTAAATTGGACAGGATACTTTGCCGAAATAATTGCGAGTCGTTGTCATATATTAGTGGATTGGCACCGTTCCAGTCTGGGAACCGTTTGACTTTTCCTGATATACTGTCCGCTTCACATCTCACTTGCCAATACTGTCCGTTCATAATTCAGTTCCATCACTTGATTTTGCATATCTCCCTTATTTCTGATTCGATCGGTCCAAGATTTGGTACAGGGGTGTATTACCACCATCGTTAGGCTTAGGTATACCTTATGGGGGTGAACCACCCCTAGAACCACCCCTAAAATGTTAATTACCAAATCGGGTCAAAATCATCTGAGATTATTAATTCTAGCGTTTTTCACTTGAAATCGCTTGAAAATACTCGATTTTTCGATGGGGGATGAAATTAACCCTTAACAGTTTATTGCTTATTGCGTCACTGTTTGAAGTCCTTGAAGGTTCAAACTCGATCGAAAAATAGTACTAGGCCTACTCTATGACGGTTGGAATCCATAATCAACCATCATCCCCTATTAAGCCTTTTATCAACCCTTACACTAAAACAGCTCTAACCCTTATGCTAATTGTAGGAAAATTCCAAATTTTGGTAAAAAGGAAGACACTACAGTGTAGTATTTTTTAAATTTCCTTCCAGTCCCCTAAACCCAATGGGCAACCCTACAGAGCTCTTCAACCCTTAAACTTTAGGGCTTTATAGTGGACGTGTTTTTCAACCGATCGACTTGAAATTCGGTATGATAGTGTAGGTTGGTATTATCTACAAATATATACATCGCCATCTTGATGACGTCAACAGCCCGGAGAAAAGGCGGTAAAATTCAAAAAGCGCGCCAAAACACACGTGGTCGGAAAAAGTTAGGTTAGAACACATGCTCTCGTGGGCGCCGCCATCTTGATGACGTCAAATACCCGCCAAAACACACGTGGACGCCACCATCTTGATGACGTCACCGATCACGTGGTCAATCACGTGAAAGGTCAAGTTCAAGGTCATTTTGTCCTATACTCCCAGCAGGTCTACTACTATTAAGTACATTACATTTATGAATAACCATCCAACCAACATTCTAGCTTCTACGTGTTCATACAGACGTATCAGCTACCCTCATTCTTTGTCATAAAGAAAAGTATTTATGCTTAACGCTCTACGTTGAGATATAAGTTACCACTGATGTTGAAGCAAAATATATAAGCTTCTAAAATTTTATCGTTTTACCGCCCTCCAGGTTGCAAATCTGGACTAAATATTATAAATTAAGGTAAATAAAACGATGAAGTGATATTTATTTTTTATTAAATAAGAGGAACCCAGACCAAACTTTAAACCATACAGCCTGGGCATTCAACCCTCAAATTTTTAAAAGGAGCAAAGCATTGAGGTGCCCTTGAAGATGAATGCATGACTTTGTTTAAAAATTCGAGCCTTTAATATCCATAATAACATGTGCTGGAGCTAGATTAATTATTTCTCAAAGACAACTTACGTTGAACAAAATAGGTTGTAAATTTGGAATTGTTTACTTTTACACTACAATTATTTTACTGTCAGTAAAAGATTGTATTGGAAAACCTTTTATTATAAATTTGGCTAAATTTTTGTTAATTTGTCTTTTTGTTTAGTGTTTTGATCTATTAGTCTGTTAGAGCATACCGGACTTTGTATTTGTTCAACAATGTACTTACAGCAGCGGTAGATAAACCTTACTTACTGTAAATGCCAGCGGAAATATCAGGTTCTAGTAAATGCCGGGTAGTAAAGTTAGACGACCCAATCAATTTCACCCGACGCGCAGCGTTAAATATAACTTCCAAAAATAGGTCACAACACATATGAATGTCAACGTTTTGAGTTGTCAACAATACGAATGGTACTTTTTTCGACTCAATAAATGAATACACAACAAGAGGTTAGTTAGAGGTTAGCGGCATTTAAAAAAAGTTTGCCGAAATATTTCTTCATGGTTTGTCTTAGCTTTGAAAACAGTTCTTAGAAATAACGGTAAAGGCTATAAGCAGCTATTTCGATACCACTGCCAAATCGATCACACTTTTTGTAATTTGTGTAATGCAATTTATACTGACGAAGTTTTATCGTAAAACTTGATTATTAATCTTTCAAAAATATTTAATTTACTCAACTACATCCAAGAAATTGAATGCTAGCCACCTACTAAAGTTGATTTGAACAACTTAAACCCGTTAAACTATATCATATCATATATGATAAGCAGACGTGGCAGAGTTCTCTGTTATTAAGAGAAGTAAAAATTAAGATATTCTTGCATCCTGCATCATGACCAAATAACAATAATAATAATTTAACAGTAATAATAATTTCACCTAAAAATGTTTTTCTTTGTAAGTTTTTCGAGGTGTTTAATTTTTTTACATAAAAATATAAATATTTCTTCAAAAAGGTTATTTTTTAACAATTTATTGTATCTAGTTCTACAAATAAGTATTTAAAAACATTTTTTTAAACTAAACACGACACGGAATATATTTAAAACATATCTGAATATACGACAATAAAATATCCCATGTAATAAACCATCGTATATCGTATAAAGAGTCCAGTTTCCCGCCATCAGTGGTCGACTTCCGGTCACGTGATGCCGTGTTGATTAATGACGTCACTAACGCTCTCTATTTCCGTCTCACTCTAGTCGGCCCTCAATAACTTTCTTTCTATATTTTTCCGCACTTTTGGTAATCTATTAAATACAATGTTATTGGTAATTTTTGTCCTAAAAATAAAGTTTTCCCGTTCTATCTGGCTAAAAAGAAAGTTTAATATTTATGAAAGCGAAGGATCTGATATCACTGTTGAATTATTAGCGAATTTCCCGTATAGGTAGGTAAGAAGCTGATTTCGTAGGTCTCCTGGTAAGACCGAAGCCCGAGACCATAAAAATGTTTAGTTTTGGGGCTCCATTCGTTCGAATTTTTAGATCTACGTTCATTTGTTTTGATATCCGTATATAAAAATCCATATATGTGTGTGGGTTAGCACGATAGCAGCCGTAAAATGGTTCGATCTTTATGAAATTCTGTACAGAATGTAAAGTGGTAATCGATTGGACGAGTTCGTAAACCAGCCCGATAGGACCATCGGAAGGGGGGATAGAGGAGTATGAATCCCCAAAAATGGGTTTTAGGGTTTTTCACGTAGTAATAAAAGTAATCCAATTTGGTTGACACCATTGAATTCAGCTCGAAAAAAAAACAAAAAATTTAGTAGCTTGAATAATTGCTCTTTGTCTATTGGTCACCGAGATATTGGAAGTGGAAACACAGTACGTTGTCCAAGTGCCAACGTTATGGGAAAAGTTAAATTCTATGTTTCGCATATTTCACAATATCCCTTGATAAAACTTGGTTTTTATGGCTTCAACTAGATGACATGTAATGTATATTTGTCTGAAATCCCCGATATTTTAATTTTCGTTGCAGCAAACCTGCATACTCATTGCTCATATTATCCTAATGAGAAATAAAGAAATCTATATATTTCTTATTTCTAAACATATATTGATAAAACTTGGTACATGTCTCGTTAATACCTCCTAAATATATAATTAAAACCGCCTAGTTTTAACATACCTGTTGCATCAAACCTGCATACTAACTCCCTACGTTTTTCTTATAAAGATTACAAAAACATTTCAAATCTCGCTATGTTGGATTGATATATTTTTTACATTTGAAATTCGCTCTGAGTATGCAGGTCTGCTGCAACGGGGTATTTTGACTTTTCCGTTCGCTTATGGTATTCAAACTAAACTAGAATTAATTTTAAGTAGGATCACTTGATAACAAAAGGAATTCCCCTAACTCCCGAAACGTAGTATAATTTGAACACTAGAAGCAAATGGAAAAGTCCAAATAATTATTAAGAGAAATAAAAATTAAGATATTCCTGCATCCTGCATCATGACCAAGTAACAATTCTAATCCCTCCATTATATGGTAATAGTTTTGTTGTTCACAAAACAAGTGCGGTAATAATTTTAAAGTATCACTGAATTTGTCGAATAGGTAATACCACACGTAGGTAATAAACGATCGAGAGTTGTCACATTAACAAAAACCATCCAGTTGAAATATCTTAATATTTTTGCATAATGTTTCACATCAAGCGAAGATTTGAGGAGAAGAGGGCAGGGACAAAAAAGTAAGCTTTATTTTTAGGTTTATATACGGTACTATGTATTACATCTCATAAGAAAACATCAATTTCAGTATCCACAGATTACGTGTCCTTGATATATCCCAACTATATCCACCAATCTATTATACTAATTCTCTAAGGAATTTCTTGTCTATACTATAATTCATATGTTTTTCAATTATATTTAATTTACCCGACTACATTATCAAATGACTACAATGTACATTTCCTCCCAAAGTTTAAGTCCTATACTAGACATATTGCTCCTTGTTAAATAGTGTGATAAAGAAGGATACAATTACACAAGTGTACATTTCACCTACCACAGCTTCCATTACTAAATTCAATAGGGAGTTTGAGACCACTCAAACTATTTGCAAAGCAGAAATCGGTTGAAGTTAGTGCTGCAAATGTTCAGCGATGCAGGTAACCGGAAGGGGCGATTTGAAGTACTTGCAAGTTGAAGTTATCCTGTCCGTTCTGACTACCGAACTTTGTAACACCAGCTTCTCAATTACTTGATACCTACTGCATTACAATGTGTTTGAGAAATATGAGTGGTATTGTAAAGGAACTGTTAACTGGATTTACTTAATCTTATTAACTGAGAACCTGTAAGAATAAAGTGAGGAGAATGAGGTAGTGAATCTGGAGCTGATTGATTGGAAAGGCTTGTTTAATTGTTTTAATAATTGTTAATTAATGCACTACTTTTAATTGATAATCTATTACTTAAGAGGATTACTCATGTTAGCGAACAGGTTTATTATTGTTTTAAGGAATCGTCCAGCTTAAAAAAATAGTGACTTAAAAGCTAGATATTTGAGCTTAGAGGCAAAGAGTTCCTTTTTTGTATTCAGTAAGATGTGATTTTTATTTAGCATTTAGTATTCAGCTGAAAAGGCGTGCTGAGCAGAGTATTGCCATTAATGAGAAAATTCAGAGAAAAGAGGAAGAGAAAATCTTTTGATATTTGGTCAACAAGCAAAAAACACAATATTTACTCCAGAAAATGCGCGCAGCAAGAATATTGAAATTGATCCAGCTGGTTAAGCTTCTGTGAAATACATGGTGTTGTGAATGAGTGTTATAATGCTATGGTATTCAACAATAAAGAAAGAGTATATAAGAATAAATTCAAATTTATATATAAAATTAAAATCTAGTACTACAATGATAATTCGAGATACATTTGTTCATTCCGAAACCAATATTCAACCACTATGAATTAGCTTTCAGTTATAAACCCCCTTTAGCGCCGGCGCCGTTTCAGGTGCTTTCAAAATTGCTGAAACCAAACATCGTTTTTAAATATCAGTTAACTTTAAATATCGACACTTAATTTTCATTAACAATTACACTATCATTAATTTGTCATATAACTATTTAAGAAAAGCAAAATAAATCACGATCACAAATAATTAAATTATGGTAAAAAGGAATACAACAGACATCTAATGCATAGCAAGTAGGAAATCACATAAGTCTTCAGCAAAAGGAAATTAGGTAGTGTAATCTGGTTATTCAATTAGACTAATTCAATTAAATGTCCGGTCACAACTAAATTACGCCATGTCGTCTACGGCTGGATTCAAAGGTTTATTACCCAATTAATTATGAACAAAACTTACCAATGACCATTTATCGCGTTTTGAACTAACTATTAAAGTAGTTATTTCTATAATATGTTCCACAATTTTCGTTATCAATTTAACTGATTCACGTTAACAGTTGTTTCTCTTTTGAGTGAGTAAAGTACAACATTGTCTCACGAGTCACGATTGAAAATTTTTGCGTGCGAGCTTGCCGAGGGTGACAATTTTCACGAGAGAGACAATGTGCTTTGCTCTCGAAGCACACACAACAGTTTCCCCCCACCTTCAATAATAAATACCTAATTTATTTCAAGTAATTAACAAACAATATCCAATCTGCAATTAGTGTCTGCAATCGAGTAGCTGCAACTATTGAGTAGCTGATCGTTGCAACATTCTTAAACGCTGAATTATTAGACAGCCTTAACAGCTTATTGTTGTCAATGTTATTCCTTTATGATTATTCCTGCCATTTAATCAGCTGTTAGCGCCTGCAATCTGTTTAACATCAACAAATTTGAGAGTCTGCGAAGAAATTTGAAGGCGTTCGATTTTGTATTATGGTTTTCAATGTTATTCTTATTAGTTTACTTTGCCTCCCGCCGGGATACAAAGTGATCACTTTACTCCCGCTGGAAGATAACATATTTTACTCGTTCATTTAAAGGAGTAAAAAGCGTTTTAACAAAGCTGCAGTGGGAAGTGTATATTTTTCTGAGTATTTCCTCGGATTCTCGATCATGAATTATGTTAACGGCGTTGGAAGTAAATACTTGGAATACAAATCCCCAAATAAGAGCTGAAACACTCTAGATGGACTAGAACAAACCCCACCTTTTGGTATGAGCTACGTTTTAACCAATAACATAAACTATGTATACGTTTGAAATAAAACCGTTACATTTTTTTCAAGATGGATTAGCCTCTTGACCAATAATTAAATTCTACAAAATGGCTAGAAATACCTGGTTTTCAATTGATAAAGTTTAACAAACTGCAGCTATCTCGTGCTGCTGAATGAGCTCACTTCAGGTTATTTGTACTTGAACGTGTATTAAAATATATACACATAGAAACAATACGGAAAAATGTACACAAAAACTAAACCTTTAAAAAACTTGGTCATGTATTTTATTCCGAACACGTAATTGTGCTGCACCGGCAGACAACAAGTAATTTATTATATAAAATCGAACTCTTGCAAAGATGCATAAAACTATGTAATTCCAAGTGAGGGAGGCCTGCAAGTTTAATTTAAACTTACATATTTTGCGAAATTATAAGACCAAAGTAGAAATAACCATCGATCAAACATTAAGGAAAAGATAGATAATTGCTTTCCGTACAGAGTGCCGCTATGTCGTGTCAACTTTATATATCATGTACGTGTATGTGGGAAGAAATACGAATCAGCGGTTTCTCCAGCCTCAGCTACCTGCTGATTCCACGAACACGCGTGTCTTTCTGAGCCAGCAGCACACTGAACTGTGATGCGTGGGACAGAGTCAGCAACTGAGTGGGAGGTGGGAGGGAGCTTGGCACGACATTCCGCGTACATGTGAGATGTGTGAAACGCTGGCACAGTCAACAGGGGCAAGTTACGGTAGGAGACGAATTCTAGCCACAAACTACATGGTTCAGTTGATTTTATTTAAATATGAACGTCGAGGAATTTCCATAGATTTTTCCAAAACGCCGGCTCAAATCCCGCATCTTACTATTTACCTTACCATGTTTTCCTATCTCACAGCAACCCTTCGCAGGTAGCATCATTAAGTATTACCTGATAACAGACGGAAAGTGGGTAAAGTTTCAAACCTGTAGCAATACAACCGCTAAATTTATGAAGCGAGCACTACAAGCACTCAGCTGGGGTCAGCTTTGGCTGTATAGTGCTGACATGTACTCGAAGTTTTTACATGCCACTCCAAATAATTCACGTTGAAAATTAAACATGTTTTTATTTGATCAAGGGGAATATTTATTTGTATGCCATGAAATGTATAGCAATAATATTTAGTTTGGCAACAAATTAAGAACAGTTTATGAAATCATACTACAATTTTTTCCCAATTATTTTGTACATTTTATGAAGTGTTGAAGACCACGTAAAATAAGGAATCGTTGATATAGAAACAAGAATAAGGCAAAAAAACTGATCCAAACATAACCTAGGCCTCAGTTTTTGATGACAGTGGATAAGAAATACTTGATCTTAGATGATGAATTGGGGCTATGGTTGGTAAATGGGTTGCTTAGATTACAAAAAAATTGTTATGGAAATAAGTTTATTATTTTGCTTTAGAGAATAGGGAAAGAACAAAGGACTATTAAAAACGTTTGATAGACTCTTAACTTGAATTTGAACTCGGATACAAACTGCTTTGTCCCACTCTGCGTTCATTACAAACATTCGCCTACTATCTAGCTTTTACGATTATTAACCCAGTTATATTGGGACACATGGTTCTCTAGCTGATGTTTCCATTGACAAAGGGTTCGTCAGTAAATGATCGTCAACTGACATACACAATAGGTTATTTTCATTATATCCTAGTCTATTATTTTTCCGACGTTAGAAGAATTCACAAAATAAAATTACCACTGTTGGTAAAACAGTTTCATTACTGCTCTTTCAAAAGCTTTTTCAACAATAACGTTGTAAAGGCTGTAAGTGATCCCATCACGACTGCTTTCATATGTTATTATGAAGAGCTTTCAAAGTTTGCCGAGTCTACATGCGGTAACACAAAACTTTAATGCCTCACTCCACCCAGGTTGGAGAAACTTAGGGCAAACACGGGCGAGTAAACACCCGCACTTAGGCACCAGCTGCGGCTTCCCCACAAGCAATGCGACCAAAAATTCATATTTCCTTTTGAAAATTTTGAGTTATTGAAATAATGTTTTAAATGTCTATCAGAATTCCACTTACCTCAGAAATAGTTTTCATAATAAAAAAAATATTGGTCTAAAATATATTCTTTTGGGTTGTTTCTGCTTACCGCATGATTCTAAGAGTGCAGTTATATAAAAATTCCTTATATCTCAGGTCTAATTTTCTTTGTATCAAATTAAGACTCTTAAATCGATCTTGCTCTTCTGTATAAGAGAGGATGCAGCTACGGTTAAACCTACTTTATTTTTTTAACCTTTTGCAAATATTTGCTTTTTGCAACTTTAGCTTCGAAGCTTTATGAAAATAGGAAATGGTAGTTCAGATAATGATATTGTTCCAAATACATGTAAGTCATATCGAAGAAAATTTTTCAAAAATACACTCTAGTTCGCTTTAATTATTTCTCTTTTCCCCACGCAGAAAGTGTATAACCATTGCTATCGCTATAACAATAAAAATATCTATTGTCTGATTTTATAGTTAATTAGCGTTGACTATATGAAAATTTGTTTCATATATCTCGACGCTACACCGGATTTTTTTGATTTATTAGAATCTGAAAGCAAAGAAAATTACGAGTACAGACGGTATATTTATCGCAACAATTGCCACAATAGGATTATCTAAAAATACCTATTACCTGTTAACAGCCTCAATATCCGAAGGTAAACATTACACGTATGTTTATTTATCCGACCCACAGATGAACCGCCGCTCAACTAAGGTAAAATTAGTATATTTTACAACCCAAATAAACTCTGTCCCGTAAACAAGCTTGAGAAAGCCGAGCAATCAACCCCATTCGGCCTCGCGATGTCGTAAATAATACGAGGATCCAGAAATACGCTGAACTCGATATTCAGTCGCATGTTCCGACTGTGGGCAACGCCGACAGCGCACGCACATTTATCTAACGGCTGTCACCACGGTTCACGGTTTTTGTAAATTTAATTTCGGTGATAAATTTTAAACGACAGAAATGAAAAATAAATTGTAGCTATTCACTGACATTCGTCCTCCCTTTTTTCCTATAGTTTATTTTCGTAATTTCCTTTCAATTGTTTGAATCGAAAGCAACAACTATGACTGGAGTGTTAGGTTTTTTTAATCGTCTTCATTGTATGGAGCTACTAACCTTAAAATTAAAAAATGGAAATTTCCCTAGACATTTTGTAGTATAATATGCAAAAAAATCAAATGCCATCAAAGACGGTTGGTAAATATTGGATCAATTTAATGTCTAAACCGTAACAAGTTCAACATTCCCCGTCACAAGACATCTGTTTTCAAAAATCCAGACAGTTTATGATGCAATTATCGTTTTTAATGCTCTCCCTGACAACCTCAGAGCGGAGACAGATCAGGTCAAGTTTAAGAATAAATTTAAAAAGTATTCAATTACAAAATGTTATTATAGAATTGATGACTTTGTTAATGATTATATGTAATATGTATTGTTTAAGTAAGCTTATATTACTGTAATATGACGCATGCCAATGCTTTAAATGTTGAACGGCAATAAAGAATTATTTGATTTGATTTGATTTGATTTGATTTGATTTGATGTGACTCATTAATGCTCTCATTATGGCATAAGGAAGCGGCTTATAGTATATAGTGAATGGAACGCGAGACTTCAGTCTTGAGGGCCCGGGTTCAAATCCCTCCTATCACAAATGGATTTTTCACTCAGCGATAATTCCGTGACTCAAAGCCCCAAGCAATTTGCAAAACGCTCCCGGGCTACTAGTAGGTCTAGCGTGGAGATGGTACCTGGGATGTGAAGGTGGAGCAATTACCAATAAAAATTTAGTGTCGTCATATGATTTATGTAATAAATATGTGGTTTGATACGCAAACAACAGAATACGTAGTTACACATTAATACCCTGAAAAATTAAGTAAATATTTAAAGTTATGATCAAGTAACAAAAGTATCACTTGTGCCGACACCTTCACTGGATAAGCCAAATGGTTTTCTAAAATTATGTCAGACAATTTGAAAGGGAATCGACGTTCCAAATTTAAATGAGTTTAAGAAGTCATTCCACTGAATGTGAAAAAATATTCACTTAATTGAATGCTCTCAATTCAGCAGGTTTTTTTTCGTAAAAAAACATTGCTTCTTCAATTTTTATTTTAGGACCACAACCAACATAATACGTTACGTCTACTTTCAGTTCATTCAATATATTTTTTAAGAATTACTTTTTCTTCGACCCGTATAACTGAATGACTTAAACCAATAAAAATACAGAAATCATAAATACACCTTTAATCACTATGCACTGTCCAGACGTTTTAACATTTTATGAACCGCGCAGGCCCGCTTAGCACGGCAATAAATACCCACCGGTTTGGCCCGGCTTGTTTACATCCAAATGAGCCAGCGACACGGCCGAGGCGGGTCTGGGGCCAAACAAATTAATCCACCCCTATCGGCCCCGGCCGCCCTTTGTTTTTATTGAAAGGGTCGCGACCTCCCTGCCCCAACTTCACCTCCCCCCTGGACGAGTGTCTGGATATCGAAAGAAAATATCGATATTTATATCGACGATAATATCGGACCCTCAATATCGATATTCCGATAATATCGGATCAAAGATATCGATATGTCGGAAAAATATCGATATTTCATAAAAATTTGTTTAAAATTAATCGAATGCATACGGTATGTATCACAACAGTTAGCAGCACACCTGTGAACTACGTGTCCATTTGACATAAAATTGTTTACAATTTATACTTTGAAGTATAATTTTAGATCAATAACTGTAAAATAAATTATTTTACTGCAAAAAACTCTTGTTTAAAGTAGCTTACATATCCAAGATTTTTGTTTTAATTCTTGTGGATAACCATATCTTTACAACAACAAAATACCCCCGTTGCAGCAGACCTGCATACTCAGCGAATTTCAAATGCAAAACAACATATCTCAATCCAACATAGCGAGATTTGACATGTTTTTGTAAGCTCCATAAGAATAACATGGGGAATGAGTATGCAGATGTGCTGCTACAGGTATATTAAAACTGGGTGGTTTTAATTCAATATATAGTAGATCTGAACTAGAAGAAGCTATTTACCAAGTTTTATTGAGATATGTTGAGAAATAAGCGATATATAGAATTTTACTTATTTCCCATAAGGTTAACATTGGGACAACGTACTGTGTTTACCACTTTCAATATCTCGGTAACCAATGGACATAGAGCAGTGTTTCAAAATACCAAATTGTTTGTTTTTTTCAGCTGAATTCAATGGTGCCCACAAAAATTCGATAAATTTTATTTTTTTATGTAAAAAATTAAAAAAACCCATTTTTGGAGGGGTTTATCCCCCTTTACCCCCCCCCTTCCGGTGGTCCGATCGGGCTGGTTCACGAACTCGTCCAATTGATTACCACTTTACACGTCCGTACCAAATTTCATAAAGACACACACATATATATATATATATATATATATATATATATAGATATATAAAATTTCAAACGAATAGTGTTTTTTGCTTCTGGGGGCCCCAAAACGAAAAGTTATAGTGGTCCCGAGCTTAAGTCTTACCATGAGACCTACGGTAATAGCTTCTTCCCTATAGGGGAAATTCGCTAAAATAATAAAAAATCAACTAAAAACCCTTTTTTGTAGCTAATAGGTTATTTCCAAATTGATACCTTTAATATTTACTTATCAAATAATATTGAATTACTACCAATGAAAAATTTCAGAAATAGTATATTTCATTACTAGTACCGAAAGTGGCACTTTCCGGTGCGCGCCCAAGTTTCATCGAATTTCACGTGTGAGGCGAAGCCGAGCATGTGAAAGCGTGTTTCACGTATGAGGCGGAGCCGAGTACGGGAATAATTGGAGCAAGTGCCGGAAAATCACTTTCGGTACAAGTTATGAACGGTACTTTTCATCACGACGCAAAAATACACACAATGCTGAAGAAGAAACCTCAGTAAAATGCAAACTATTATATTTCTCAATTAACATTTTTTTTATAATAACAAATTTACTATAATAAGCCTACATAACAACGTAAAAATTAGAAGTTCAAGGTTATTTCGAGAGATTTTAAACATGCGCTATAATAACAACACAGCAAAACTCATTTATACCTATTCCTGTTTTCGGTTTACATTGTTGAACAATAAGAACAGCAGATTTAAATTGTAAGAATAAACGGCAAAGCGACGTCAGAGCGCGTAGCGGGCAAATGGAAAACTAATTGAGAGCAAGGGAAAACAAATTTAGAGCAAGGGAAAATCAGCTGATCGTTTTTCCCTTGCTCTAAATTAGAGCTTGGGAAACGATCGTTTTCGTTGCTACCAGCTGACATCGAAAGTAGCTACTTTCGGTACGGAGTGATGAAAAAGTTAAACCGTATTTTATTTATGTATTATTCTTAAAAATTTGCTAATATCAATACTAATGATAATATCGAAGTAACATATCGATATTCCGATAATATCGGAAGTCTAACATCGATATAAAAATAACGATATATCGAAACCAAAATATCGATATTTCCGATATGTCGGATATCGATACCAAACACTGGTGGCGACCTCCCTGCCCCGACTCCCCCTTGACAAGCCTAAGTGTTTTCTTGAATTATACACACACGGAAACAGCTACAACACGGGCCGGGCGCGACGAAAGCGATGAATTTTAATAGTATTGTTACAGAAGGGGAATGCACTGCACTTGGCGCACGATATTTTGCACTGTTATTCGTGCAATTTAATCTTCTCTCAACATTTTATGAATTTTTCATTGCAGCGGAAAGGGTGTTTTTTGTTTTTCTGCTTCCAGAGGTGTACGGGTTTAGAATGTTTGTGTAAGGTGAATAAACCGAGTTTGTTTTTTTGAATTTAGCTTTTTGAAATAGTAAACAAGTGAAATGTTAACTTGTTTATGGCTTATTTCTGTAAAGCAAAGCAAATATTTTTAATAGCAGCGCAGCTAAAAAAGTACATGCGGTGATGAAATTACAAATGTCACACATCATTAGAACATAAAGTAAGCTTATTGGTTAGCAGATGTAAAAAATTAACATACCACATAGTAAAAACTGCTAAGCCTTTACCTGAAACAAAATTGCAATATAGAACAAATACATATGACTCATATCAATTTAGCGGTATAAACACTGTAATAATCTTACAAAATAACTTGATATACGAATCTCAAACTGTTTATGTCTATAACACCACCAAATGCATTTAAAAAATCGATTAATACAATTTCGATTTAGTTGCAGCGTATCCAAAACAACCCATGTTTTGGTATTGTTGAGTTTATGTTCTTACATAATTTTCATAAACCGTATTACCGTATAGAAATTACATTTAACAAGTCGGATGTAAAACATTATAAAATAATATAGTAAACGTAAGGAGGCATCTGACCAAAGATGCGAGGGACTGAAAGTGCTGGGAAATAAAATGGACAAACTCTGCTGAAATTATCAACCTAAAAGGGTGTACAAAACTGTAGCACGTTGTTGTGTTCATAGATGTCGGACAAAGACCTAGGTGTGGTATTGTCAATGGTGGTGGCTATTGCACTTCTCTTTCTAACAACAGTAAGACGAGCACGACGTGCTGGCGTGGTAGGCACTTGAGATAAGGTAAACATTCTTTGCCGAGTAGACTTGCTTTGCAGGAAGATACTTCATGCACCTAACGTCATAATAAGAATTGCTACTTGCATTCTTGCAACTTGCTCTGGCCGTAATGAGTTGTTATTCGGTTGAACCAGTTTATTTCAAGGATGTTACTGACGAACTGATACATCGTGAAAATTTTCTTGACGACTGAATTTTTATAACTGTCTAAACCTCCTTTTTGAAGACTGAGTCTCTGCTTGACCAATTTTTCACACGCAATTTTATTTAGAAACTTTAGCTGCTTGTAAAAGCCCATCCTACATTGAACTATTTTGGGCATTGCAAGTTTAGCTAATTTTAAACTCAACTATTTATCATGAAACTAAATTTTCAAATCATCGATTTCATAACGAACATTTAAATAACTTCTTGATTAGCACAATACGTGCCGTTCTATGAACTAGATATTAATAAAAGCTAATAAAGATTGAAACAGATTTGACACACCTGCAATATGAAAGATCAACTGTATCGATAGTGATAATTATTACATTATGTCAAGAAATTAAAAAACCACGTGTCGGCTTGACAAAAAAAACAGAAAGAAGGAATGTCACAAATACTTTTATAAAATGGTGGGTGACTCAATAGATAAATAGAAAAATCACTTAATATCCTCAAGAATTGCAAGAAAGGGAATATTAAAAATACATGCGAAGAACTATTTATTTTTGAAGAAACAGAGAAATTAATGAACAAACAAGTCAACTTCAACTCAAGCGGATCATTGAGAAATCTGTACCCAGAAGACCTTCCGGCAACCAATAGCATATAAGAAAGGCCGCCATCTTGTTCCCGCATTGGGCCTGATGATGATTGGTGTGACCAATCGTAATCAATCGTTATTTTCCATATTTTATGTATATTTACCGTCTTGCATGAGGGTGCAGTATAAGTGTAATTAAGTGTTGTAAGACTTCTTTCATTTATATCCTATTAACATTTATTAACTAACTGTTGATATAACGTGATGAATAAATCGTAAAATACTATGTCCTCAACTTAAAAAATGAACGAAAGCTCGTACATCAAGCTATCCACAAGAGCATACATCACTTTCAACTGGTCTCTCAGGTTCAAACCGTAAAACCTAAAAGAAGTAGAGTGAAGAGAGGAGTGTCAAGAAGAGTGAGACGGAAATAGCGCGTGGTCGTGACGTCATTAATCATCCAGGGTCACGTGACCGGAAGTGGACCGTCCTCTTGGCTGGCGGCTTCCTTCAAACGCTCCTCCTAATGATACTGTATTCATTACGTCTATGTGTACTTTAGAAGCAACCCCTTATTGAATTTTTGACTGTACACGATAGAAAATAGCTCACATGTTGCCGCTTTAGAAGAATCGTTTTTGAAGGATAAAACATAAGAACATAGAGATTAGTGATCAAGATTTTGAGTCAAATTCTATTTATGAAAAAATATTTGTTGTAAAAATAAAAAAAAAACTTTCATTTACTCATACAAGTGATAATGTTACAAAGATTTCGATTTTAAACAGAATAATTAAATTTTGTTATGCAATTTCAACAAGAGTTTAGATAATAATGAAGAAAAAACTACCTCTATTTATGACAGATCTTTATTGAAAGATCATACGTTTTTAGTTTCTGAAATAATAAACTAATATTAAATATGACTTATTGAAAATCTTATTTTACGAGTGTATCTGAATCTTTTTAAAAATATTTTACTCATAATATTTTCTTTTTTTGAATAAAACATTTTTAAGCTTTAAATATCACCCATTTTCTCTGTCATACAGGAAATTTAAATGCGTTTGTTCTCTCGATTTAAAATAATTTTCTGTTTACTCGATAAAATTATCATTTTGGCCTCCGAACAGATCAAATCAAATCAAATCAAAACATCTTTATTTCTCATAAATTATACATTTGTACAAGGAGGCTGTTTAAAATTATTTGAAACTAATCATCACAAAGGTTTAAACCTGTGCGTGATGATGAGTCCGGTTTTGCTTAGTTTGCTCCCGCCTTTATTTATTTATTCATATTTATGTATTGATTGGTTGCCACTTGATACATTTCAAGTTCAGACGGACGGACCCGTCCGTCTAAGATTTAAACTTGTTACCTACCACATTCTAGCAATTAATTTAAATAGCACAACAATTTACATGGAAACTAAATAGCTTTTCCACGAATTGAATAAATTGCTTAACCACCAAACATTTAAATCAACTGTCAATTCACAGACGTGGCCTTTAATTGTAAGTAATTGCTGGCAAAAGGAAGAAGGAAAAGCCAAACACACAAAACGTGAGGTGGGGATTTGTAGCCAAAACAGGACTCGATAAACAACAGCGCGGCGTGCGGTGCGCTGTGTCAACTTTCAAATGAATTGCCTTCCGCAAACCCAAACTTTGCCTCCACTTCATATTGATCAACTTTCGTTCCGCGTATTCGCTTTGTACATTATTGCATGAACAGTGCAGTTTATTGGTCGTAATTAGTTTGTAACTTCTTAAGTTAATGTCCTGTAAAATAAAAATAAATGTACTATTATTGTAATATTGGTAATATTGTTGATTACTATTGTGCCTTTTATTTGAATTTCTTGCTTTAAAATAACTACTACACTTGTTATCAATATGGGCTGTATATTTTTTTCCATTTCAATTTACGGTTTGTAAAGTTTTTATGCATACCATTGCTATCTCGTAAATCATAGGGGATTAAATAAAGATTATATTATCAAAGTAATCCTAGTAAAAAGGCGATGAGAAATTAATATTCTACTAAACTCGTTGGCTACGCTCAAAAAGTAATTTTTCACGGAAATCTATACTGATTATAATTTTCTTATTTTTTTAGATACAATAAAATATGTGGGGTTAAATATACGTGAAAGTGTTCATAAATAACAACGTTATCAATTTTTACATAAATACCACATACATTTTATATTCTCCTCATAGTATGTCATTAAAAGAAAAAAATAGATTTCATTACATTTCTGCATTCATTATAAAAATAATTATAATAGGAAACCTAAAATTTAAACTAAATAGCTGATTTTCTGGAAACAGGCGATCGGTCGCGAAAAGCTATTCCACTGATAATTAAGCTTCTCCATTTTTAATTTCACACAACCATTTCGTTTGTAAAACAGCTTTTCACCGTCAATCAACTGTTTCCAGTTAATCATCTCCTTACTATAAATCAGCTGTTTTCCATTTTATTATTTTTACGATAAAACAGAAGAGCTGCAAGTTGATAATCGAGCGCCAGATGGCACTCTGGGAGGCCCATTGTTTCTCCCCCCTCTCGACCCGGCGCGTAATTTGCACCGAGTCATCGACAGAAGGAGGGAATGAACAAGTTTGGGGCGGTGAATGAGAGACTATGGTTTCCGAAGTCATTTGCTAAGTGTTGCCGTCGTGAAGATCATGGTAAAAAATGAGTCGAATCGGAATGAGAGACTATAGTTTTCAATGTAATTTGCTAAGGCACTACCGCCTTCAAGATCATAATATAAAACAATTCACGTGAATTTTAGGCAATTTGATTTGTTTCTACTTAATTGCTGATTTCTTAATACTACGATTTTGATACTGAGCATGTGATAGATACAAGAATTCTGTACATCACATGCACTAAGAGGATATTGAAATCTATTAAACTAATTTAATTAAACATTGTCTGAAGTATAGAGGACTTAATACCTAAAGTAGAAACCACCATCATACAATTTGTATAATGGCGATGTTTTTATTTTATTTTTTTTAATAATACATAATGATATAATATGTATGAGTAACATAACAAAAATATGCACACTAATTTTTTTAACAACGATTTTTACGCTCCTTTTAATTTAGTTTTCAATAAAGATGTGCACTTTGAACATAATTTATGATTAAATATTTTTGATATATTATCAAAAAACTACAAATTGTTTAGGGTTATGTTTCATTAATTATATACTGCTATTAAAATGTTTACATTATATGTCAATGCAAATAAAAAATAACATAAACTCTCTTAAGAATAAGAACTATTTTTAATTTCAGACTTTACCACAATGCCTTAAAGTATTTTTTAGCTAAGACGATGTTCAAATGCAACAGTGTCGAGTGGTCAAGAAGCTTGTTTTCACATGTAACGGACGATTGTTGAGGAACAATGGCGAGTGGCGGTCAGCGACAGACCAGAGCCTTGCCAACTGTTGATGGAACATTCACCGCTTCTTCAGCGACAACCTGGCTGACACCATCTATTCTTTAAAAAAATGAAATTCTTTATTTAATTTTTTAATTTTATTTTAATTTAAGTTTTTTATTCTTTTAATAGCTTGTAAGTGTTTTTCGAGATATTTCCTAAGCGGGATCACCTTTTGCGTTATCGTGGGAGGGAGAGATGGGGCAGTTGAAAGGGCAGGGAGTAACCAATCACAGCATGCTCATTTACATTTGGCTGAAGCCAATGTGGGTTTTGTTGTTTTATTTTATTTTACAGTTTCACGGCAACTGTCGGGTGCGTTACTGTGTTAAGATATCTCCTGAACCTAATAACTTGCAATTGATAATAATACAGACTATTAGTTTACTATGTCAAAATAGGGAGAATAATAAAATGGTACAGGCAATATATTGGGCGGCTGGTCCACTTAATGCTCTGCTGGTGAACAAGGAACGAATTTCATGAATGTCACATATATTTTTAAAATATTTCAAAAATTGTTAATCAATAAAACGTAAAAAGTAAATTCATGCAAAAAAATTCTGGACCTTTTTTAATCAGGACAAAAATGCCAAAGAATTGTTTTCGTAATTTTTATCCGCTGATCTAAACAACAAACCGAAACTATATCGCACAGTTAACTTATGCACAAATAACAGTAAAAATAAACTGATCCAATTGAAACCATTAAAATAATAAAACACATTATAAACACGTTGTTGAAGCGGTGGTCCGAAAAAAGGAATAGTAGCTCCTTTATCGTATTCCTTATCTCGAAGGAGGAAGAGGATAATGGGAGGAGTTTTACCCAAAGAACTATACTACTGTAGTAGTACTGTAGTATAGTTCTTTGGTTTTACCTCTTAGGAATGCGCAGAAAACTTTCAACGAATGGTCTCATCAAAAAATCCATCAATAGTGAGCCAGCATAGTGCGATTTTTGCGCTGTGTGCTCACAGTGATTAGAAAAATTAGATAAAACAACTAATAATACACGGATAAATCTCGAGTGCTTGATAAACTGAGTTAACATGTAACCTAAGGGCATATTAAAATGTGAATGACGAGCCCCTATATCACTACTTTAAACTAACCAACTCTCAATACAATTTAATCTATGTATTTAATACAAATCATCTCTGTTGATTGAATTTTTTTAAGACCTCCCAAGACCAAGGGGTTTGTAATACTATTTAAAAATTTAAGAGAAACTTTATACAACCCTTTGGCTTCCATAATACGATATGAAGGTAAAAAAGAGGACAAAGGTAAAAATCTACTAAATTTCATTGCCAAATTCCACTTGCCATTACTTTTATAACTTTTTCAAATTAATGCAAAATACTAAATCCACAAAGAATATACGAAACTCAACCTCGCTTAAAAGCAATTGGTTCGACTTTCGAAGGGAATTCCCCCTAAAAATATCTATTTTAGAATGGTTTTGCAGTGGAGAGAAGACGAAACCCAGCCTCACTCCCAGGGAGGCTAATTAAATGCGGTATCCGATTTGTCCATTAGGGCGGTTCTAATCTCTTTATCTGAAGGCTGGCTGATGAACCGCCGGCCTTCTGTTTGCGCAACTCCTGATATTTAACTGAGTCAAGCCCAGTTAATTCTATTATAAACTTGTCCTGTTTATAGTTAGTTTTATTTAGTGTGCTTAATCTTACTGTAGTGTTTTCATGGTTATCGCCAGTTTAATTGATGTAATCAGTTGATATAAAAGTTACGAACCTTGATGATCGTCTTCAATTCAATGTGTAGAACATAATGTTTACTTAAGTTTCAACATAGAATATGTCATTTTTAAAACAAGTACAAAATTTTCATATTTAAAAATGTTTTCACAACTTTTTTATTACATACATTTCAAAACATAATTTTGAACTTTCTAAAGTTACAAAGGCTGTGTATGTGTTTGAGATTGTTTTTTAAAGTTTAAAATTATAATTTTCAGTGTTATGAGCAATTTTTTTTAATGTGACGGGTAATGAGAAAATTCTTATACGTGTTGTGAAAATGGCTTATTTTATGTTGAAACTTAAGTATACGTTATATTCTACACAATGAATTGAAGACGGCCATTAAGGTACGTAACCTTTTTTTCAATTGCTGTAATGGAATGGGTTAATTTATGGAACATATTAACACACGTCTGTATGTTTTACTGCATCACTTAGCAATTAAACAAAATGTTAACCTAAAGTGTCAAAAAGATCATCATTTCAATAATAGGTTAAATTTTCTGACTAGATGATGATTTTGAATTTTTTTTATTTAAATTATAATTTTAAAAATTGTTTTCTCTTAGGATTGTTTCATCACTACGTTCCTTTTTCGAACAGCATATCCAGGATATTTTTTTTCTTACAAGAGACACTCAATTAAAAAATAATCACTAAAATATTCTTAAGACTAAATGAAACCGACGTTGAAAAGACAATCTGGGTAAGTAACTGATGTGAAGCATGGTGGAGTTCCACCATGACGTGAAGGAAGGATAGAAGTAAGGATTATTACCTTACTTCTTTGCTGACAATGTTAACGGCTACTGAATGTCATCATAGCTTTATAATAAATAACATTTTATATATTATCTTAATTTATCTTGTGGGATTGTAAAATGAAATTCTGTAACTTAATTACAACATTTAATTTTGAAATCCTGCAAGTAAAAAGCTATAGTATAAATTTCAAAAGCCTCTTGGAATAAGCATCCAAAAAATGCCAGCCAATTTTAGAAAATGCCACCACAAGATGAAAAGATTGGAGAGGATATAAAATGACCTACAAGAGTACTCGAGGTTGCAGAAAGGATTCTTAAATACTTACTTGTTTGCCTCCGAAGCTTATGACCTTTCTATACAAAAAACTGAAACTAGAAATTTAAAATAATTTAACAAATCCAAAATTGAAACATATTTTTTTCAACTCTTTAGTATGATCTGGGTATTATGTATGTATGTATGATAGTCCTTAGTAAAACAACATATTTCTAAAACTTTACCAAAGAAAAAATGTTACTGTTAAAACACCTAACAAACACTTTTTGCACGTAGCAACCTACTACATAAATGTTTTCAGATGTCTACAATTAATGACCTATGAAATTAGGAAAAATGTTAACTACAACGGAAGTCAGGACGATATTTATACTTTATATTTAATAATATACTGTCTTTACTTTTATTTACAATTTAAAATAGTCAATTAATTCTTGTATTATACTCCGTATATTTATATAATTATGTTTCGTCATCATGAAAAATCGCTTGTGCTTTATCACTTTAACGTTTGGTAAACGAAATAAATTCCCTAATAAAAAAATTAAATGTAACTCAAATTAAAAAAAAAATTGGACAGCGTTGATATCCTACTGGTATTATGGGATTAAATATTAAGAAAAAGAAAAGATTACGAATGAATAAAATAAGTTTAGAACCGGTACCTAAAATTTACATTAATTACTCTTTCTATAAAAGACCAACCATTTGCTTATTCACTTTGTTGAAATAACATGTTTTTACTAACTCGTGGCTTAGACAAAAGGCCACAACAGTCCGTTAGAGCGCGTTCTCGCTTGGTCAGAAGAACAACGGTCCATTGTGAAGATTATCCCGGGACTCCAGCGCTGCCTGGTGGACAAAAACCTCATTACTAACCCACGCTAATGCGGATTAACGTAATATTTTTGCTCTCATTCATGACTCGATAATATTTTCTTTTGAAACAACTTAGGTAGTAAAATTAAATAAAATCATTCTTATGGAAACTCATATCATTGTTTGTTTACAATTGGTAAAGTACAACTAACCACTTTTACTTGTAGCGTGGTCACTTGGATATTTGGTTAACCGTAATACCAGTTAAACTTCTAAATTCCACATATTAGTTCAGTAATTATGAAAATTAGGAATCTGCCGACGTTTTTTGTGTATATATGATCATTAACAAAGTTACATAACAATATGTTAATGTGTTATGTTATTTAGGTACCCATTTATGTTAGTATATTTTCAGACGAATAAAATATAAATCTTAACAAAACAATACAACTGAATATCAATTAACTTCCCATTTTACTGAGAAATCATTTTTCTAGATTTGGCCTGGCTTTAAATGAATTTATATTATGTGTTTACACACAGACAAACAAGCACACAAACATGTAAATCCAAACACTTAATTTAGAATTTTTTGTTAAAAAAAAATTCAACAACTCGAACTTATAATTGTGAACTTGCGTTAATTTTATCTTTAGTTTGCACAGAAAGATGCGCCAAATGAAGTTTAAGGTGTATCACTCCGTACCGTAATAGTTAATTACCCGGAAATGCCTCCGGCGGGGCAAGAGCGGGTAAATGCAAAGTTTTGCATAGCGGAAGGCAATTCATTTGAAAGTTGACGCGGCTCGAGACCGCACGCCGCGCTGTTGTTTATTGCTTCTTGGGTTTAAAACACACTGAACCCTCGGCCCGAGTTGAATTATTTACGCAAGTCCATGACGGACCATGAGATGTTAAGGAATAGTGGATATTAACTTGAATTTTATAAAAACCAATTTACCCTCTTCAACGGATCGTTTATTATAATGGCAATTGTGAAATTACAAAGAAATATCCTTTTTTATGATAGGATTTTCTAACATGCCTTTAGTGCTTTTAAACGATTGGAAAAAAGAGAAATTAAAAACAAGCGTGGTTATTTTTTGATTCAACATTCTAGAATACTGTATATCATTAATTAATTCTAGATTGCCTTAAGTTAATTTCAATTGCTTTGTTTTGATATGCCGATCAACACCAATTTGGCTTTAGGAGAAAATTTGTTTTCGCAATTCTAAAACCTTTTTAATTGTGTTGATGAGATATACAGAAAATTTCAAGAGCACGAGGGAGACAAAGAGATATTAACGAATGACGACGAGACGTCTGGACGAGATTTATGGTACTCAGCTGTTGACCATTAACAAGTACGCTATTGTTCCGGTGTGTTGTTAAAAATAATAATATGGGAAACGTTCTTAAGTGACAATTCGAGTGATTACTACAAACAAACACGCTAGCATAGATTAAATCGCACAATGAAATATCTTAACATAGTAAATATGTTTTAGTAAAGCCTTACCCAGAATAAATCTGTTTTACTTTGGTACCACAGTTTGAAATAGAAGACATTCATTGGACTGTAAGGGGTTGATTGAATTTAGGCAATATAGTGGATAAACAAAAAAAACCTATATCGGTGACATTTACTTGACATTTCACAGGATAAACTCGGTTGTTCCAATGCATTTAACTATCCAAAGTACTAAAAAGTGTAAAATCGACCTGAGGCAACAATCAAGGCTGACGCGCGACCGCGAGTTGTGTCAACTTTCAAACGAATTGCCTTCCGCAAAACCAGAACTTCGTTTGGAGTCTCATTCTACACAGGTTCGTTTATTTTGGCAGGTTTTGCATACGTCTGATTAAATTGCTTACGTTCATGTTCTTTTTTATCCGTGCTTAATACTTATTGGACATTCAAATGAATTAACTTGTAATAGCATATCCTCACTTGCACCGGAATTACGAGGTAAGGCACCACAACTAATGCGTTAGCGGTAATATTTGTCAAATTTTAAATTACACTTTAATATTAAATCTTAAACTAAAATGGGTAGTTTTTGTCCTGACAACAGATTATAATGGCTTTCAAAAACTTCCAATTAATTATAAGTAAGTGGAACAGCAGGGTATTGTAAAGTAAATTTATGAACTGTTAAAAACTGTTTTTTACGTACGTATATTGTATTTTGTATTAATTGCAAATAAATCTTTTTTGTCTTTGACAGTAAAATGATTTGACTTTGAGTGTGAGCTAAGGATAAAGAAATGGAGAACTTAATGACACGTTATTTTAAGAAGGTGTTTAAAAAGATTAAACTAAAATAACCCAAATGAAATAATGATTGCGGTTGCAATATCCGATAATTTTAAATCCAACTTCATTTCTGTAATTTCCAAGACTAAATGTTTACTTTTAAACTTAGTTGTATTTTTACGTAAAAATATCAACGAAATGATGGAAATGTTTCTTAAGCAAATTTACCACTTTATCTTGTGTTACCTTCAAGAAAGTTCTAACCTACTTACCTTTTAGTTCGTACAAACGAGGTCTTCGTTAGTACTGAGAATGTGAGGAAAGGATATTATACGTTCCAGAGTGTCGAAAGGTTACAGTAAACAAAGATAACTTCAATTACGTATGCCGCTATTAGACAATGCTGTTTTCTTAAAACAATTATTTGCCTTCGTTACTTTCTTCTTTTGTTTCAACGAAGGAGTGGAATAGCGCTATAAATAAAGTATTATTTACACGGTTGTGGACCGAAGTCGCGGACCGCTTGCCAGACTGTCTATCTCCCGGCCATGGACAAATCGTTGGCATGGCGCGATCCGCTGCACCGCTGGTATTTATGTCACTCCTTTTTTACTCTTTGAAAGGCAGAAAGTGGCCACGGCTGGAATAGAACCCGTGATCTTAAATAATGTGGCTCTAATCAGTGCGTAGAGGAATAAAACGTCTCAGTGTTTTGTTTGCTTTAGTTGTTCGAAACTCCTGGGAGATCTTTGACCTCAACAACCGAATATTGTATTAATCTGTCATTCATTCATTTCAATCGTATGTTTATTACATGATGATTAACATCCTAGCTGTATTCCGCACTTTTCTTAAAAACGTAGGGGTTATCAAACACTTTACAGAGATCTAATAATTTTTTTCATGACGATTAAACTATTTTTCCCGATTCCCATAACAGTTTACGAGTCTAGTCTACACAACCAGTGACACATAATTAACTTATATTTTTCAATAACTCTTTATTTTCTTATAGTATAAAAATATATCAGCACTTCTGAATAAAATAAACAAATATGGAAAAATATTTTTAAAGTCACGTTTTGTGAGGACTATGTAAATACAAAATGTTTTCAATTTGTTTTAATCTGACTATAAAATATGACAATCTTTATCACGTCAAGGCTTTAAAAAAGCAGTAGGAATAGATTAGTAAAGATATTATTGTTTTGGTTAATAGCCTAGCCACTATAATAAAGTCCTAAGTCAAAGGAGGCACAAAGGTAGTACATCTCATTCCTCGTTACCGAGTCCATCTGAAGTTTCGTATTATGGTCATATTATATTCACTCAAGTATGTCATTTAATATTTTCTTTTAACAAAACCTTCCTTTTGAAAGGATAAGAGGAGGTATTATAAGCTTCCAGTTTATGTCTTTCTTGTGTTGTTCACTCATTCATATCTCATTAGGGTGTAGATTTTAGAAATATTCTAAAGATTTTAGAAACGCATTTTTTGTTCGAATGAAGTTGTGCTATTTTGTTGTTTACGTTATTGCTGTTGTTAACACAAACGTTTTCACAGACAAATAGTCAGCTAGCAAAGTAGATGGTAGAAATATGAATTAAAAATTATCACAAATATTAAGATAGTCTTCATAAGACAACTACAAGAATAAGTGAAGGAAATATGCAAAAGGGAGAAATAACAACAGAATACGAACTCGACCAAAACATGAATTGAATATTTTTTCTTTTAATCAATTGCAAACAAATTTAACTTCAATTTTTATCAACGATTTAAACTGCTTGAATAGTAAAATTTACTTTAAAATCCATAAAAATCACAGATTGCAAGTATCTTGATCATTGGCAGCAGTAATTTTTCTATGTGCATTACTAATGTATTTTAGGCAATAAATTAGAGTTATGTATCACCCATGACATAACGACCCTTTCAACCAAAACGTTTGATACTTTGATGTTGCTAAGGCAGGTAAGTCAATAAACATAAGCAGTTCTACGATGTCAATGATGAACGTCAAAAACCTAACATGCGTCTGGGAAGAAAGTTGGCTGAAGCCGCTCTCGAATACTCGTCAAGCACCGATTCAATGTGATGCAATTGAAAGTTCTCTCCACTCCACGCTGAACTGTCTGGAAGCTGAAATCGGTTAAACTTATAACGATGTTAAAAGTAGAGTTAGCTCAAGGTATTTTATACTAAAGTAAGTAGAGTTTCCTGGATCTTCGGCTAAGGAGATTTCATTTAAAAGTTGTGTAACTTGTAACCACCCAGACTTATGACTTGTGATGCACGATTTGTTTTCAAGGTGTAAAGTCAAGTTGGATGTCTTGTGGTAAACTCATAGTTACTTATAGTTTAAGGTGTAATAAATAGTGCCAACTATTAAGAAATATTTTATTTACAAAACATGTAACCAAGACTTTAGTTTCATAAAAATCTGTTTGAGATTTATATTTTATATAATTGGAAACATTTATTGATATATTAGTACACTTGCACTGTTCGTTTTTCGAAACATGTATTATAAAAATTGATGAATCATTAATCACACCATGTTGTACGTCGTCTTAAGTTTTACAACTTTAATCCACTTCTTTCCGGTTCAACCTAATTGATAGTTGATGTTGATACAAATTGACTGGATAGCCGAGTGGATAAAGCGCTCACCTCATAACCTGAGGGTCGCCGGTTCGATTCCTGACAGGATCGAAACTGGGTCCACTTGCCATTTGTCATTGGGCTATGAATTAATGATGCTATCTAACAAAAGGTCGCCGTTAGATAGTAACAAGACCCGAGTTTGGAACGTTCCCGATCAAAACGTTAAAAAATGCCACTGGCGTAGAAAGACACAAGAGACACAACCTTAGAAAATATCGGCCAGAAATATGTACCATAAATAAAACTTTCCTGAAATGCTATTTATTAGGCAAAATAAAACTCTATATGCAACTAACGGAATGGATAAACCGTTGGACAGTATTAAACGAGTCACGTGACCAACGCGAGTACCGTCGGGCTGACAGTCGCCAAGACAAGGCTGTATATAATCCTGTCCTCTTCAGTCAGAATGTGAGATGAGGTTTTTGCTCGCTCACCGCCCCTTGTTCTACCTGTATATTATTTTTCTCTTCATAAATGCTTTTCAATTTACCTCGCACAATACTGTTACCTAATTGACAATGGGAGAACATTTATTTTAAAAAATAAACATGGAAAGTAAAAACTATGTATATTAGAACCGAGTGGATTTCACTAGCCCCTAGGCCGTTGTTTCCCGTGAAGATAAACTCACTTCCGCTGATTCTCGATTAAAGGTAAATTCTTTACTCTCTCATTCTGTTGTAATACAAAAAATGCTCCTAATAATACAAAGATTTGTTCTCATTTTTATGGTTACGATTAGTATGAGAGTGAAATAAAATTGTTATCGCAATACAACTGTTGCTAAAAACATATACATTTAGCATGTTATTCATATAAATATAAATTTTCGTTATACTCCTTCAAAAACAGATGTTTTTAATGCATGTTTTACGGACCTAAATACACTCTTTTTATTCCTAGGAATTAAAAGCTGATGTACTCGATACCAGCTGACTCTTTATAATCCTAGGACTATAAAAGTCAAAAAGTGCCGAGTACGTCGTAATAATCGAACAATATTCATTCGATTACAAATAATCGAAACATTCATCGTTATTATCGAAACATTCATTGTTGTCAGTTTAATCAATTTGTGAAACTCGCTCATTTCACCAATCGATTATTACATGCGTTCAATACGTCGATAGTTGTTCAATGTTGTCAGTCTACCCTAACACAAATGAAACAGACAATCAGCTGATTGCTTCAAATAGCAAGAACAAGACGGTGGCATCTTTTGAAGGCATCTTTAAGGGTAAACAAGCTGTGACATTTTGGTCTTCTTAAGTAGTTTACGTATTGTATTGAGCAATATAACGAAAAATATAGTTCATCACACGGACCTAAAGCTGCTTTTCGTTACTTGGTCATTTTTCAACCTCGGCTTACAGCCTCGGTTGTAAAACTTGACCTTGTACGAAAAGCGTCACTTTAGGTCCTTGTAATGAAATATACTATTTTGAAAAGGAAAGCCAAACATTTAAAAATGCAAAATAACTGTATGAATCTGTTTAATTTCCTTTTGGTTTATAAACCACAAACATAATACTGTACAGTTTTAATACAGAGCCTATAAAGCAATAAATATGACATTCGCATTTCCCTGCTTTAATTATTTTTATTGATAGAGGCAAATATGCATACTTCAGGTTGACTCGTGGCAATAATTTGATTCTTTATTGAATTATAAACAATTTACTTAGGAGATAAAAAAATCAGCAAGAACAATGAACAGTAAAAGAAACATTGAAATCAATCCATTACGTCTTTTGGGGAAGGTGATTCTAACGTCAGTAGACAAAAGATCATTAATCTTGATCCTGCGTTGCCAGACCAACGTGCTTCTGAATCTAATCCATCACGTTAGGAGAATGAAATCAAACAATCTACTTACGAAAATAAACAAAAACAGTTTTTACAATTATAGTTCTAAGGTCAACGTGTATTGATCTCGAGTAAAAACTATTCATACATTGTTCTCGGCCTGATAACTAAAAAAAAACTAAATAGAGTAATATGATTTGTTCACAAAGAATAGAATGGTATCCGTATCGGGGATGGTAATTATATTTTAAAACAAATATCTCTTAAATGGCACGAATTAAAATGATGAACAATGTTTGTTTCCAAAAGAGTTATCTAACAACGTTAATAATTTAACAATAGGGTGTACAACTTAACTGTGCCACCATTGGTATCTTCGAATCTATAGGATTACATTGGGAAGCATTACATTGGGGACTTCACCTACTTTTTTAAGGCATTCGAATATATGAATGAAATTTTCTTTCAAATGGCTCCCAATTTCCAATATGATGGACAACTTTAATTTTTCAAATTTAAAACAAAATCAAACTTTAATGGCTTATATCTTCTTAACCGATTTATTAATAACAAATTAAATAGTAGAAAGTTCTTAAATTTATAATGTAGATTCTAAATATGCATGCCAATATCAAGTATCTAAATAAAGGGAGTTCCATAAGAAATATCGAAGTTGTCTACCATATTGGAAAATGGGGGCAATTTACATGAAAATACAATTCATATTTTTTTCTGTCTTAAAAATAGGTGGAGTCCCCCATTTTAAGTTTTTCTGAAACAATTAATTTCTGAGATACTGATGGTGGCACAGTTAAATTGGACACTCTGTATAACAAATTGATCATTGTACAATAAAATAGCATATTTACCGCATTCTCTTTATAGTAAATGGCAAAAGTAGGGGTTTCGGTATTGAAGTACGAGCATAATCTCTTTAAAACTATTTGAAGACATAACACTTAGCTTTAATGTTACGTAGAATCAAAGTATAGCAGGAGAAATCCAATTTAAGTGAGTTAACAATTTTGCCCAAGTGCAAAGTGATCCCAGCTTACGCAACAACTGACAACTGATTAGCTCTCGAGTCGTTACTTCGAGTTAACATTTCCTAGAACTGACTGACGAACTTAAAGAGTGGTGAACTTTTAATGAATAGCCCTCAGGTCGAGTCGAGCCGAGGGAAGAGGGAAGATCAACTCCTTCAACGCAACTCTTCCAACTCATCCACGAGATACGCTGGCTGGAGAAACTTTCTCACCTGAATGTTTTCAAGAGTACGTGCGAATCCATTGATAAAAGTAAATAAAGAGCAAGAGTTATTCTTATGATTGCATTTTTTTATTTGTACCTTTTTGCAAATTAAATATAACCGTTAACATCGCAATGAAAATTATCAAATCTGTCATTGTTATGATGTACGTAATATGTTTATTACTTTGCAACATAAAATAATTCATAAGTTTTTTCAATGGTAAAAAGGGGTTTTCAATAAAAATTAAAAATCTTGTTGTCTACAGCACCGACTTATTATTTAGTGAATTAAATAAATGTTGCTTGTCAGTAAATGATGATGAAAGAATAAAATATATTAGGAGATATTCAGCGGTATTACCGTTGGGTGTACTCTCTATAAATGAAACACAATTAAATGCTAGAAAAGTAATTACTCGTCGTTCATCAAATTACGAAACTACTAATTAAACTATACTGTTGTTCTACTCGCGGAAAGTGAACGTTACTCATGGAAACGAAAATATACCACTTTTTTATACCTCCCCTAATTAGTGTTTTTCTAACAATAATACTTAATTAACAAGGACTTTTATGATTATAGAAAACTAGTAAATAATTATATTTTTATTTAGATTTTTGCGGACATTTACCATCACTGATTAGTAAAAGACAAGTTTCACTAATCAAAATATAAATCACCATGACCAATAATGATTTTCAAACAAAGAATATTAAATAATTGTGATCCAAATGTTTTTGTTAAAAAAATCGAAAGAATATGTCATACAAAAATAACGATCGTATAACAGTATGCGACAAGTTCGTTATGTCTACGCTTGATTAGGGCCTTAGAGGTAACGAGAAATCTAATACCAAGCAAGATACGGCGTATAATTATGTCCAGACAACCAACCCTTAAAATGCTAAGTCTTCGTCCTTCATCCCTCTATAATGAGGCCGTTGGTCTGCGGTGCTGCGTTCTGCTGAAGGGGAGGAACTTAAGCTTCTTATATCCCAAAGGGAAGAATAAAACACTTTATTGTGCATAATTCTTATATAATTAACATAATTGGGCTCTTAGAAATTGATACCGTTTGCTCTGCTTCCCGGCTTCAGCTAGGATAATAGAATAATTGTTGTACTAGACAAAATAAATTAGTTTTAGTATTGAAGTTATTTGCTGCGCATAAGTTTTCATTCGTTGCAATTTAGGTTAAAGGTATGTTTAATCACTGTTTTCATGGAATTATTGTAGTATAATTCGTTAAACCTTGTTTACAGGGCACTTAGCTTTACCAACAAACTTCAAAATATTGTTTAATAGTTTTCATTTATGTTTAATTAGGATGCGTTTGTATTTTTGAAATTCATAATAGCGAAGGATTTGTAATTGTTATTTAATTCTATGGACTTTTCCATTCGCTTCCAGTGTTTAAACTACACTACATTTCAAGAGGTATTGAAACTCCTCTCGTTTTCAAGTGACCTTACTTAAAGTTACATTAACCTACTTATTTCTATTTTACCTACATTTTTTGGTTTTTTTATTTATTTAAATTTTTTTAAATTGTGAATAAAAAACAAAAAACGTAGGTTATATTGAAATAAGTAGGTTAATGTAACTTTAAAAAGGGTCACTTGTAAACGAGAGAAGTTTCAATACCTCTCGAAACGTAGTCTAGTTTAAAACCCTATAATCTAATAGAAAACTCCAAAAAAATAAATAATAACAAAGTACGCATTTAATCATATTCGTAATGATGAAATATCAGTCGTATTTCAGTTTTTCTTCACAGTTTAAAACTAAATTAATTACATCATACAGTAGCGACGAAAGGGATATTACGTAAACGCAGATATGAATGTTAATGTGTTTCTCTACAAAGAAAGGGTCAGCATCACAGAAGTGCCTCAGAGCAAAACTCGAAACAGGTCCGGTAAGCCACGTTTTTCACGTTAGAACAACAAACCATTGTTGGGGGTTACCGAGTGAAAACGTGCGCTGCGGACCGGACAAACCTTCGTTATGCCTTCCTTCTAAGCTGAGACACATTTGGTAACGCTTACGTACTTAAAGCTTTAGTTAAACATATAATTTTTTTTACAGGAGTGATTATTTTTATGTAGAACCAACCGTCAAAGTATTTTTTTTGCAGCTGACAATAATCACAGATACCATTTTAGAATATGTGATGACATTTTTAGCTCGGCAGTAATGTTTCGTTTTGAAAAAGTTTAAGTTACTTTGATCTGCATTAAAAAAATACACTCTTTATAAAATATCGTTCCTAACGTACTGTCATGTAATATGGAATAGAATATCATACAATTAATTAAGATTACCGTATGTAAATCAAGACCGTTGAAAACGTTTGCTATTTTTTTTACTATAAGATTTTTTTGTAGGAGTAACCTTTCTTTTAGTAAGTAAGAAATTAAATGTAAAAAAATACCTACAAGTCTAAATTTAATTTGTCATTTCACCCAAGTAAGTAAAAACCAAGGTGACTTTTCACTCTTGATTCCCCTTTGCGGTTTTAAATTTTTTACAATATGGATAAGTATGTACACGCATTACATATTATGACTTAACACTGCACGGTCCACTACATTTCCTTTGTTAAATTATTGAAATAGTATACACAATTAAAAATAAGACAGAAGAGAAAACACTACTGTATACTGTGGTAACATCCTTTTAGAACCATTTCACTCTTATCTCTTTACTTTACGACGAGTACTTTTGCAAATACCTCTTGCACAAAGAAGAATTTTAAAAAGTTAAATTTAAAATTGTCTGCATCAAAATGCATTTGGGTTATTTAAAACGATGATGATACGATGCATACTCCAGGTATAAAACAGTAGGAGAAACAATTGGTTGACATTTCTTTGGAGGGAAGGCAGTGCAAATATCAATAGTCGCGGCTGCCATCAATCTTGATCGCGGGCCCGTGACGCCGATGTGTCTCTGTCTCCTCGCCGCACGAGGAATTCCGACTTAAAACATTTGATTTTTTATTCCGTCTCGTCTACAAAACGTCTCTGGAATTGCATTAGGGCTATTTCGGTTATCTATTTTAGAATACGGTTGCTAGTCAGGGTGATTCTATTTGCCTTCAGGGAAGAATAGGGGTTTTTAAGGAAATGGTCGTCTTTGAGTTGTTCTTTATCTTCAACTAACTGACAACCTTGGATTTTTTGGGAGATTCTTTTCTTATTAATGGATTAGTAAGTGCACATTCTAATCTTATCCAACGGAATTATTTCAAAAGATGACCTTCTGTTTTAGATAAACAAATCAAACCAAGAACACTTAAAAAAACCATGACACGAGTCCCTTTAAAGGGTCTTGTAGCGCAGTGCCAAAAGACACCTAAGCATCATCATGGGACATATTATAAAATTCCAAGCTTTAATTTGGCATAAAGATAAAGTTAAAAATCTTTGACATTTATTTTTGGCTGGTTAACTACACAACTTTCTTTAAACATGTGTTAATTGATTTTCATATTGTTTTTTGTTGGATTTTCTAGTGTTTGTGAACATATAAACAAAAACACGAACAGAAAATTTATTTTAAGTAAATATTACTGCTGACACAAAAAATTACTAAAAGCTTCATTTAGAACTTTTAATTCAACTCAAACAACCAATAATGCTATTTACATAGATAAAATGTATTTACTTAATTAAATAGTTAGTTATTGATGGAATATTTCATGAAAGGTTATGTTCATTGTACATATATCAATTCGCAAACACAAAAATTAAATGTTGATGAGTAGTAATTACAAAATAAAAACTTGTTAACAATTTGTTCTCTTGAAATCTGCAATATTCTTATATATTTTAAATGCGTTTTATTCAACAACAATAGGATAAGGAAACTGATTAATTGCGGAGTTTGAATACGACGTCGCAGAGCAACACGAGATTTATGATTGTCAACCGTTGTTGGCTTATCCTCTAAATACATGCAACCTCGTTGATTTTTCATAGTGGCTGGATAAACTTTTCAACATCAAAGACCTTTCCATCATCATGCTTATATAATAGTTTGAGATTAGCAAAAAAATAGTAGACCTTTAAATACTTGGTACTTAAATCAATAGAAAATGTGTTGCAAAATGCTACTTGAGTTATATGAAATATTCAAATTTTGTATGAATCTGGATTGAAAAACCTTTAGGTGTCATATTAATAGTGTTATCTGCATGAGCTATTACCTACCAGTAGTAAACCTATCACTGAATTCAATTTTGTTAAGATATATTGTTCTATATGACAGAATACTTAAAATTAACCAAGAATTCCTATTAATTGCTTAACAGGAGTGTTTTTTTATTCTCTGTACTTACTTTCTGAAAGCAAGGACAAATAATTATATCTTATCCAATCATATTCACCTGATACATGAATGATGACAAAAATATTCCGACAAAGTGCAACATTTAAGTGTGAAATCCCACAGGAAGAGTAAAATGGAAATCGCATTCAAGGCTTGAGGCAATAAACAAGGCCTGAGGCGACCGCGAGTTGTGTCAACTTCCAAACGAATTGCCTTCCGCAAAACCAGAACTTTGTTTGGACCTCACCTCATTCTACATCGGCTCTTTTGTTTACATAAAAAGTTTAAACCTGTGACGCTAAAGAATGTGAAACAATTTATATTTTTAAATTTAAAAATTGTGTGATTTTTCTCTAATTTAACTTAAATGTACTTCGTGTGATTTTTGGTGCTTTTAAGTTTTTTTTAACTTATTTAATTGAATTATTCTCAAATTTTTCTACGAAAGAGGAAGATATTCTTTAATTTCGATTTTTACTCTAAAAGAGACTGAAAGGTCTGACAACAATAACATTGAGCTTGTCTTTGTTAGGATACTATTCAGGTGCATTAACATAAACGTACTTTTACCTAAATAAGCGTTCCCATTGAACTGTAAAGAAGTTAATTTGTGGACCTTTGCTGGATTTCATTTGTATTTTTATATGTCATAATAATTTGTTGTACTGCATCACTGTTACAATACTTAAAAATAAAATTAAAACTCTCAATATTTAGGAAACGTTTATGCTGTTATAGTTTAAAATAAACTCAAAGTCATTTCCTAAATGCTAACATTGAAGACTTAAAACAATGATCCCAACCGATTGTAAATAGCGTTGTTTAGATGTTTTAGTCTTTAACTTAAGTCACAGAGCCAACTGTCCATCTTAAACCAGTGCAGATAAATCGTTGGCATCAGATGCGTCATTGCGCTACTGATGGTATTTGTGCCAGCAAAGTATAATTTATTTTAAGGCATCAAATGAGAGCAAACCCATAAATGATAAAATGTCAAGTATACAATCTGGCGTAATAGTCATCAACATAATTTCCTTAACTGTGTTGATTTTAGATGTGTAAGAATCTATGATAAATGTACACCTGGTTTTATGTTAACAGGGATTAGAAGTAATCCCCTGCTTTTTATGAAAAAACAAACAAATAAAATTCTCTCTAAAGTAAGATTCTTCGAAAGGGGACAGTATCTAGTTAATTTATAATCAAGTCTATAATTCAATAAAGCAATAGTCTTGGGAGCAAAGGTGGATTGCAAAGGAAGCGGTAATAGAGTTACTTGCTGCAATAGTATTTAGTTAAGAGGATTAGTAGTTACTCACTTGCTATTTTTTCTCACATTGTTCTACTTTAAGTTATAGATAAAGTTCAATAAAACAACATAATAAGCAGGTTTTCAGCTTTTTACTAATTACCACTTGAATAATAAAAATCGTACATTTTTCTAATTCGTACACGATATCTAATGATGCACTACGTTCTTTTCTTATTACTAGAATAAACCTAGAAACTAGAATAAAACTAGAATGCCACAATTAGCAACAATAACCCTAGATGTTTTCTCTCGATAAGTATTGAATTCAAAACACCCAAACACACTGCGATTTAAGCTTGTCAATCTCAGTTGGCATCGATATTTGATGCGTAATTCGCAAAAACAACTCCCTGAAGGGCTTGTTAATTCAAGTAGTGCTCGGCTCCGGCCCGCAGTTCATAATCCGCGAGCAGCTGACAGCGGCTGGAGTTGATAAAGTTTTTAATGAATCGCTCCAGGCTCCGGGGCTGAGGGGAGCAGGACTAATGTCAAGGATCGTGGCTTTATCGCATTCTGTGATTCATTATCTTTTATTCAAGACTGTACGTATTGTGCGATTTAATATTTTTTATTACTTTAAATTTTGCCGGGTCACTCACCAAAATCAATCAATAGAGCCATAAAATAGAGTGTTTCTTAAGAAAACTCAAAGTTGTCCGCGACATTGGGAAAATGGCGGCCAAATTTTTATATTTCGAAGTGACTTCAAAAAGCAGCGTTCAAAAATAAGGGGAAATCCCCCATAATTTCTTTGCCAGATTTATAATAAACAAGTTAGCCACAGACCTGAGTGGTTCACTTTAGGTAAGACACCCGGTATTTTGCTTTGAATAAAAAACTTAGACGCTAGTAGAGAGTACAGGGAACTATATACACTGATTTACAAGATAGATTATTATCTTTGTTTGGAAATTTTTCACCGGAAGAACTCTTATGAGTGAAGATTTGCAGAGAAATTAGGTTACAATTGGAATTGGAATTACAACTGGAATTGGTATGCTTTTTGCAGAGGAGTGTTTGCAGATACAAATACAATATTGATTTGTATCTGTAATGATTTTATCAAGAGAAGCAAGGTTATTGCCATAATATTCGACAGTGGTCTTCTGCTAGAGGATTGACAATGTTAAATCACGTGAATGTCTCTCCTGTAAATAAAGTTAACTATATGAACTAAGATCAAAATTATAACATATGTGTGTTAAATCCAACTACAAAGCTATATCCAAGCGTTTAATGTGGTACTATTTATGCTTATCTCATAATTATTTTTTAATCGAATATACTTTAAAAAGTAGATTATCCAAAACTTAGGCTAATGCAAATATTATAAAATCATATTTATTTATTTGGTAACCAAAATATCAAAAACATTACCAATAATAGAATTCCTTACTTAATAACGGAATAAGTATTAACATTAATTGTACTTTTTAAGCGAATTAAATGTAAGCTGCTTACGACCCTCCCCCTTTTCTTTAAAACTAAGATCTTAACAATATCTGCCAGCTTAGTTTGTGTTGTTTAGCGTTTTGAGAGGAGGAAACCAGGATCTCAGCAGTGGTCTGATTAAAACTTGGTGTTGTATGTCTTTGAGATTTATTTATGTTGTATATTCAATATGTTTGGATTTGTTATTGTTTTGGTCTTTTTAGAAAAACAAATATAATTATCTTATCTGGAATAAAAATGATTTTTTCTTGGTTTAATTTAATTAATTTGTGCCTCACAAAACGTGGTGGCAGTTCGGTGGTAAATATTTAAATGTTTTTAAACGTTTTCTTTAGATAAATTTGAGTGTTATTCGATTATGTTTGGCAGTTTTTGAGTATTTTGAGAAGTTTTATGATGGCAGTAGTTACTGGAATTTTGGCTCCTATGTGCTTAGAGGGTAATAGGACATTGAACTGGAAAAGGTACAAGCGTAATTTTGAGATTTTTATTCAAGCGTACCATGAAAATAAATCTGATGAAAACAAGATCGCTATGTTGTTACATTCTGGGGGGGAAGAATTATTAGACATTTTTGATTCATTTGACCTAACAGATAGAGAGAGACAAGACTTGGGCTTAGTTCTTAGAAAGTTTGATGAGTTTTTTGTCCCAACTACTAATGTAACATATGAACGCTTTGCATTCTTCACTAGGCGTCAATTAGAAGATGAAACTTTTGAGCAGTTTATGGTTTCGTTGCAGAACTTGAGCAAAACCTGTGACTTTGGGACTTTATGTGATAGTTTAGTTCGAGATATTTTTGTAGTTGGTATTAAAGATAAGTCTCTACAAGAGAAACTGTTAAATATTCGGGTTTGACAAAGAATTCTGCTCTTGTGACCTGCAAGATCTGCAATATCTCCTAGACCCGTGTCTCCACCTCCTGCTGATGCAAGAGACAATCCTCGAAGTCCACAACAAAATAACAACCTCGAAACTGGTTATCGAACAAGATCTGGACGATTGATCAAAACACCACATAAGCTAAACAACTACATTCGTTGAGAGGAAGATGTTGTATGTCTTTGAGATTTATTTATGTTGTATATTCAATTATGTGTTTGGATTTGTTATTGTTTTGGTCTTTTTAGAAAAACAAATATAATTATCTTATCTGGAATAAAAATGATTCTTTCTTGGTTTAATTTAATTAATTTGTGCCTCACAAAACACTTGGTATCCGATTCGCCATCAGGTACCTTAGCGAATATTACTATCGTAATCTGAATAATATATTGATATTAATTAAGTATGAAGATTTTACGATCTGCTCACATGTTGCTGATTGTTTCAATAGTATACGCATTCTTAAGCATCTTCTCTCGGAGATGTTCCCCTTCTATTGCCTACTGAATTTTTTTAATGGGAATACTATTTTCCCAATAATTTAAAAATAATGAAAAACTATACGTTTTTAATACTATAAGCTTAAAATATACTAAACACCTACAATAATTTTTCAATTGATTAGTCTTACACTTTCGTTACACAAGAGCAAAGGTATCATAGAAAAAGAAAAAGCCTAAATAGGAATCCGTCAAAATCGTTTCTACAGACCTCTTAAAGCAATAACAAAGAAGTCGTTAGCTCGAGCATTTCAGCAGCAATAACACTAAACGAAGGGAACATTCAATTCTGGAGAAGTAGCAGCGCAATGATACTCAACTTGTACCGATTTAAAAAGAAAGTTTCAACTATCTGGAGAAAACGCAAGCTTAGAGTTTCAATAATTATAATTTTAACCACTTGATAGATATGCTGACTTTAATCACAGTTTAGAGCTTTAATCAGGCTTAATTTGAGTTCATGAGTAGGTTACAGGCAAATTCAGTATTGATTATAACAATGGAATCGAAGTTTCGATAGTATAAGCCAATCGGTGATACGATATCACATGAAAGAGAAGAAGAAGAACTGGGCGGTGAGAACAAGAAGAAGCGTCTCGGTCGCGCCGGAAGCAGTGTGTCAGACACTTGGACGACTTCCACAAACACTGAGCCGCCGAACTCCTTTGCTTCACCCGTCACGACGCCGCCGCTTCTCTAGCACTTCCTCTTTGTTATCATTCTTTTTATAAGGGGTATGCAATGTAATAGGACTTCAAGTGAGGGTTAAGTAGGTAAGAGATATCTACCTCGGTCAAGAAGCTGTAAGGTATTCAGACACTCTCCATTAACACTGAGTCACTTTAGCTGATTACTGTCGTCGTGATTAGTTCCTTGTTTCACAATTCATTACATTTTCGTTAAAAAAAACTTGGTTTTTAAACCGACGGATTTGGATGTTAGAATTTTCTTTAGTAGTAAAAGGAATATTAAACTTTACTTAAAATCGTGTGAATTTTTTATTTAAAAAATGACTGATATCGTTACTAAAAACTGTATATTCAAGGAAAGTATTTTCACGTGGCTTAAATATTTAAAATTGAGTTTTTTTAATTTTGTTGAATTGTTGTGCTATCTCAAAGTTGAATTTGAGGTTAGCTAGTGTTGTTATCTTAGTCTTTGTTACTCTGATCCCGAATCTCATTTAAGTATCGCAGTTAATAGTTTTTGCTTGTGAAGATTTTTTGGGGAAAAATATTTTTTTCAACACAACTTTATCACCTGACGTAAAAAAGGGAAGAGAGCTTAATACTTCCATCCAATTTCTAAGGAACATATTTTTATTAAATTAAAAATAAGATTTATTTGCCTCTTAAATAAACCTAAAAGCAAAGGGGGGGTCCCTTTTGGGGGGGGACTGTACCCCTTAATACATTTTGTGGGTTAACCTGTTGTTTAACCTTCGATCCAAATTTATTTAGCTTCTATACATTTTTGTACAACTGCACTGAACACGTCAAAATAACATCAATATTTAAAAAAAGATTTTTTCTTTGTGTTGACAAAATTTGAAATATGCAAAATGCCAAAATTTATTCAAGCATTGTTGAAAGAACAAAACCGTCATCGTAGGATGACATGGGATGCGTTGACACCTCGTCACCAACCCCCCCCCCCTCCCCCGTCTGCCTGGGGACCTCAGCGGGGCTTACCGGAAATAGAAACTGTCCCATCGCTTACGATGAGGCTTAGCAGGGGCCCCTCGTGGTGTCAGCAGTCGACGCTCCAACCACTCCACCGTAAAACCTGATGTTACTGTCTGTTTGACTGGAAAATTTTTCCGTATATTTTCATAAATTTAGTTGAAAATAATCAATACAGGTTAAACGTTTTATAAGGTAGAGGCTATATATACATACACGTCAAGTCACGTCCCCATTCGGCCGATTTGGCCGTGTCACGGCCGTGTATGCTCCTCATAGCACTCATAGACGTGACGTGACGTGTATGTGTAGCCGGTTGCATTAGATTACACAGATTCCATTCGCCTCGAAAATGAACATGACGTGGCGTGATATGTATGCATAACCAAACCTTAATGAAAAACTTAAGTGTAGATTTTCTGATTTAGACTATGTCTATTTTCAAATAGTACATCTGCCTTTTGAAACATGCGTTAATTATTAAATTTTGTATATGCAATAAAAAGGAACCTAATACAATAACATTAGCGACTCTAATGCTAATTAAAGATTTGTTTTGATAAATCAAAGCATTCAGCTGACGTACCTCTCTATTTTACTTTTTCTATCACTAATTACGTACTTTGTTAATATTTATAGTGTTTTCTTCAAAGTAGAGTTTTCTTAACCTTATTCAAAACCTTATTTAAAGGTAATACTTAGTAAAACCGTGCAATAATCAGTGATATAAACTAAAATAGTTTGAGCAGTTTTTCTACTGCAATAAAATTAACTTTTACATTTTATGTCTTTCTTAATGCACAAAAATCATTCAAGATTAAAGATTTTTTCATTCCTATAACTTTGATGAAAAATGATTACAAACGTATATTGAATATCATCTTCGTATCACGATTAATAGTACAATTTTTAATAATTCGTCAAGCTTATAAGTTTGGGCACTAGCGACTGACTTCAAAATACTAGTAAAAAGTTAACGCTTAATTTGTTTTATAAAAAAGTGCCGTTTGAAAACACATAATATTTTTCCAGCTCTCTTTTTATTTTAAAAATGAATTTCCAAGAAACCGGATGGTAGAACAGTTCATCAACTAACCTTCAGATAAAGAGATTAGAACCAACCTAATGGACAAATCGGATACCGCATTTAATTAGCAGACCCTGGGAGTGGGTCTCGGTTTGTTGTTACTTCATCTTGTTTAAGTGAAAACGTCCAACCCAGTTTTAATTTTAAAGCGCATAAATCCTAAACGAAATGAGTTATAGCCAATCAGAAATGAAATTATAAATTTAACATAACGAATTATTTATGAAATTCTGGAAAGACATATCTTAGCTCTAATAATGGTCATCGGTACGTAAGTTTAGTTAAAATATCATTTAGTTATTTGATATTGTTATGATAGTTTATTATTTGTATATATATACTAATTTTAATGTAATGTTTCTTACATTAATATTTTTTAAGAGGATAAAGGCTGCTTAGAAATGATTAAAACTGTAACAGAAAACTTATCTTTTTCCTGTGTGTGTTGATCAGTTTTTAACTAGCAAAACTATAAATATCATCACAATTCACTGTAAACTCTATTCCTTAGTGCTCTGAAATAATAATTATCTACAACTATTATGGTATATTAAAGAAAAAAACATTTTTGGCTTACCTGTAAACGACGCAAGAATCGCACCCGTACCTGAAAAACAGAAGTATAATTAAGATAAGGAGACAAAAGGGTAATATACCATATGTGTAATTCATCCACATAAGATAACTTTATTGTTCATAACTTGAATTGAAGCAGTAATAATTCAATACAATATTAAAAATAACCAAAAAAAATTGGAAAATCTAAGCTATTCCAAGAGTTTTCAACAGCCTTTTTTATTTTTAGGTGATGTTTTGTTCCAAAAGTATTTGTCATCTCACTGACCGTCTCTTAAGCGCGTGAATCTTGTCTAACAAAGAGAGGATATCCGCTTGAGTGTTAGTTGGAAACTACTGGTAAAATTTACTGGCAAGGATTACAGTTTTAAACTCACCAGATCCACTTTAACGGTTTCTAAACCTATCGTAGTATTAACCTCAACGCCAAGGATTCTTGTTAAAATTTTAAAAACTAGAAAACAGCGGGAAAATTTTGGATTTTATGTTTGACCTCTAAAATCTGGCGTTAATAACAAATCTAACTCCGTTGGTTGAATTTGGTTACTAAGCTTGTCATTCATTTACCGCCACATGATTAGTTAATTTTCTAATTTTCCGAGTACTGAATAAATAGAAATAACAGTTCTCAAGATTCGTTAATTACCTAATCGTCCAAGTAATGGATAAAATAAAAATAATCCGCCCAAAAGAAAATTAGTTATCTTTATAAGTGTGTGTTGTCAAACAAAACTTCTTCTGAGTAGAGTAATTAAAAGTGGAGTATTACTACTATCGTTTCAGATAGCAAAGCTGTAATATAAATAAAAAGTTAAAGCTTTGGTTAAGAGGTTTTCACAAGATAATGAGCTGGAAACTCAGTTACCCGGATTAGGTGCGACTCTTTTTTGTCCTCCCTCTCGCTTTTTAAATGGCAAAGTCTCCAGTGGCTTGATTTGCATAGTGTAATTCCTCACATAGATTTGTTAAAACACTTCACTATGTTTAATTCTTCAATTTATCAATTCAATTGATTACTGATACCTGTTTGTGAGAAATGTATTCATACATGTTTCATATTACGGCAATATTATTACATTAATGGCGCAAAATCTATTCTTTTTTTAAATTCTACGTAAGTGAAACTTAAAAACTCAAGGGAAGAGTAAACATTACCACATTAAAATACGACAGTGAGTGTAAAACAGTGCTGAATGTAAAGACGTTCTCAAAGGTAATTCTATAAAAAATAATAATATCCAAGGCTTTTAGTGCTTTAACCTTTCTATACACAAAAATAACCTATTACTTGTTTTTATGCCTATGTTTCAATGTTCTTTACGCCAAATGTTTTGATGGCTTTGTTGAGTATAAATTTTTAAAATACTTTAGTTAATTTGTAATTTTCCAACACCTGGCATCATCATAAATTATTTACTTCAAGAAACGTGAAAGCGTAAATAAAAGCTAAGCACCTAAAATCTTACCATCAAGTCAATGAATGTTTTAAGATGCATGAAAAAGTTAGCTGTACAAAAAACAAAAAGTCCATGTGCAAAAAACATACGTTTATCCTATGCTAAAATTATTGAAGGCGCTTTTAAATAATTAATGATAACGACTTACTTTAAACTAATTTATTTATTCAACACACTTTCTATTGACTCGCTCACCACTTCAAGTCAAAAAGTTTACAACTGATGAAAATTTAAAACCCAAACTAATACCACAGGACTTTCGATTTTCTCATAAGTTCGCTGTCAGCAACACAAAACATGAATGGAGCGACTTGACGACTTCTAATGGTTAAATCAAATACTGGCTTAATTAACCCTGCAACCACTTCCGTTCCGACAGCCTTCGCAATTCATTTCGCTTTGAAAGAAATTAATTTAACATCGGTTATTTAGCGAAAAATCCTTCTGATTTGAGAAATTAACCACTGTTATTCTCTACTAAAATCTAAGGATATTTTTATTAGTTGTATGAAACATGGTTACCAATGTCACTGGTCTTAATTATATCTCCCTAATAAAAGGTAAAATATATTTGTATGCAATTTCAAATAAAACCTCCATAGAAAGGGACATCCAATGTAATATATGATTCCAAACAATCTATACCATGTGCAGCGTTTTTTTTCATTACTACTGTGTGTAAATTTATGATCTATTCTGGAATACAAGGTAGGTGGAGTTCTCATATACGTATCCGTTGTTTTATATTTGTCAATAAAACGATATATGTAAAATGGGAAAATAATATCATTATTGCACACTCAATATAAAACATTTTGATGGGACGACCACCACAGAAATAATACCCTATGATTGTATCTACGTAACAACTATTTGTCCCTCTCCCCACATACTGCTCGCTTTTTACTCCTTGTAATGAGTGATTAAAATAATACATTGTCTTCCAGAGGGACAATTTTGAGGGATTATTTTGTGCCCCTGCGGGAGACAAGGTAAGCCAATAAGAATAATACTGAAATGAATAGTTAAAACTAAGCGCCTTTAAATTTTTCATGTATACCCGCTAACATGTAGTGGTTAAACGAATGCAAGCTCTAACAGTTGATAGCAGCATTGGCTTTTAGCGGAAACTGAGGAGAACATACTGAGTATTTATTTATCCGTACAGTAGAAGGAAAAAAATTAGTTGCACATTTTACTTTAATCCCTTAACAACAAATTGTATTTAAATTCTATTCTGCCATCAAAAAAGCAAAATCACGAAGCAACTCAAGGTGTTATTACATTAAATCAATCCCACTTCCCTTTCCAAACGCTCTGTCCTCGCCAATTTTGAAGCGGTTCATGCTAATACGATATGGCCTGGCAGTGTAACTGTTCTCGCAGATTTGCATAATTCCAAGTTAGAGAAGTTACGGTACCTCTGAGCCCGTGCTGTAGATAGCAGACCTTCCCCAAACCCCCCTAACTGGTTTTATGTTTTGGGACTGCAAATTTATATGTATAACTGTTCGATATATTTCCATCGCCATTAGATTATCAATACCGTTTCTTGGTTCTTTTTTCAAGCATAACCATTCAATAGTTTGCCATCGTCGCTAGATTGTCTATACTGTTCCTTTAAATTGATTTCTTACTTATGAAACAATTAAAAAAAATATTTATTAACTTTATTAACAAGTCAACATTTCATGCTATTGACTTTATATTAGCAGTCAAGAGGAAAAATATAGTATAAATTATATCAGAAATTGTATCAGAAATGGCTTTTGCACCTTAATTTCCAACAACAAAAACGATTTTTAGGCCTATATACAATTCATACAAAAGTAAGTTGAAAGTGCAATATTTATTCAAAGACAATATAATTTAAAGTTTTGAAGCACAATTATTCTGTAATTTCTTGTACCATTAATTGTGCGCATAGTACATGTTCTATAAAATTAAAACAAAAAACATAAAATGTACTAAAATCTGTTCTTTGATTTATCACTTATGAGGTTAATTTTAAAGCTAGTTTGGTAAAAAGAAAAAAAACAATGGTACAGTGAAAGGGTATCACTGCTATCAGAACACATTTTGTTTTGATATAAAAATTAATGTATACTAGATTTAACGTAAAAACTTTGAGTGAATGGAATCGTCCGGGAGAGAAGGGTGGAATGCCTATACCCGTATTGGAAGACGTAAAGTGCACTAAAGTGTGCAAACACATATGGAAACATGGAATAAAAATGTTTCAGGATTTGCATGTAGTAAATCTGGATTATCTTCAATCTCTTTGGGAGGGCTGCAAACGCTTTAAGGGGATTGCCTAAGATTGGCTTTGCTTCCTTTATACCGCTCTTATATTTCCGAGACCCCAGTGTGCGATTTCGATATGAAATCTCAGACCTGCGGCCGATAATAGGCTACAAAAAGCTGTTCTAAAACCTTATCGAGTTAACCGAAATATTTCCTCATATTTTCATTTATTCGTTTGCCAGCTTTCAAAATACAGGGAACAGTTGAGAAGTGGCGACATGGTTGTGAAAAAACCAAGTCGCCATGTTAACTCTTTTACTAAATTCCTCATCGTACTTTACTTCATACGGATTTCTAAAACGAACTTACACTTATTAACGTACAAGCATATTAAACCACTATTATAATTTAAACTTACACTTATTAACGTATTTATACCACTATTATAATTTAAAAATAGATCTTAAAATGTTTCACTTTTACTTGTTCACCAATTTTTAATCAAAGGTGTATGTAAGGAGAATATGATTTTTTTACTCATACATTACAGTCAGTTTTGAGGGTGGGAGGAGGAAGAATTTTAATTTAAAAAATGCAATATCGTATAAATGCTGTGCCTTTCTTTGTTTTGAAATGCTATGATGTTTTCTTGATTTACTTTTTTCTCCTTACACGTATCATACTCCTTCTTCGATTAACCTAGTTAAGTTAAAAAAGAGATTGAAACTGCAGAAGAAACACTAAGCTGACTCTAATAATTAGCAGGTGTTGGATTCAAGAAAGTGGACCCTTGCCAAATTTGAGAAGTGCTGGGCTTTGCTTTCCTTTATCTAAACCAATCTCCATTACATCGAGGTAAAATCTAACACAAGAACTACTTATCTCTGTAAAGAAACAAAATCCTTCCTCTCGATACTATTGTTTCACCAACAATAAATAATAAGTAAACAAATAAATAAATGGCTACCCATGCACTTGAGAACAATTTTTAGCAGAGTTGTGGAAGCAACATTTTAATAATTGACTTAAAGGGTTAGCCATATAAAATTTAATGATTTATCTGAATTGTGGGCCCTTCCAGAAGCACTCATGGATAACTGATAGAATTCACACCTGATGGAGAATAATAACAACAGCTTACTACGTACAAGTTTATTGAAGTCAATCCAGTTTACAATATTGGATGCAACCTAAAATTTATCCTGTTTACTAATTAATTGCCTTTGCAGCTCAGTTATATTGTATGTGACTAGTGTAATTATTGATGCAGTTCAGAATTCATATTGATTGTACTGATGTGATAAATGAACTAATATTGTCGGAATTAAAAAACAGTGCTGCCATGGTCTTTTAAAATGAGTCTGCTATTGAATGTGACTAAATTGAACAATAGGTAGGTGGTACAGTTATTTAAAAGGTTATTATTGAGATTCCTGGGGCTTACGCTATATAATTTTATTGAGCTGGCCAGCTATTTAATGCAAAGGGGAAATACTTAATTGTTTATCCAGCTTAAAACTGAGATCAGTATCACAGGGCCGCGGCTGCTGTCATCAATTTAGCAAGCCTGTAGTTGGATTTAATATATTATTATTGAGCGTGCCCAGAGCAAGTTTAAGGAATCTATAATAATTGTTTCACTGGCTAACCACCTCCATCTTTGTTCTAGATTATCTACTTATTATTCCCCCGACTCATTGATAAATGGCAGTGCACTGAAAATTTTAATATTTGAACCAAACTGGATTATTGTGACTATATTCTGTAATTAAATTGGTATTGAACTGCTATATAATATTTTTTTACTCTGAACTCTAAGGCTTTGACTCCATGCAAATTACAATATACTCAGTCATGTTAAATAACAGGTTGCTTGAATTAAAAAATGAGATAATATTAAAAATTGAACATTATTAAATTGGTATCTGAACTTGCTACTTAATAAATTACTGTGATTAACAACTTATTCTGAATACATTATTTTAAAATCTCAAGCACTGGGCATATACTAAAATTAAATAACAAATAACAATAATAAATAAATAGAAAATTACTTACACATACACACATTTGGGGCCCCCACACTCACATTCATATATAGCGGCCGAGAAAATCGCAAACCCGCGACCGTTGCAACACGTGGCCACGCCGACTTCCACCCTTTACAATAAATTATAAATCACAAACTCCGATTCACAAACTTTTCTTTCTGAAGCGCACTTTCGCGTTAAATTTGAAATTCGCTGAATTTGGCAACAGAAATTTATTTCGGGCGGACGACTGTGGCGAACTAATTTGCGTACGTTACGTGAGCGATGCTCAATGTCTCCCGACCGCTTCCTTCTGGCTTCACCGGTGAAATGGGGAGAAAAGACCGTTGCAGTGACTCAGCACGAACTCGCCTGTCCGCAGTTCGTAGTTCGTTTTCTTGGCTTTTGATTGGTCCGCCAGTTTGTTTGAATTTGGCAGGTTGCGGTTGCAAAGATTTGAATTTAAATTTGAATTGGCGCATGTGTTATATTTGATATATTTTATCAAATATCAGCACATCTCTCTACACAAGAACAACCTGGGTAAAAGCTTAAAACTGGAATTTTATGTCATCTTATCACCTCAAGTAGCAGATGTAAGAGAAAAACGTTTATTTTACTATTATTAGAGCATACAGTAACATCTTGAAAAGGAATTTACATTAAATACCTCAAATAAAAAACTCGTTTGAATAATCTCTATTTTATATTTCATTCTTGATTCATTTTATTGAGCATGAACAAAAAAATCAAAATTAATTTTTTTAAAGAATGAATTAAAGCTTTGTTCATAACAAACAAAAATAAACAATCAGTATTCAATTTTTACAAATTCAGTACGGAGAAAGTAAAGTAAGCAAAAAACTAGCTAGTCTGTCTTAACTTAAAACCATTTTGCATATTACGTAATCCAGTTTTATATAAAATTGTTTATAAAAACCATTTATTTTCATTTAAATTATTCTAAATATGAAAAATAAATTAAATATAATAATAATATTAATAACTTTTTTATTTTATAAGTAATTAGAAATTTAAAAACAATTTGTTATTTTTTAACAAAATGCTATTAACATATTTTGTTATTTACAATACAAATAATACTTTGGTGAGAAAAGAATAGTTGAAATGTTTTTTAATCATTGAAGATTAGTAGATATTACATACGAATTACATTATTATATTTCATGTTTTGAAAAAGTATATAATTACTTTCTAGCTAGATTATTTTATATAATTTACAATGAAAAATCTGATATTATAACGAAGATAGCCAGACGTCCCGTTTTTAGCGACATGCCTCGTTGTCCCGACGAACTCTCTCGGGGTGCCTATATGCCCCATTTCGGCATTATTATAAAAAAATACACTTCAAAAATATTTTTGATTTCAACAACTCTAAATAGTCTTTTTGTTCTTTCGTAAATTGGTATTTTATTTCAATTAGTCCCAAACTGAACGTTCACATAGATTTCTTACTAAGTTAAATTGATAAATAAATTTTTACTACACTGAAGTAGAATTATTTTAAAATTAGAACATGTTATGTATGATTTTTATAACAACCTTTTTAAAATAGCTTCATATTCTAATCTGTATGTTAATGCACAATTTTTCGAAATTTGTAGGACAACACCAACTAACTTATTAACTATACGTTGTAAAACAGTCAAGTAAAGAATTAAAATAAAAGGTAAATATCAACAAGAATATCGCATAATGTACACTCTGAGTGTTTTAAAACCCAACCGCTTCTAATTTTTTCACATTTTCCGGGGGAAGACCCCGGCCGGACCCTCTCTTTGTAGGGCCCTCCGAAGGCCTGTATCCCGTTTTGGCTTTTCCAAAATCTGGTCACCTTAACTACTATAACTCACTTTTAAATTTAACTAAATGAAATCGGTTTCTTACGATTCCTAGGTATCTTTAATAGCTTTACATTGTTTTATTAAATGATGTTTCGCCTATGGAAATGTTACATTAGATTTATATATTAAATCGTCGGTTACAACTCCCTTTAAAACATGGAAAAGCTAATATTTTAACCATTTTGTTAGAAATAAAATTGAAATAATTAAACACATGAGGGTTGTTCTTAAAAATGGATTTGTATATTACTAAAAACTTACAAATTAAAAAATAACAAAATCTTTTTTTGAAGCTAGATCCGACTTTAAATCGCAATGTGTTATAAATGTAATCACTCTATTATTAACATTATTTAAAAAAAAACATAATAAAATAAATCAACCATAATTCAGCAACAATTTTAATTGTGCTTGTATATTTCTTACTGAAATATGTTTTAATGATTCTAGTCAGGACAACTTAAATCACGTTTGGCTTGACTTGTATAGAATAAAAATTACAACCCTTTCAAAAGTTTAAATAAATAAAAAGCCAAGTCAATGTATGCGGGTGGCGGTTTAACATAAGATAAATGGGACCCACATTTCACTGGAAACGAGATTAACTAGCTGCCTCTGATGTCTGTCTGTTCACTTATTTTTTTAAGTTTTGAAGTAATAAAAAACAAAATAATCGTTAAATTGTTAAATCTTAAGCCTTTTTGTGTAATTTAAATTAAAAATTTTCTTCATATATCTAAGTTTTGATAAAATAAAATATTTACGACCATATTTTTTTCGGCTAATGAGCCCATTGCGAGGTTCAGTTGACTTTAAATAGAAGTAATTAAAGACTTGTTCGGTAAGTAAATTTTAATTTATGTTATTTCATAAATACCATTACAAGTTCAACGAGATAGATAAAAAAGAGCAATACCACTCTCCTGGTGGTTTTCATTACGATCATTCTCATAAAATGTAAAACGTTTTTAATAATACCACGTATCTTTGTTACGTAAACACTATACCGCTGATTTCATGTGGTACGAAAAAACATTAAACAACAAGCAAAATCTAAAATATATTTAAGACTTTATTTTCGAAACTTAATTTTTAGTCCTATAACCAGATATGGAGAAAGGTACAATTGAATTGTAGTAATACCAACGATCAGTGGCCCAACAGATAAGCAACGAACGGAGACCTAGGTAAGTTTCAAAGAAATCGAAGGTTTAGTCATTGTGTAGTCGTATTATGGTAAGAAAAGTTAATGCATTTAATTCCTCAGTTTATTTGAACTGAAAAGGTTTTAAGAGTTGTTGATTAATCTTACAAAGAGAAAATGAATGACAAGTCTGGTCTAAACAACAACCAACATAAAAACAATACGTCAGTAGCCAAAAATTAATTTATGTTTTTTAGCATTCTATTTCGTATAATTCTTAGAAAACAATTAAAAAACTATTACTCATTAATCAAATTGTAAAAAGTATACTTAATCGACGATTATGTGATTATAAAGTTGAAAGTAATATTGCCTTAAAAATTATAAATGATACATTTCTAAAAAAAATCAGTTTGCAAGAGTCTACAAAAACGAATGTTTATTGATTTCAATCATAATTTACCCTAATTACAATTGGTTTTTACAAAAGGATGAAAAAATACCCCGAGACATTGTTTGTTTAGGGTTTTTTCTTGGAATTATAAAAGTTAAAAACGGACAAAAATAGTAGGAATCATTTGCGGAGACAAGACATATTTAGTGTCTTTCTAAATTACAGTTCCTTTACGAGTACTAATCATGATTTGGCAATTTGTAGGTCGAGTAAAATAACTGAAATACTCAAAAACTAATTTTAATAGTTGTAAATTCCATTTGAAATATAACACTTTTAATTATAGTCAATATAAACCACATACGAACTGAACTCAAAACCGAAGCTCTTTTCAGGATTAGACTTTATAAGGAAAAAGAACTTTCAGTAAGGCCGACGCACTTGAAAGTTAGCGAGCCCTGGTGTATAGGAGATATGCGAGTGCCATTTATCTTGAGTTAAACCACCGCCACATTCATTGACTGAACTGAGCAACAGGGAGTTGTGGCCAAAAGCAATGATTTTTTTAATTCCACTCACAGTACTGTATATATATTCTTAATGTTTATTTAGAGTAATGTATGTGAGTAAAGAAAGAAAGAAAGAAATAATTTAAGGCATGTTAAATAATAAATAAATTTGATGGCGCATTTACCTAAAACAGTAAAGAAGATATATCATTGACTAAACGACTGACTCAAAAACTACAATACTTCTGACCGTGAAACTCGGCACAAATATTATTTTAAGGGCTTAAGATGCTGAATGTAAGTGTATTTTGTAATAGTTCTCTCTAAAACAAAAGCATAGTAGATAATAACATTCAAGAGGGTGGTTATTTTGAGTCTTTAAGCTTGATATTAAAATACCATAAATAATTTAGTTGGACCCATGAAATATTATAAACCGGTAAAAATATACAAATTAAATTAACTAAACAAATTTGAGCAAATGAATACTATAGTAATATACTATGTAATAGTCAAATATTTGTCACAGACATCATTAACTTTGGATAAATAAGTCTTACTTATCAAAACTCAAAGCTGACATACTAAGGCAGGGCCCAAACCTAAAAACTTTTTCACTTGCGGTTTTTTGTATACACGCAATTAATAAAATTTCGATCAAATTTTCAATTCAATTTTTCTGGTTAATAATATTTTTACTTCCTTAAATATAAAATAGAATGAATAAGCTTTAGGATACTTATATTATGATGAAGTTTGAACACAGTTAAAAAGTAATCGAACACAGAGATATGTCCGTCTATTTATTGGGATTACTAATGGCATAAAATAAAATATGGCCGAATGTCACTTAAATCATGCCACGGTATAGATAGTGTCTTAACGTTAAGCCACAGTGTCATCCAGTTATTGCCAAGAAAGCATAACAAATTTGTTTAGTAAATTAAAGAGTAATTTAACCTTATTTGTTTCAGTACGTATTAATTAAACCTAAATTGAAAACCTTTGGCAGAATTAGATTAAATCAAAAAACTGTTTTATTTATAAAAATAAATAGTGAAAATATCTCGAAGTCTGCGTCTGGGAGCTTATTTAAAAAAGCAGAGACTTCTTCTTCACGCTTAAACAGAGATAATTGAGTCTGAAAACGCCGCTCCCTGGCAAGTATTATTGAATTAATTCAGACCTCTCACCAAAGCTGAAAGCCCCAACTGTCCCTGGCCATTCAGATAAACACAGCTGACTGGTTGATAATAATTTCGTGAGAGAACCCAGTTTTTCCAGACTCGGAATAAAAAATGTGGATTTTTCAAAGCTAAACCAAGAAACGTATGATGAATTTCTTAAAATATAATGATTAGAATGGTTTTTAGATGAATTTTAGTTATCATATTTAGGATTTTTCACAGAGATTTTGACTCTTTTCTGTTTGATTTTTTGTTTTTCTTACAAATTTTGGATTTGATTGAAATAGCTGATTTTTATCTCTTATTATTTCATTAATGGTGGTAAAACTATCTTAACTTCCCTTCGTTTATAAATTCAATTTTCATTTAATTTAAATATAAAAACCATAAATATGTTAAAATAATACTTATCCAACTAGGATTATGAAATGTAATTTTTTAGTTGATATTGTAAAATGTCAATATATTGTTATATGTTATAAGCAAATGATGTTTGGTCGACTCGCGACAATGTACAAGACGCTTCAGGTGAAAATGGAAAATTGCCAAAACTGTGACATTTTACTGTCCTCCTTTAACTCCCCCCTCAGAAAAAAATCTCTTAAATCTGTGAAAATTACTGTAACTTATTGAAAAATACTCATTAGATCTACGTTACAAAATGAAATCTGTTATATTTGTCATTGTGAACGACATCACTTCAATACGCATAAAATATAACAGAAATGTCATCATTTAAACAGTAATTTTGTGTTAATTGTGGAATTATTTTTTATCTGAGACCAATCATTATATTTAAGAGAGAGAAAAAATATGAGGAAAGAATATTTAACTCATGTAACTGGCGAAAATAATTCTTTAGCGTCATTAATTTTTCGGGAAATCTAATTTAATGCACTATTTTATAGTGCGTTCAAATACGTTGTAATGGAGCAATATTAATATCAGCCCTAAGCTACTATTACAATATATATTCTCGGTATGAATTTTCGCAATTTCCATTATGGTAACCAATTAAGCGCAGGAAACTTCTTTAAAACTCCTGCTAACATTATGAGGGCAAAACATGTGAGAATAACTAAATGGAAACTTGAGAGGTGAGAGAGAGGGATGCTCACGCACTTCGTGGGATCATCTTTATGTGAAAAGGATATTCCTCTCCGCAAAAATGCTGGTTGGAGAAGCTAGCATTTGTTCCTAAGTACAACTGTTTTAGTAACAAAACAACTGTCACTTGATTTATTTATTTGTTAAAAAATTAAATGACTATTATAAAACAACAAATATCTGTTCCCATATAGTGTTATTTTTTTTTAATATGTTTAGAACACATATATGCAGCAGAATTTTCAATGATCCCTTTTCCTACAAAACTATAAAACTTTGTTTATAAAAAGACTAACCAAAAGAATATTCTTTTGTTAATGTCCATAAATATCTTTGGAAATATATACATCAAATAACTTTAATGCGCTTAACAAAAATTTTAAGTTGTGTTTAACTATAAAAATAAGTTAAAAGGTACATTCAATAGTTTTTTCACTAAGGAAAAGGTTCATGTAGCCTAAGTATAACAAATTATAACTTCAACATTAACATCATAGGGTATGAAAACAAACCACAACAACCACCATGTAATTCGAAGTGAGAAGTTCCATTGAAGTGAGGTGTAAAGCGAATAGAACTCAAATACCAAGCCGGACCACATCGTATTGGGGCGGATAATTGTGACCTAATTTTGTGAACATGTTGGAATTGCAATAATGGCTTCAACCGTTATAACCGAAGTTCAGTAGTTTCGCAAGTATAAAGAGGGGTTCCAACCGAAATTACTATTCAAATTACTGTTTCACATTATGAAAATTATAAAAATTACGTAATACAGAGGAGGTTTTAAAGTGAAATTACGTTTTTTTTTATTTTTTGACGTTTCAACCACAAAAGTTAAGTCGAGGTTAATGTAAAACCTAGGAATCACCCAAAGAATACCTAAAAACCTATCACTGATTTAAATAGTAGTCTGGAGGGTATTTTATAAATGAGAAATTAATTTTGACAGGATCAAGCTGCTCACGTCAACTAAAACATAAAATAGTTATTTTTTTGCTGTTTATACAATTAAATACTATGCATTTTTTTACTATATGTGTTTTTAATAGCGAAACTTACATCAAACAACGGGCACTAAAAGCAAACATATTTTCAGGATTAACGGTGACATAACAAGTGTTAAAAGGCGGAAAAGCTAAGAACGTGAACGTTCCAGATGGACTTCTCTCTATATCCGTCAAGAAGACGGTTGACACTAAAACGCCTCAGAAATAACTGGGGATTTGAACCCGTTTAAAACTACCACCCAGCGACCATACAGTACAAATAGACGGACCACATGAGGTGCGACTTAAAGCCTAAATTTGCTTCTAGTCCCTATATGCATGAAACAAACTGCGTAAAAAAATAAAATATGGTATCAAATTAAAGGTCTGAATCTCAGAATTACTATAGTACCAAATATAAATAGTTTACCGGTAGTTAACACATCATAAAACTGATAACCTAGAAGCTTGTCCTGACATTTTTTTAGAGAAACTGCCACCACGGAATGCACCTGTAACCTTCTTGTGATGTGTAAACTACTTCTAAACCATTTATAATTGGTACCATAGTAATTATGAGATTCAGACCCTTAATTTGAAACCATATTTGTATTTTTGTAGTCGACTATATTTTTGTAAACAGGATTTAAGATTGACTTTGTTTTTATGCAGGCGCTGCACGGATAAACTCTCCCACAGTAAATAAGTTATCAACTAAACTACAGAAATTGTTTTTATATGATTTAAAAAATTCAACTACAACATCTTCCACCGGTTTTATTTTACTTGACCAACAAACAAGAAAAGTAGCAGCCGACTAGTTTTTCCATGTCAAGTTCAATAAAACCTTGTGACTGTAATGCAAGTAAGACAGGCATGCACCGTCTATTTGTACTATATGGTCGCTGCTACTACCTCTCTGCATGTCTGAATAGTTTTATAATTTTAACGCTGTTAAACTTCCTAGCCTACATAGTCTGCAGTAACATTTGAAAATCAGGTCTCCGTAGATTACAACAAACCTGTGAGTAAGTACGGGCCAGTAATAATTAACAGTTATTTTCTGTGCAAACAAGACCAAAAGGATATAAATAGATTTACGGAATTATGTACACATTTGTAAATGTGATGTGTTGATTCAATAGAGAGTGATACTTCATAACGTTTAACTATACAGTAACACTATTGCTATTGCTTTATAATTGTAACTAACACTAACTAACAATGAAAGTAATTAGAGCAGCAATTCCCTGCAACCGTTTTTTAACTAATCTAAAGAGTCCTGGCGGAAGGGAAACGACAGTGAAGTGGTATTTAGTGCCTTAATCGACTCGGGGCTCCAAGTGCGGAATCGCGTGTTGCCGGCAGTGAGAAGCTCCCCTCTTATTGGTTTACGTTTCCATTTCCGGTTTCTTCGCCGACGAAATTGTTTGTAGTGAGAGTGACACTTTCCTATTGCATGTGACGTCTTAATGCCTAGTTGCCGGATCTAGTTAGGAACAAAAATTGATGTATTAATTTGTGTCCTAACTACTGCCCACAAGATTGTATGTGTATAGGAAGAATCATTTTTTTCAATACCCAAGATTATTCTGTAATTATTTCATCAGGAAAAGTAAATTGGCAATTACTTTTTTATCTGTTTCAGTTACAATACCACTAGATGACATGGTTAATGTGAAATCATAGTTGTGTGTAATACGGAAGTTATTTCTATTTAAATATCAAAAGTTAATATTTCAATTTCAAAGTTAAATCTGCATGTTTACTACACAAAAGAATCATTGAATACACTGAAAGAAATGTGTTCGTCATTATCTCAGGTATTCGTTCAAAATTTTGAACACCACAGAAAATCTACGTTGCCCTAATATCCTATGATATTAATAATTATCTGTAACATGGTATTTTTTTATATTAAAATTTGTCTGAGTTAAAAAAATAGTATATCTTTAAGTACTGAGTGTACTTATGTCAAGCAAGAAAGCAAGTAGCAACAGAAATCCTACTTACTGCACCGCATCCTCAGTGCTAGCAGCTTGAATGTATTCAGAGATTTGCATGTGGTGAATCTTAATGAAACTGAACCATCAGCAACTTGCTTCTGCTTGATGAAGATTTAAAATTTTTATATAAATCTTAGTAATAGTTTTAAAAATGTAAAAATAGAATATGATAAGGGCTCTGCAGCTCTTTATACCAAATATAATTTAATGTTATAGCTCAACACCTCATTACCCCATCTTGAATATAGTCTCTTTCAAATACATTCTTGAAAAAACCTCTACTTTCGTTTAGCTACCTTTTATTTATTTATTTATAGTTACTAACAGCAAATACAAAATATGCTAAATGCCTTTTTTAAACACATTGTTATTTTTGAGTTCAAAAGTTTGTTTTTATATAGGGTATCAAATGATGAGTGCAAAATATTGTTGAAACTGATTTTGAGTACATGAAAGAATTCAATATAAAGACCTCACAGACTTCTCTAATATGAACTTCATATCATGTCGCAATATTCAATTGTAATGACCCAATGTAGAGTTATTAATAACACTTCCCCTATATAGGAGTAATTCAATTAAGTTCAATTTAAATTCTTAAGTTTATACTTTCCTGCAAAGCAAACCACTGAGTTAAAAGCATTGGACTTTACAAAAACCATGATTTATTCTTGACACTATATATGCTCGACTCCACATAAGTTATAGTGGTTGATTTGAGTGAACCGTTGGTAATTGCCCTCTCTACGATTTTATGTCTAACTTAAGATTTTACTACACTACTTGACTAAATTCCCACCGATCAAATATTTTATTTTGCTGATGTTTCCGTCATGCATTAAACATTCATATAACCGGCATGTTGTGGAAAGCACAAAAGGAGGTCATAAACGGCATGTTCTTGAAGCCACAAAAGGAGATCTCCTCTCAGGATGATTTGGGAGTTTGGGTTTGGGTTGAGTGTCAAACTCTATGCTTGCATTTTGCTTTAAAAATGTTGAAAAACCACTAAAAAACATAATAAACATGTTAATCAATCCTGGTTACATTAATTGTTGATCGAAAAATATAAATAAAATACTTATTTTTATATTTTGACAGTCAAACAATATAGATTTTTTACACAAGTGGATTTTGTATAAACTTTTCCTTAGTAATTGTAATGAACCTTACAAAGAACCTTGAATGCAATAACTGACGGTTGAATTGTTTTACGTAATATTTATAAATGGTAAAACATAAGTTCTGAGGTTTTTTGAGAAGACGACCAACTGGACGGCGAAGTTTCCGCAGCGACACGCCGGAGTGACTGGGATTGATGGAGCTGCCGTCTCTTATCGCCCTCTCATTACTTAACATCGTATCTAATGTTTGTTTTACCCTGACAAATTATTATTCAGGATCTCTTTACTTAATGGAACTTAAAATGATATGCGGTAAACGTTCCAGATATAAATTTCTGAAGTGTTGGTATAAATGGTTTGAAAGAAGTTTAAGTAGGTACAAATCAAAAGAAATCATTTGACTTTCAAATTCAATACTAAATGAGACAAATTAATTTAACTAATTTCAACTAAACTCTGAACTTTAACTTTTAAACTTTTGCATGACTAAAATTCTAGTTATAAAAATGTCTTTCATTGTTTTTTGATTTCATATTCATTGTTGGGGATGTGGGTTTATGTTTTGGTTTTGATTTTTGGGGACATTTAATATCTATGATTGGTTAAACCACGTTTCACGACGTTAAGTAATATACGTTCAGGTGGAAGGGAATCTAGAATATACCAAAATTAGTAAATACTCAGACAGCCACGAGAACTTGATCATCCACATTTCCAAATTCTCAGCTCTCATCAATCTTTGCTTGGTTCTGATTTTTTTGTTGGCGTGGCCATGTTGTGATAGGCGAATTCATGCTTCTGTGGATTCTTGTATTTGTTTTAGCATTTAGTGCTTTATATTATTTTATAGTTTTCTGTTTAAGCTTCGTTTTTCGTCCAGGTCCTCCTAGCTACTAATTTTGTTATGTTCTGTTCTAGGTTCATTTCAGCTTGCAAGTAGGAGCAGTAACAATATATTTGAAATTAGAGAATTATATACAGTTTTCAAAATGACAGTAAATTCTCTTAATAACAGAAATTTAGTGATTATTAAGTGAATTTATCTTAAACCAACGAAAATTAACAGTTAAAACAGTAGGTGAGGGATAAATACCCAAAAATATTGTTAACAGCTTGTTAGAATAGTGTATCTAACTTAAGCTGAATGCTTTGACTGAGGCGTTAGCATTTAATCGATGTCTTGTAAAACTATTGTTAGTGTCAATTAAAATCACATATTATTACATCATATAGAGAAGGAATATGATTTGAGAAATGTCCGCCACAATTGTATCTTTTGAGACTTTCTCTTGTAAGATCTCAAACAGTGCAAACACGTTTAAATTATAGTATATAGTTAACAAAAATGCAGACGATTATGATATGAAAATTTTCTTTTTTACAGTATTCTATAGTGTTAGTGTGAATTGTTTTGTAAAACTGAGTTTATAGCGAGATTGTTTTACCTACAGTTATGTTATTGTAATTCCTGCAGTGACAGTTCATAAAGCTTAAAGCAGAAACACTTTACGACTAGTGTCACTCGTTTGTATTAAGTACGTAATCTTAAAATATGAAATTCAAATCATAAATTTGAATTTCAAGCAAAGCGTGAGTGTGTTGAAGATTTTCATGCAATCATTCTGGATTATCCCTCTCGTCCATAGAATGAAGAGTTTGCTTTCAAGAAGTATTGCATAAGCTCTCACCCAACTTTTCCTTTATTCCAAGCATATACCTCCTTCAACATTCAAGTCGGCTGTGTTTATCCCGAGGCCTAAATTTGAAATTTAAATCCTTATATTAAGGTTTTGGAGGGGCTAAAACTAAGACTCTAAGATCTCTAAGCCAAACAAGAGCAGAATTTATTATTTAATTGAGATGTCATATTTATTGGATACGCTTCTAAGTTATGACGGTAGTGGTAAGTTTATTCGTTTTTTAAATTAATAGTCATTATTAGTTAATCTTAATAGACATAATCGTCCAAGTCAAATATTCTTCATTACTACAAGACATAAGTATGTGCATAACTACGTAAGTGCATACCTAAGTCAGCGTCAAAAAACAAAATAAAAACTCGAACAAATGTAATTATGGAAATTTCCTAAAGTAATAGGATTAAATTTTATCAGAACTGATTGCATTTGAAACAAAGAATAGTTAGAATCCATACAATACGCCAACTGCTGTTCTTATGTGGATCTTAAATAGCGGAAAATATTTGTCCTCTAAAACTTAGCGGTTGGTGCAATCTGTCAGTTATTTCTAAAAATGTAATTAATTAATAATGTCTCAAATTAAACTGTATTATTAATTTTACTCCAAAACAAACGAAAGTTCAAATAAAAACGTAAAACAATTGCCATGAGCAAAAGGTTTCTCATTCGATCATTCGTATAAAATGCAAGAGCTTTTAATTACAAATTAGAATAAACTAAAAGCTTTAAACTAAAACACTAAATAAAGAGAATACATTTTCCAGCTGTTAAGATACCATGATTGACATTAAATAGTTAAAAAGTACTGTAAATTTAATAACGAAGGTCTTTTTCAGTTTCAAATTAGATGCATTATATAAAATTTTAATTTCATTTTGTTGTAGCCAACACTAATTACAACACTAAAATAATTGTTTGACCAAAACATAATCATCTGTTATTTTAAAACAGGCCACTAATTTCATAATCAAAATTGAGTGTGTGAATCTAATAAACTTTGAAGGAAGGTTTTCAGAGATAAGTTAATTTACTTTAATCGACCTACCGTTTAATACCGTTACCGGACTAACTTCGTTTTTTAGTTTTATACTAATATAGTTTTAGCGAACAGTGTAAATACTTTAATTAGTTTATTTGGGGAATTACCACGTAAAATAAATTATTTTAAGAACATAATAGTTAATTCTGTATTAAGCACTAATCGTTCTAATAGCGCGATTGTAAACTAATCGTAAAACAGCTGTTTACTGTGGAGCGATCAATAAAGTACTTTACCCTCGGAAGCTAGTTTACTTTTTGATATTAAACATTTTTTCCGTAGCAGTCAATTTTTTAAATCAAACAAGTAATGTTTTCAGACCGAATTCCCAATTTTATGTATACATTTCAAGTACTAACTTTCTCTGTTTAAAAAAATAAAGGATTGTTATGTAGTAACAAGAAACCATAATCTGGAAAAGTAAACGCCTTATTCTTGTTCACTCTGTTTCTCTCACCGGCTTTAGATCAAAGGCAAAACACATAACCACCTGTCGGCTTAGGTTTCTGCACTATCCGATAACATTGGAACATTGTTTGCCTACACCACATCCATCAGTCCAAATTTCATTTTAGTTCACCTCAATAGCTTGTTATTGTTTCATTTAATGGTAGTCGATGGTTGATATAGGATATTAATGGCTTGGAAAATTTAAAGTATCTTAACAAAACGGTCAACTCGTGGTTTTTTTTGTGGAAGCGCTATATTGCAATAAAATCTGCCGGAATAGCAGGATTTTTAACACCCGGTTGTAATGTGCGTTTTAACAGGTAGGAAGCAGTGTTAGAGACTTTTTGAATATTGCGAAAAATGTAAATTTGAAAGTTAGTTATTTGCTTAGTTTTGATAAAGTCCGCAGTAGTGATAAAAATAAAAATTGTGTTACATAGTTGGACATTTTTTTCAATATGTGCGTTATATTTAAAAAAATGACTGAAATTAATTATGAAATGATATCAATATTTTTATTGCGATGACAAAAAATCTTTGTGTTTAGCAATGTTCATACGTGCAGACAATTTCGAATGTAATATATCATAATAATCAAGAGAAATAATTTCAGTACCAAAACCCAGCCAGTTTAGTCAATTTTAACACCAAATTATAAATTTTATATTAAAATATTTGTTTTTAATCAAAGTTTTGAGCGTAAGACTTTATTTTGCTCTTAAAATCTTTATTGTGAACTGTAAGCTGAACAACACAGTCAAAAACAAGGTGAATTTTCTTTTTTAATATGTTCATAAATATAATTTTTTTAATTTTAGGCCTAATAAATCTTTTTGTTATATGAAGATAAGTGTTATTGCTATATGAGATGAAAGGGTTTTTAATACTAAATTAATATTGTAAAAGTTATGGAAGTAATGAATGACCTTCCCCTCAGAATTTATTTTAGCGAATTTCCCCTATAGGGAAGAAGCTATTACCGTAGGTCTCATGGTAAGACCTAAGCCCCAGACCATGATAACTTTTCGTTTCCAACCCCCAGAAGCAAAAAACACCATTCGTTCGAATATATATATATATATATATATATATATATATATATATATATATATATATATGTCTGTTAGCACGATAGCGGCCGTAAAAATGGTCCGATCTTGATGAAATTTGGTACAGACATGTAAAGTGTTAATCGATTGGACGAGTTCGTGAACCAGCCCGATCGGACCACTGGAAGGGGGGTAAAGGGGGATAAACCCCCTCAAAATGGATTTTTGAGCTTTTTACAAGAAAAAATAAAATTTATCAAATGTTTGTTGACATTATTGAATTCAGCTCAAAAAAACAAACGATTTAGTATCTTGAATCACTGCTCTATGTCCATTGGTTACCGAGATATTGAGAGTGGTAACACAGTACGTTATCCCAATTTTAATCGTATGGGAAATAAGTAAAATTCTATATCTCGTTTATTTCTCAACATATCTTGATAAAACTTGGTAATTGGGTTCTTCTAGTTCAGATGTACTAAATATTGAATTAAAACCAACCAGTTTAAACATACCTGTAGCATCAAACCTGCATACTCATTCCCCATGTTAATATTATGGAGCTTACAAAAAACATATCAAATCTCGCTATATTAGATTAAAATATATTGTTTTGCATTTGAAATTCGCTGAGTATGCAGGTCTGCTGCAACGGGGGTATTTTATAATAATCCGTCTGCTGCGTGTGAAAAAATGCCCCGCTGACACAGAAACTAAGAAATAAGTAGTATGTTCCAGCGCTACTACACCAGCCAATCGTCAGCGCAGCAAACAGTTAGTGTATAAGAGGATAAAGTTTGTGGAGATACTTAAATATTTCTGTATGTTATTACAATATCACTTCCATTAGAAAAAAATTTACAACTGAACTGAGTAAATACAACAGCAGTAACAACAGCAGTAGTTCGAATTTCTTCGTCTTTAACAAAGGGAATATTGAATATTGTAAGTTGTTTCGTCTATGGTGGTAATCTTAATTCGACATATTTCAGGTATGAGCCTCAAGTGTAGTCGCATTACTGCCTGTAACTTGATATAGACAATATTTCGCAGCCGATATTGTTGATCTCACAAAACTCCTTTAGCGTATGACAGCTGATATATGAGTTTTCCCCTACTATATTTTTAAAAAAACTTTATTTCTTATGGACGAATCAGTGCCTTAATGTACGAAATGCGATAAAATACATATGAGATGACGTCGATGGACGTGATTTATTCTGGAATGGCTCCAATATTATGATTTTTCATAAAATATTCATACACCCATTTTATTTACTGAAATGTAAGGAATTAATGATTATTAAAATCAAATTTTCGGGTAAGAACGGAATAGTTAAACTATTGGCGAATGTATACAATAGAAACTGGTGAAACGTAGATTTTCTTCACATTAAGCTAAAAGGTTGGAAATGCTCGTGGTGTTTAGGCTCGAAATGTTTAAAATAGTTATGGTGTTCATAATTTAACTAGAAATTGAGATATGGTAAATTAAAGGTAACCAGAACTGTTAGAAAATAATCTTATTCCCACAATTTCTTGATTAAGATGTTATTATCAACTTCCTTGACATTTTTCAGGTAGAGAGGGTACATGGTTAATATTCAATCAATATTTCTTAAGTTCAGGGGAAACTCCTTCTTTCGAAGGTTTATTCATTACGGATTAATTGGGAGATAGTTGTATTTCACACATAATGTAACCACAGGAAATCCCTCTCTCTAATATGAGAGGATTTTATTTTATTTTAATTATTTATATCATAAATACATGAATTAGAATTTTCACTTTTCTTTATATTCCTGATGTGAAATCTGATCCGTCTTACCTCTTTAGGTTTAGTATAGAAAATAAAAAATAAATACAAATTGCTTGGTGCAGGTAAGAAAGCTTGCTAGTATAACCTATATGGTTTTGAAGAATCGGAAGAGCTCAGACTACCTAGTGCATTCAGCCGGCAGAAGATTCAGTACTAATTTATGAGCCAGATATACATCTCGTTTGATCCTCCAACTCCGATGAAGGTTCAATGAACAATAGAGTATGCCAAGCATAGATTATTGCTCTTAAAGTTTCATCGTATAATATTTACTCAAAATATTTTAGATTAACATTTCAGATACTGGAACAGCCGCGGATAATTTGATCAGATGGATCAGCGATGCGGGACAACACGAGGTAAGAGGATCACGGTATTGTCTGACCACGAGGCACAATGGGGACCACCGTCATTATGGTAATATCCATCCACAATACCGGCTTATGAGTAATAACCTATATAACTAGCTTACCATAGATTAATTTCATTAAATTTTTCTTAACAAAGACCTAGTATTATTTTAAAGTAAATATGAGTGTATAATGAGTAACCTTGTGGCCTTGTTTATTTTTTTAAGATCCGTCAATTATTAAAAGCCCAATGACATATTTCAGTTGGGTCAGAATTAATGCGAAAAAAGCTAAAGCCTATGGAACATAAGTTTAAGACGGGGGGAAATTATTTTATCTTTATCTGGTCTTTTTAAAGTTAGCAAGAATTTAAGTCTTCTTAAATGTAACCGAGCTATGTACAGCTCTTTTCCTTACATTATTTAACAATTGGAAAAAAGTGGAAAATTATGGTTGTTTTAAAAATAGAACATATTAAACGGAACTATATTATAAACTTACCAAAGAAGCGAACCAATTGAAAAAATTTTACATCATAAAATCGAAGGAACTAGAAGCTTTGGAACTTTTACAAAAATATTTTCGTACTAAATAATATGTTAATATATTAGTTCTACGATTCATATCTTTACGATTAAACATGAATCGATCTTTACGATTATCAACAACTGCAATGGTAAAAACTTAAACCAAATTTGCCGAATATTTTTCAGGAGCAGCTTAATATGGTAACAGCCTCCGTAATGTGATCAGATGGATCAGCGACGCGGGACACACGAGGCAAGAGGATCACGGTATTGCCTGACCGCGAGGCACAATGGCCACCACCGTCGCGTCGTTATGGTAACGTCCATCCACAATACCGGCTTATAAGTTATTACTAGCTTGCGATGGGTTCATTTCATTTAAATTTAACGATGATCTAGTAGTATTTTAAGGTAAATATGAGTGTAAAACGAGCATGGAGTCTTGTGTCCTCACTGATTCTTTTGTAGTTATGGGATGATGACACCTTGTTTCAAGCAAATAAACGATCACCTTACTTAGCCCTAGGGCCGAACATATTAGGCGCTGTGGCGAAATAGACATGTTTTCGGCCTCGATATGACTTTGTAAAACAGGCGATTACGTCGTAATGTTGTGAGAACAATATTTAATCATTATCCGTCGTTTAAAAGTTGGCAAGAATTAATTTAAGTCTTCCAAATTGTGATTGAGCTTTGTAGGGCTATTTTCCGTACATTTAACAATTGTGATGATATGAAAGAAATTAAGAAAAATTATTTTTTAAATGAAGAACCTTCTTTAAAACGGAACTACACCATAAACTTACCACCTTTTTAAATCAATAAAGCTATTAATTTTCAATAACTTTATGAAATTTTAACAAAAACCTTTTTTACTTTATAATACCTAATTTTAACAAATATGTTTTTACGAAAAAATATGTAATATATAATTAGTTATCCGATTCACATATTTAAGATTAAACATGAATCGATCTTTACGTTTATCAACATCTGCTATGGTGAAAACGGAAAACCAATTATGCCAGAATATGTTAGCTAAACACTATTAGTTCGCCGATTCGCATCTTTACGACTGAACATGAATCGATCTTTACGATTATCGACATCTGCAATGGTGAAAACGGAAAACCAATTATGTCAGATTATGTTAGCTAGACACTATTAGTTCTCCGATTCGCATCTTTACGATTGAACATGATTCGATCTTTACAATTACAATCATCTGCAATTGTGAAAATGGAAAACCAATTTTTACAGAATATTTTCAGGAGCAGCTTAATATGGTAAAAGCCGCGGATAATGTGATCAGATGGATCAGCGATGCGGGACAACACGAGGCTGCGCCGGCGCCGCGGTGTAAGAGGATCACGGTGTTGTCTGACCGCAAGGCACAATGGCCACCGTCGTTATGGTAATGTCCATCCACAATACCGGCTTATAAGTTATTACTAGCTTGCGATAGGTTCATTTCATTTAAATTTAACGATGATCTAGTAGTATTTTAAGGTAAATATGAGTGTAAAACGAGCATTGAGTCTTGTGTCCTCACTGATTCTTTTGTAGTTATGTGATGATGACAACTTGTTTCAAGCAAATAAACGATCACCTGACTTAGCCCTAGGGCCGAAATTATTAGGCGCTGTGGCGAAAAAGACATGTTTTCGGCCTCGATATGACTTTTGTAAAACAGGTGATTGCGTCGTACTGTGGTGAAAAAATATATCATCACTATCCGCCGTTTAAATTTGGCATGAATTTAAGTCTTCCAAATTTTAACCGAGCTTTGTACGGCTCTTTCCCCAACTTTTAACAATCGCAATGATGTAAAAAATTAAAAAACTTATAGGTGTTTTAAATGCAGAACATAATAAACGGAACAAAATTATTAACTTACCAATCAACCGAACTATTTAAATTTAACATTTTGTACACCATGAAATAAAAGAAAGTAGAAGCTATCGAATTTTTACAAAAATATTTCCTTACGAAATAATATGTTAGATATTTTTAGTTCTCCGATTCACATTTGTACGAACACAAACGAACTTTTCATCACACTACGACGAAATCACCTGTTTTACAAACGTCAAACGCGGACCGAAACACACTGTTTGCCGCCACAGGACCGAAAACGTTGGGGTCCCAAGGGCCGAAAGTCAGCTTATAGTTTATTTTGCTTGAAACAACGTCAGAACACCACATAATTATACAGCATTCAATAGGTTCCAAAGAAAAGATAATTGCGAGCGATCATATGATTTTCATAGCTGTGTTTGTTTGAATCATGATAAAGAATCGTCGCTCATAACCTTAAAAAAGTCTTGTTTTCAAGCGAGTCAAATAATAATCTTTTTTTTATTATTTAGGGTAATTTCATTATGTAATGTGGTGAAAAATAGCGTTCGCACCTCGGCCGAAAGGGTTTGGCAGCTCTCGATCGTTTCAAATTCTTGACTTCGTCTCGAATTCGAAACACGATCTCGAGCCTGCAAAACCTCATTTTCGGCCCTTGTTGCGAAATATACTATTACGACTATCAAGATATGCAACAGTAAAAACGGAAAACCAATTTTCCAGAATATTTTTCGGGGCAGCTTAATATGGTAATAGCCTGAGTAATGTGATCAGGTGGATCAGCGACGCGGGACAACACGAGGTAAGAGGATCACGGTATTGTCTGACCGCGAGGCACAATGGCCACCACCGGCGTTATGGTAATATCCATCCACAATACCGGCTTATAAGTTATTACTAGTCAAAAGGATTGATTAATTTGATGTTAGCTTATTCTTACGTTTTCATCTTGCGTAATGCATGGGCGAAAGTGAACTAGGTGACTCACGCAGATCACAAAAAGATACTCATTTGAAGTACACATTGTGACAGTGAGATAAAGTGCTTGTTATGGGCAGGTTTATTTTTTCACTATAAAAATCTGAGAAACTCTTTTACAAACAAAAAAAAACGTAACCTGCTATTTTAATATTTAAGGGAATTATAGTCATACCAATTTCGACTCAGCTTTATAGAAGTACTGTCAGAAAAATTTCTCAACCAAATTATAATAAAACGATTAAACCATGGATAACAATCAAAGGAACAATAAACTAGGCCAAAAATTAGGTCTATTCGACTGAATTACCTAGTAAACCTTATTTCATGCCTGCTGAATTTTATGGACTACTCTTCAAAATTAACTGGTTTAAGAAAAGGAGTAAGATCTTTCCATTTTAGTTTAATTAACGTGTGTATTAACATCTTAAAATAACGACAGAGCAGTCGGGGTCTGAGGAATTCAAAATTACTGAAAAAATGTTAAAGTTTGTTAACAGTGTGAATAAATGAATAAATAAGAAGTACTCCTCAAAAACGTAATTCTGTCTTATTTACCTATAGTACATATAATTACACCAAAAAGTTTTTAATTGAGTAACATTTCATTTTTAACCGAGTAAATTATTTGTTTATAAATAAATTCATGACACTATTCCTTTAGTTTTTAAATTGAACTTAACTAAAGACTTAACAGTTACACACAGTTAGGTTAAGAGATAAACAAATTCAAGATTATTGAATTACAAAATTTTATCTTCATACAGAGAACAAATACGATATGTTGAGCCGAAGGGTCGACGGACTTCGCCAATTTTAATCAGGATAAAGAGTTAAGGGCGGCCCCGATAGGGGAGTAATTGGATGACTGGGATTGGATCGTCGAATCAATCATCCCGGACCCGTGACTCGCAGATGTTCCCGGGACAATCGCGGCAAAAATCAGGGCTGCCAATGTAAATAGCTCTTGCACTTCGAAAAAATCCCTTCTTTATTTTTTTTACTTTTTCTTGTTAAAAGATTAACCTTTAATTAAAAGTACTCATTTCATACGAGCTTAATTTATACGTACTGTAAGAGTTCTTTTATTTATTTATTTTTTACAAAGAATAGAAAACAATTTATATTATATTAACACTAAAGGAGAAATTTTTTCTTCCGATTGTTTATTGTTTAAAATAAATTTTAGCCATACGATTATGTGCAAATATTGTAATGTCTTTCTGTTGAATGGATATTGTTGAATTACAAATAAATATTGGATACAATATCGAATTACAATAAATATTGGATGGTTCTGGATATTCTGGGTTTAATAGAGTCGAACTATTTATTCAATTTGCGTGATATAATAATTCGAATTTAGTCAATACCTAAAACTAAATCCAGCCTAATTGTAAAACTAAATTTTTGATAACAGAGCATTTCAGACCCTTCTAAGGGTTTCTTTAAGATGTGCAATTCACATTTCAGCTATGCCATATTAAACTTACAACAAAGTGCACTGATTGACTATTATTAATCTACACTTAGCCAAACTAGGTTCTAAAAAACAACGTGTGAAAATATAAAGTTTAATAGTAAATCCTTAATTTATAGCTGATAGGTAATTTCCTTTTCCTTTTGCAATTATTAAAATAACAACTAATTAATTTATGTTAATTAATGGATAACAATCATTCATCATCATCATATTTTCAATTCTTTGAAAAAATGAACATTTCATCAGTATGCAGAGTAATAATACAAGATTTTCAACCAAAGGGTAATTATTTTAACTGCTCGGCTTTTTACCTAACATATTTTTAATAGTAAAACAAGTATTATGTTTCAGACAGGGATACTGGTACAGACTAACATTAAAACCAAAAAAAAGGATTACTCAGGTTAAAAAAGACATTACACAGAATCTATTCCTGAAAATATGCAACAAAGAAGTGCTCCGCTCGGCATTGTACAAATCACTGGGAAATCTTCTTCTTAATTAGCAGGTGCGCCGTTTAGAGGGTGGCTCCTGGCCAAATTGCTGAGCGGTCGCGCATTATTTTCTCTCACTTGCCTCTTTGGAAGAGCCAAGACCGTGTGATTGAAGGGTCGGAGCCAACGTATCGGGTTTATCATTTAAGGTCGTTTGGAAATTCATATTTGCATGTATCCAGAAGTGTTTAAAGACTCAAATTAAGGTTTCTTATTATTCGTGGAACGGATTGTCTTGTATGAATATGATTACAGTTTCGGAATAAACAAACATTCCATTTTCAGGCCTGGGTGCTTGATGTAAATTAATTCGCGAAAAATTTTGCTACAATATTAAAATTAACGTCGGCCTACACTTAACAATTCATGGCATGAAAATAAAAAAGCATTCGTTATGCACCGTACCAGAAGGTTAAGGGGATCCGCCACCTTTAAATGGTAATTTTTTTATTTTTTTACATTTTTTGAAAATTTTATTTTTTTGTTCTGCATATTTTTCTGAGTATGTGGGTGAAATTTAAAGAGAAACCGACCATTTTTTTATTAGATAATATTAAAAAATAAAAGTTGTTACAAATCGCTTTTAAGCGTGAGTGAGTACCTACCAAAACATATTAGCCTACTTTAAAGCCCGTTTTCCGCAAGTTCTGTTTTTCCGTGTTTCTTATTACATATGTTTGAATATCTTTTAAAGTATTATAGATATGCCACTCAAATTTTTACCACTTGTTCCTTGTTATATTACTGAGATATTTGGTCATAAGAAATTGTATAGCTCATAAAATAAAATAATTATGAATTTTTTGAATTTTTGTAAAATAAAAGATTTTACTTTTAAAATATAATTGCTTATAACTTTTTTTCTGAAGTGGTATTTTAATTCTAATGACCAAAAAGTTTCTAGGTATTATAAGGATCAAAATAAATCAATAATCATTACAACTGATCAAAAAATAAAAAAGTTATTCAAAGTTTAGCAATGTACCTAAAAACGCTAAAATAAAACGCTAAAAAACTTATATAAAAAAACTGAAAGGTTAAAAATTAAATTTAAAACCTCAAAAGCTCATTAAATAAAGGTCCTAAATATAAAACCTGAATAAAAATCTCTAACTTACAAAATAAAAAAATTACCGTTTAAAGGTGGCGGATCCCCTTAACAGGTGGAGTTAAGATAAACAGAGTAGGGTAGGATTTGACAGTTTTAGATGAATTAGTGTTGTTAAACAAAAAAATACCGCTTTAGTTATATAGAATGTAATGTCACAAAACACACCGTTATAACAGGATGAATGAAAATTAACAGTTCACACTATACTCGTTGAACAGATTAATATAAATTGCGTAACAATTACGATGAAAACGGACTCTATAATAAATATGAGAAAAAAGTAATGCACAATGAATGGAAGACGCTGTGTGCGTTATTAACCGCGAGAGGTATGTTCGAGCACTGCTTTGTTGCCCTTGAAAAAATCCGCGGCCTGTCGGGACGAAAGTGGGGGAATTTAGAGAGTTGACCGTTCAGAATTTTGGCCGCGGAGTCCAAACAGCACCGCTTTAGCTGTATGGAGTGTTTTTTTTTCAATGCAACCCAAAACTTGTTTTTATCAGTGAAGGATTATCCCCCCCCCCCCCCCCCCGAGATCCCCGGATTTGACCAAACTATATAATTTTCTTTGGATACACATAAAAATGAAGGCCTACGAAAACAATATTATAGGATATTCATCAACACAAAACAAATATAACAAATTTAATGCTAGAAATTCAAAGACGTACCTTGCAACACGTGTTCAGGAATTTAATGGAGAGAGCACAACTTTGTACAAATGCTAATGGCGGATTGTTTGAACACAAAATGTAAACTAAACGTGATCAAACTTAAACAATAGGTTGTATAAAATGTAAATATTAACAATTCTCAATTCAAAGTTAAATGTGCATTAATCACTTTTAAAAATGGGTAGCGAAAAAAACCTCTACATTAAAAAGTTATTATCAAATCAAAGTCAATTAACAACTAGTTTAAATATCTAAATCAGCATAAATCTATCAGCTGTAAATCAATTATCACAAGGAAGAATATAATACAGCCAAAAGCCAAGATTCGAGTTGATCTAGTTTGGTATGTAATCAAAATCAAAAAGTTCTTCATTTAAAAATTAAATAAATAACTAACCATAATCATCTGCTAATCAGAAACCATCATTCCTTAACCTAATTATCCTTGATTAACTGATCAACTTTTCTGCACTTTAATGCTCTCGTTGCACGACGTTTCTGAAAGTTAAACTCTAATTACGCCTAATCACTTTATCTTGCCACGAGTCTTTATAATTTCTTAACCATTCTGGGACATCGCAAAAGATTATCACTTTTCAAGTCCCTGTATTTAAGTTAATTGAAAATTTTAGTCTTTCAGAATTTACGTTATATTTTTTTTAAATATGAAATTGTGGGATTTTTGTTTATTCTTGTTTTATTTTCCTCATGAAAACATGCAAACCATACTTCTGCATCAAGTTCTTTACATCAAAACAGTTCTTTGAAATCAAATAGTTATTTAAACGATCTTTTAACATTTTTTTAATAAGCACGTTAATATAGCTAACAACTTGGTATAAGCAGTATGATTGGTATGCAGCAAAATAAATTAAAAAATAAACACTTTAAATATTACTTTTTACGATTAACAAACCTTCAATTACTTACGCAACGTAACAATCTTTTAACGATTTGGCTACGTACCTGCAACGAAAATAAAACTGTACAGTAGCAGAACGCCAAAAAACGTTATCTTTTTCTATCATAAGATAGCAAAAACAAAATCCTAAAACTTATTCGTTAATCGGTTTTCCGATGACGAAAGCCCAATAACCTAGCGGCTTTAGTAAAATATGATCCATATAATTCTTCGAAGCAAGATGATACAAAATATTGTGCAAACCACCCGCACAGAATAAGAGGAGCTCATATAATTATCCGAATACACTATTAGAAAACTGGTCCGGACTGACATTGTTGGTCCCGTCTAGAAAAATATTACATAATAAGGTGGCCTGTAGAAATAATATAGCTCCGTGAATAATTTTAATAGTAGGCTTAACATTATGAGATATTCCATACTCACAAATTCGCCATTTGCAGTATGACATGTAAAACATTTACGCCTTCAGACTGATGTTAAGTATAAATAAACAGTAAATATTCAGTACGTATTCGGTATAAATATTAAAAAAATGTTGTTATAAATACGATTATATGCTCAAATTACGTATTTTGATCAAATATTTACTTCAACACTAGTATTCAACTTAATTTAATTTGCCGTAGGAACTGAAATAAATGAATAATGCTTTATATGCATAATATTCCTGACTGCATTTTCACTAAGCATATACACATCCATAATTTTGGTCTCCCAAATAATCATTGATACAACTTTATAGCCAGGACGAAATAACATAAACTCTTACGAAAATCAGCAGGAAGTACGTACTCACAGCACATCCGTTATCTGTATTCTCAAAATAATGGCAATATAAATCAATTGGAACTTATAATCCCCAACTGTCCGACTTGTTCCTCTCACAAAGTCCCCATTAGAGAGTACACTCAATTAATGGGAGGGCTGATATGCAGAACTGACTTCTCTTCATAATTGAATAACCGTTTACAGACGGCTCGCTGGTCTGGAAATGTCCATCATCTTCCCTAAATTGCATAACGGCGATCTTGTTATTTGTGTATCAATCTGTTTTGAATATGTTACCTCCCCCATAACTCTTTAACAAAACAGTAATGTGTATATGCTCTTAATAGTAGTTTAGATAGTTGAAAACCTTTTCATGTTAAAAATTTACGAAAAATATATGAATAACAGAGCTTAGAATCGTTAGTAAAAATGTACTCGAACATGCTTACCTTCTTCCAACAAAGAAGTTCTACAAAAGAATTAGTCTGCCGAGGCCAAACTGTAACTGTTTCTCCTAAAGCTTCTTCGAAATTGAAAAAAATATTTATTCCTCTCTTAACATGTTTACGTGTAATTCACGTTTAACAGATTTGTTGTATTCAGAAACAAAAACTGATCTCAATTTTAACCTAACTGTTGAACTAAAAAAAATTAACAATTAAACATTTACTGAATTTATTACTTTGATTTAAACTAATTATTTTCATGTGATAAAATAATAATGGAATCCTTTTACATTTTTTCAAACTAAAAAGTTGATTTCGGAAACAACTTACTTTTAACTATGACCTGCAGCAAGTTGAGTGGAATATTTCATTATAAGAATTCTCTACTATTTCAGACAGAATTTCTTAACCAATTTATCAGTGTTAAAAACTGTAATTGCTACAGAATATTTGTTTGGTTATAGAATGTTTGTTTGGTCTATAATTAAAAAATATATTAAATTAAACAACTTACGAGAACACTAAATAGGACAAGTATTCATTGGGAGTGACAACTTTAGGTTTGATTAGCTGACACATTTGTTCAATTACACTAAGTGCACCCTGAGTGCACCCAGTGTACACTGATGTGATATTCTGAGCACATCTGATTCTTCAAAACCGTCATACACGCGATATTTCGCACCTGAAACTAAATTTTTATTTCTTAACCAAGCTAAAGAGGTAAAGATACGACATAGTAACTTTCACACCGATAATATGAAAAGAAGACGGAAGTAATAATTTAAACATTAATATTATAAATATTTCAAAAAAGTTTCATCTAACAAAGAGAGGGATGTATGTCCTGAAGTCACCGTATGTGTGAAATACCACGATTCTCCAATTAATCCGTAATGCCTAAACCTTTGAAAGAAGGGCTTTCTCTTTTACTTAAAGTATATTACACAACATTTTCAACAAATTGTGAAAATAAATGTGTTTGCTGACAATATTTTTTCATCCTTAACTAGTCCGATCTATATTTTGGTTAAATTACTGATCCTCCAATAATTTTTTATGTAATTTTGTTAGTTTTGTATTGAGTGAGTTGCATTGGTTTATCTTTGGAATACTATTATTCTTAACTATTTTAAAATTAGTTTTTATGTTTTGCCGATAGTTTAATACCAATAACAATGTATTTATTTATTCATTAAAAAAAACATTTACAAAAAGACAATAAAAAACCAAAAAAATGTATTTCGTAGAGTATGATAAATTAAATATATATATTAAGATCTTTGAGAGAAGACACGATATTGTACCCATTCCAAAATAATAATAATAATAAAACTCCCATCGACGTCATATCGTATATTTATCTCATTTTATACATAAAGTTACTGATTTGTCCATCAGAAAAAAAAACATTTTCTTAAATGGATAGAAGGGGGTAAGTCATATATCAGCTGTCATACGCTAAAGGAGTTTTGTAAGATCAAAGAGATCGGCTGTGAAAGGCTGGATGTATCGTTTCAGGCAGTAATACGACTACACTTGAGGCCTATAGCTGGGAAAAGTAAATTGAGCTTACGAATGGGGAGAAAACAAATTATGAAATTCCGAAAGGTAATTTTCAAAGTAGGGGCTAGGTATGTGGGGTGGATATTTACTAACTTCTTATGTAAACTTTTATATTTTCTTATGGATGTAATTTTGTGTACTAAGAAACAATAATTTTAAATGTATCTCCAAATGAATGAATCCTTTAATATTAAAAGGTTTAACAATAACAAGTGAAACTCTATTAAACTCGATATATACTCGAAACTATATTAAACTCTATCAGTGATCGATTTCATATTATTTATTTAAGCTAAAACAACCCTGTTATACATAAAACAAAATATTTAAAAAAATCAACAAATACTGGCAAGTGCAAAACCGGATGTGGGTCGTAGATGAAAGTTGAGTTATTTAAATCAGGGATCGCTGGGAAATTTTAAACACATTGGAAGATAATCAAAATGTAAGTTTAAAACCACGTTGATAAGTAATAATAAAAAGACTGGCCGTTCATCAGATGTCTTGGATAGACATATCAATATATTTTTAAGATTGAATTAATATACAGACCCATTATAAAATTCAAATGAAACATCATTTGATTTTTATTTCAGATTGTACCCATTCACTCTGCGAGTCCAAATTCGTCACAAGACGGAAGCAGAAGCGATGCTTCACTCCTCGATTTACGTTTCTATTTCCTTACACAGACGTTCCTATCCGTTGCAACCGAATATTTCAAATAGGATTTAAATATTGAATGGAAAGAAACAACATTGACTAAAAAATTAATGCTTGCTTGAACCAATTGCAGATTGATGATTTCTTCAATTCTTGTAGACTGACTTTCTTGAATTTTAACGAAAATCTATACAGCGTTGAGTTAGAGGAGTCTACCTGGATTTGGTATAAACAATATTTTGGAGATGGCTATCCTAAACCAAACTTAACATCCAAAGTTAACTTTTTTAAACCCAAAATTCAAGTAAAATTATGTTTAAATGTCGATGCGGAACGACTGCCTTTAAACGAATGATTACTACTACGATGTTATAATTGTTGGAAGGTCTAAATATTTCAAATACTGAATCCTACCTTTAATATAATATTCAAAGGTGTAAACTACCCCCCATTATGTAGGGGTGTCATAAGCTATTGCACATGTATCAGCTGTCATGTGATAAAGGAATTCTGAGATCAAAGACTTCGACGTAAAAGGCTGTCTGTATCAAGTTACGGGGACGTAACACGATTCCTCTAACAGGCCCATACCAAGTAGCACCATATTGGGTTAACCTTTGCCGTGGAAAATTACTTCTTCGAATTTCCGGTCTCTGAAAGCTCCATCAGGCAAATCAAAAGTCACTAAAACATTGTGGAAGCATGCAACTCAAGCATCTGCAATTTAGTTTTGACTTTTTTGGCAGATCGAAAAAATAAAGCTGTAAGGAAAATGACAATTCTCTTTTTTTTATTATAAACTAGGATTATGAGCCAACCAATAAAACTGTACCTGAAATCAATAGTGTATTGTTTTATATTTTCAAGGATTGGAGTTCAAATAATATATTGTAATAAAAAGACGTTGTAAATATTGAAATCCAAATTCGCATATTTAATTATAACCTTAAACCACACCGGTATAGTAAACACAATATATTAGATTAACCTTGGAAAGTATTGATTTCAAGAGATGTCAAATATCGAAAGATTTCTTTAAATTACTGCATAATCAATAAATATGTATTTCACATCATACATAATGTATACACATCATACATTTAAAGTGAGACCAAATAAAAATGTTTAAACCAGAAAAAATACAATTAGGTTTCTCTGATTGGAGCTAAAAATTACAAGAGGATTTGTGATTGATAGCTTTGTTCATTAGTTGTATTCAAATTTTAAAAAGAGTACGTGCAGTTTTGAAGGAAGTACCAATGTCTATTGTAGTCAAATTATAGCTGATTATTAGCATTGCCTGAAATTAAATGTTAATCAAGCACTACTTTGCAGGACTTTCGCAGCAGCATCCTCTGTTAGGGATAATGCAATTTCCACCGCTGCTCTGGGTCTATAGGGATGATTTCATCATCAAACGATTATGCAGTTCCCTCGCATGCCGACATTTGACCAGTGTTTTTCATCACTGGGAAAACTGCTAAAATATTGTCGGGTTTTTCTTTACTTACTTAATATGAATATGTTTTATTTCAATAAAAATATATCATAGACAATCAACAAGATTTACGGAGTTCATTTCGAATATTGGTAAAGTTTTAAATACTTTCCCTTACTTGCAAGTGTGATCACGCCACGTATTTACTTATTGTATGTATTTACTTTAATGAAAAATATATAAAAAAAATTAAAAAACTTATTTCCAAGTTTAATTCACTATTTTATACAAAAAGAGCTGTCAAAGTGGCCACAGGATTTAAACTCCGCAAAAGCCTTGACACTAGAAATTTGTAAATATGTTTAGTATCCATACACACACGAACACGATTATTACGCTATACAACTAATTATAAATCATTCATAAGCATTTCCAAAAGTGATAGAAAATATCAGTAAGGTAAAAACCTAATCATAAAAATCGGATCAAGTTTTTATTTGGGGCAACCCATTCCTTTTTACACCTCCTAGGATTTTTCTTATTTAATAAAGCGAAATTGGGGAGTGAACATGAATAAGGAATGCTGGCAATCTGCAGGCAATAGACCAGAAGATGAGGCATGTTTTATTTACAACTCGCCACCTCAGCCGACATGGGACGCTAGATGTGGAGTAACTCCATGAAATAACGGCTCGAATTTAATTAATCTCATGCAAACGCCAAGTGTGAGTAAATTTTTAATTATTTACACCATAATTATGTTTTTCTTCATCAGCTTTATATATAAAAAAACTTCATTAAACCCTAATCTTTTTTTCCTTTCTAAGTACGCAATTTATTTATTTTGTTAGTTAAGTTGGTTTAGAAACGAAGTAGGATTTAATTAAAATATTGAAAAACTACTTTTTTGTTTGGTATTTTATTTATTTTAAACTTGAACAAGGAACACAATATTCTTTTATGACAGCGCACATCAATACATCTACTATCAAAAAAAAAAAAAATAAAATTAAGAAAAATAAAGAAAGAGTTAAGGCTTATTTTAAATATTATTTAAAATATTCACCAACATAAAATTAGATGATTATAAAATATCAATATTTCAGTCCCAAAGTCTTTCATAACAAACTATCACTGAAATTGTCATTTAATCAATCGAGTACGAGTAAAAATTAAATAACTCTCATTAGTTATTTTGTGATTTCCCAAAAATCTTTTTCAATGCTTTACAGATAAAATTTTCATTTGTGTATGTATTCATGAAAACTAACTTTAGTTATTCGACTAACAACTGGAAAATAATTTATGGTATCTCAAATAACAACTCTATTTTTTATAGTTTTATAGAATCAGCATATTATTATCTCAAAACGTGCTAATGAATTATTATGTGTACATTATTATTATTGTTTTAATACATTACAGTTATCACAATGAAGAGTTACTTTTATAAATATTAATAAAATAAAGAGGAACTGAGTACCCTTTTTAAAATACGTTTTATTGAGCAACAAAAGTCGCCTGTTTGGGAAATTCAAGCTAAAAAAACCTAAATTTCTAAATTTAACCTAATAAATAAATATATGCAATACTATTGATATCATATGAATCACTTTTTGCTCTTTTAGTCTGGTTGGTTTTCAGTCTTTTTTATATGAATATTTTATCTGTAATTTTCTTAAATATAGGATTTTTTGAAGGGATGCGGCTATTCAAAACGTTTCTTTGTCTTTCTTTAATTTCTAGAAGGAAAAAACTAAAAAAACTACACCAAAAGAGCAAAAAGTGAAGCAGTCAGTCATATGATATTAATATTATTATATATATTTATTGGGTTAAATTTAGAGCTTGAAAATACCCAAAAAAGGTATTTTTTATGTCATTTTATTGTGTTTATAGCCTCCGGATTACAGGGAATACTAAAGTGGTTTACAGACCTGCTTCTTGTAATCCTTATTGTCGCTAAAGGCAACTAGTTTCGACACCTATATGGTGTCATCTTTAAGGCCGTCCAGGATGTGATGATTAATTCGACGATCTTCAAATGAAGTGAATCATCACATCCTGGACGGCCTTGAAGATGACACCATATAGGTGTCGAAACTAGTTGCCTTTAGCGACAATAAGGATTACAAGAAGCAGGTCTGTAAACCACTTTAGTATTTTTTATGTCGCTCAATAAAACATATATAAAAAGAGTACTCAATTCCTCTTTATATTATTAATAATTGTTTTCTATTTATATTCACCTGTTTTCTGTTTTGAACCAATTTAACTCTTAAACGAATTCAACTTTCAATATTAAAAATACCTCTCATCACTTCCGCGGGCGAGTCGCAGTTGTGCGGACAAACGTCACCGGGCACAAACACAAAGCCCGGCATGGTCGCCGGATTTCTCGTTGTGCGATAATAAAATTTCTGCCAGAGACTGAGCTTAACGGGATAATTCGATTAGTTGACCGTCCTCGGAGCGCAAGGGGCATATGTCGATGTCGATGTCGATGTCGCTTCCTATGATGAATTCTGTCGACGTCGGTGTAAACTCGTTTTATAGTTTGCATTATTTATAAATTGAATCGTGTTTGTTAATTCACCCTTAAATAACTGGAAAATCACAGTATTATGACAATCTTGCCAATGTTTTAGCAGATCGTTGATTTTTGAAAAAAAATGTTATGTCTACTCATTGAAAATTCCGTATTGGCATATAAAATCGATAATAATTTTTGGGCAATGCACGTATTTTGGTCAAAGAAATTACAATATGCAAGCAGAATAGTGTGTTTCCACACATGACTTGTTACAGGTACTCGACGAAAAGGTTGTTTATAAAAAAAGGACACTTGATCTAAAACTGTGCCAATAAATTATAACTTAGCCATCTTAAAAAGATGAATATTGCCCCTGAACTGATGTAGACAATAATAGTGGTTTATTTACCTTCGTCATACTGTTCTGGTAATGGGTCTATTGTGACCTAGAGTTCGATGCGAAAAAGGCATCGAAACCTAGGTCGCAAAAGACCCATTACCAGAACTGTATGACGAAGGTAATTAAACCACTATTATAATAAATTATAGCATAGCCTGTTTCGAAAATGTTAAACCCAGTTATAAAATTAAATGTAACGCTGTATTGTCATTTCTTTCGTGACAGAGACAATAAATAACAATAATAACCTCCAAGAGATGGACAGATTTTATTAGAAGTATGAGCATAATGAAGGTATAAGCGAATGTTATTACGGTGGCTCCAAAAATCACATATTGAAAAAACCGAATATTTACTACCATTAGCTTCATCGGACACAAAGTTAAAAAAATGGAATCTTGTACTTCACGGACATTCAACACCGTACGGATGGGTCAAGTAACCAGCTCGAAGAGACCGGAAGAAAACAAAAGAGAGAAGGAAAGATGAAAGATCCACTCGCTCTTTGGCGCGGTTCCATCCCCGCCTGTACGGCTCGCACCTAGCTGGATAATTAATCCGGACTCGTCGTTCTGCTTTGGGGCTGAAAAAAACTTTTAAATATTAGTATATTTCATTACAAGGACCTAAAGTGACGCTTTTCGTACAAGGTCAAGTTTTACAACCGACGCTGTAAGCCGTGGTTGAAAAATGACCGAGTAACGAAAAGCAGCTTTAGGTCCGTGTGATGAACTATATTTTTCGTTATATTGCTCAATACAATACGTAAACTACTTAAGAAAACCAAAATGTTACAGCTTTTACCTTTAAAGATGCCTTTTCAAAAGATGCCACCGTCTTGTTCTTGCTATTTGAAGCAATCAGCTGATTGTCTGTTTCATTTATGTTAGGGTAGACTGACAACAATGAACAACTATCGACGTATCGAACGCATGTAATAATCGATTGGTGAAATGAGCGAGTTTCACAAATTGATTAAACTGACAACAATGAATGTTTCGATAATAACGATGAATGTTGATTATTTGTAATCGAATGAATATTGTTCGATTATTACGACGTACTCGGCACTTTTTGACTTTTATAGTCCTAGGACTATAAAGAGTCAGCTGGTATCGAGTACATCAGCTTTTAATTCCTAGGAATAAAAAGAGTGTATTTAGGTCCGGAAAACATGCATTAAAAACATCTGTTTTTGAAGCAGTATAACGAAAAATAAATTATACAGAAGATAATTGTTTTGTCAAAACACATAATATACAAACATACAGTGTAACATGTAAAACTACTTTGAATTTAATGTACCATGTGATGCTCTTGCGGAATATGCGTTTCATGAAGTGTTTTAAATACTGTATGATATTTCAAGGATGATTTTTTTACATGATTACTGGAAGCTATAATAGAAAACTCTTTATACAAATTATATTTTTCGTTCTAAAATATTGAACATATTTTTCAATAGATAGCCTAGGACTGTGATATTTCTTAGTCATCGATTTCAGTTCACGTTAGGAGTTGGAGGAATAATCTCAGTTACATCAGTTCTTGAAAATTTTTCTCTTTATTAAGCCAATTCTTCGATTAAAATACACCAAAACACAAAATTTATAATTTCGTTGTGAGTATGTTAAACATTTTATTACTTTAAAACGTTTAAATCCATTATATACTGATTTTATCTTGTCCCTTTGTATATCGAATCTTCTCCACTAAATTAAGCTAAATTATTATAAGCCTTATTCCGCTCGTCAGTGTTGAACACCGTGTCCAGGAAAACTAATAAACTTTTTTTGCTGTTAAATAGTTTAATAAAAAACCTACATAAAATTAATTCTATTTAAAATAAAAATATATTTTAAAATTTTTTAGGTAGGCCTATATGGTTTGCTAATGAACTTCCACATGGTTCCCGTTGGGAAAAATATATATAATTCGCTTATCAAGCTTTTACCACGATAAATGTCTCATATCAGTGGTATTAAAAAGGAGGCGCGAGTTCTTTCTCTGATTCTCACATATAAGAAACTTTTGAATTGTAATCTCGGTTTCCGGCAAAGATCCATTAAAGAATTGGGTCTGGAGACCGAGAAGACCAGCTTAAGGACGTCACATCCGATTCCTTAATTTATATTATGTTTTCAAGATTTAAGGCTAGGATAAAAAACAATGAACCAACTGATATTTACAAATCACATTGAAAGGAATTTTTTAAGTTCAACTTTCAAAGATTATATAGTTATCTTTGAATTGGGTTATGTGCGCCTGAACAAATTATATAAGGCTCTGGGGTCATTCAGTTTTTTGCCCAGTATTTTGGAAATTTAGTATATTAATTACGGCTCTTTTAAATAGCCTTAGTAAAAGATATTTCTTACGATTATCAACTGTATCAATATTAAAATCTTAAAGTTGATTCAAATAGCAAACACAAAAATAAATATTTTAATTTAAAAAGAACAATCTTCAGTGATGATACAAGCCAGGCGCTCGGACACTGCACAACCGACACATTTCACAATTTCAATTACCGTGAGTGGTCTGAGTCTGAGTCGGAACGTTTCCCAGGTGCTCAAAAACTTGCCCCATCTAGCCTCGGTCTCCCCTACAATCGACGGTCCAATAAAAACACCCCCTGCCCGTGTCTCTACCGCCCCTGTAGGACCGTATAGACGACTGCCTTGACTTCTCGATTTGAGATATCAATTTGTTACATTTTTTTATTTTAATTTGTTTTAAATTCATCGTTGGTGATGGCGAGTTTGTGTTTCCATGTTGGATTTTAGGGACATTTGCCATTTTTTACTAATGGGTGATGGAAAAAGTCTGCAAAAATGAAAACTAAGACATTAAGTATCTGCGTTTCCTACTGAGGTTTTTTAGAAAAAAAAGATTTACCATTTGTTTTATGTAAGTAAAAGTGTTTCTATTGACAAGAAGCGCATATTTTCTGTTTGATGAAGTTAGAAAGGCAATTGTGAAACTAAAAAGATCTGGCTATATGTTAGGAAATGGGACCTGAGGACAAAATTTAAGAAGTGATGATGGATCATAAAATTCGAATAGCACGTCTGCGGTTCCGAATAAGAAGGAATGAAGTTGGACTTTACAAATTTATTTTCGTACCGAAGTCTTAAAAGAGGTCAGTTACCTTTCCTAAATATAATTTGCTTACAGCACCGATTAATATTTTTCATCCCGTGAAATTTTCATCACAATTATAATTCCGCTTTAAGAAGTGGGTTAAAATTCAGGGCAACGATTACATGAACAGGTTACGAAGATGTTATCCACTTAATCAGTAGCTTATTTTGCGGGCTCCAAGTTGTCCATTTAAATGTGGCATATCTTAAAATATAAATATAAACAATATCGTTATTAAAATAAAAATAAAAAATATCTTTATTAAAAAGTTCATATTGAATACTGACTGTATCTACTTGCAATAGCGTTACAAGGGATTATGTGCCTAATCTGCTGGATTAGTCGGAGATATAGTCTCTCTTGTCAGCTAAGAGTTAAGCCTCGTTTAATGACTGATTTAGGGGACGATAACTGAAAACTGGGATGAGAATAGCAAAAATTATAATACATAAGTATCAGTAATTTGGACAAATGGAGGGGTTTATTTATTTTTTAGAGCTTGGGTTTACTTTTTAATCTAACATTTTCCCTATCTACATAGAAAATAGTATGGCAATCAGTATGGTAACGGTATGGCAACAGTATGGCAATTAAATATATTATTCATCCATCAGAAGAGTAAACAGTATTTTAGGTCCCTTAAAAGCGCTGATGTGCGGTGTGGATGTTTTACCTCCATCCCGTAAATAAAAAAATATTCTTTTACTACACCTAATTTGTGCAAATAAGTCCTCTTATGATTATGATGTAGCAAAAATCAGATACAAGTTTTAAGACAAATACATATTGGTATCAAAAATATAACGTGTCTTCAATATATGTTTGCCGTGAATGTAATATACAAGCTGAAAAGAAAAACATACGTAGGTTCGAAGATTTCATCGTATGTACGTCCTAACTCAATTGAAGCAGTGCTCCATCGAGTTGGTTACTGCCGGAAATGTACAGCAGGACTCAGTCATCGAGTTACGACGCCATTTCCTCAGACAAATGCGTCTAGTGAATAAACATGTGCGTGAGAGATCCGATTGGCGCGTTCATCGTTCATCTTCCACGTCTGCAAATGTACTTCACTTCAGGTGCGAGAATATGTCGCGAATCAATTTTTAAATACAAATGCTTGTTGGTAATATTGTTAAAGGTATTGAAAACAAAGAAAACACTGTGGTTTTTTAAATAGGAAATTTGTTCCAATAATTACCATTATTACATTGGTATCAATCAAGTATGTTGTTTTAGTTTTTATGGAGGATTTCTATGCAGTGAATTGGTCAACGATGGAGCTGGAAGTATGAATGTATGAAAGTATTGATTAGTTTTAGAATAATAATGTATGATATAGTCCTTCAGGTTTAATTCATAACTTTGAATTTTGATGTGGCTTGAACGAACATGTCATGTAATTTATAAAACAATTTCTGATAAATAAACGCATAAATAATAATGAATCAAATACTAATAAATTTTTTTAAATAAAATCTCATCAACAACTTCAAAAGAAGATCAAAATATCGAACTCTTTTAAAGTTGTTTTTTGTTATTACACCATATAGTCTAGAACCCTATTGTAGTACTGTACATTAAATATGGATTTATTTACTATTTTCAACTATGCAGGAAAATCTTACAAATTACATGGATTAGATATATCACTCATTTGATATCCTGGAAGAGAAAAGAAAATTGTCTTATGCTACTCAAAGTTATCGGCTTCTTTCCACGGTTACAGTTAGGGAATAGTTCCAAAAAAATACTCGAAAACCGTACCAACACGTCCAATTTTTCCTGCTGTTGACTATCAATGATAAGATTATATATTTCTCTGATTTTTTTAATGTAAATAAGAACACTTGCAGTTTAACTGCTTTTTAGACATAAATAATCAATTTTGATAGAGATAAATTTGTTTAGTGTTAAATCATATTCGGTAATTGAATACTTATCATTACTGATAAATCACACATTGAATCATACATTAAAAATTAATAAACATAAAATATTACAATCAAGTGCAGTAATCAACGCAAAAGAGACTATTACTAGTAAACATTATGCTGAATGTGAGCTACTTGGTTCGCATCGTTGTCCATTTCTTTCAAGTTATTTCGGTTGACAAGTAAATTATTTTAATGTGAAAGAAGAAACCCGTTCATGTCCGTGCTCAAATATTTAAATAACCGCATAATGGACAATCAATACCGAAGGGTGGAGCAGGATGGTTTCTTTTAGTGGAGCGATAACGCCTAGAACAAAACTCTATGGAACAGCTCAGTTCATGTCATAGACAATAGTTTTATTTCACAACATATTTTTTTCATTTTATTTTTAAATTATTAATGCAACGTTTTTATAATGAAACAAATTATTTCTCCATTTCCTTAAGCCTCTCGCTATTTTTATTTCTAATAAATGCTATACTTAAAAATAGCAATAAAAATTTTTTAACAGTAAAAATAAAATTTCACTGTTAAAAATTTGTTATTGCCATTTTTCAGTAGCCTATAGCATTTATTAGAAATAAAAATTGCGAGAGGTTTAAGAAAATGGAGAAATAATTTGTTTCATTATATACGAGACAGATTTTATAATTTATATAATTTATAATTTTAATTTAAAACGAAGAGAAAACACATTAAGCTTCGATTACACTATAAAAATACCTATTCAAGTTCATAAAGATGCAAAATGACATATTACAATATACTAGCTCCAAACATATTGCAATGTGTAATTTTGAAATGAGCCTTAAAACTTAAGGTAACGCGCGGGTGATAACATTAATTTTAAAATTACAAAAGTTAAAAAAATAACAAATTTTATTTACAAAAATTAAAAACAATGTTATATAATTATTTAATAAGTAATAAACATAGTTTCAAGTCTTTGAAATAAAAGGACTGTTATGACAAGTATTTCTATTTATAAAGACCCTAACCATACACCAAGCCTTATTTATAAATAATTAACCTAAAAGATTACTTTTTTATTTCCAAATAATTTCTCTTCTCACCGGTGTACCAGGAGAGGCAACAAGGGAGGGCATTGATACAAACTCATGCTGTATGAATGATGAACACAACATTGGGAATGTAGCAGTGCGTTGCGAGAGATGAGAAATATTTTATTTATATCTGAGACGGACCTTCTCACAAGCGCGGACAAACTTGTCCGTCTACTTAGACTTGATCTGCCATGTTAAATGTAGGTCGTACAAATATTTAATACATCTGAAACCTGACAGCTCTTCATTGCTACTAGTAATCAACAATTAAGCCTACAAGATCCTGACTCAAAGAGGTATTCGGCACATAGTTAATAGGTTTATTAATTCGTCGATGCAGTAATTATTTAATTTTTAAATTTTCAGACATTTCGGTTGGCTAACAAAGGTGACTAAAAAGCAAGGCTAACTGAGAAAAGGAACAGAGATATACACATTTCATATTTGAAATAGATGTTGCTTCTTGATGTTATTTCTATCACTAATATTCGCTAACATTGAAATTTCTTAGAAATACTTTGCGTTAAATTATTACATCGCCAATTTGGTTAACTAATTGCTAAACTCACTCAATTTTATGCTACAGTAGGATATTATGGTTAATATGTTGCTGACTTGCACTTTGTTCCTAATCCGTAAAGGTAATTTCAAACCCTAAAAACGAAATATGTAGAAATAATCAAAATTTTTAAGCAATACATAATTAACTTAAATAGAATTTAAGAGAAAATCTCTGCTTGTATACCATTGTTGGTATTTTAAATAAAGAATACAGCCGTTCAACGATGATTAAGAAACTTTTACAGAAATTCACACAGTGTCAAATGTCGAGTTGGTGAAACACCTACAACACAAACTTTGTTTCACGGTATTTGTCTCATATGTTATAAACACGATTCCATTAAAATATGACGGACGTGACACAACACCCCCGCGACGCCCCAAGGCACGGTCAACACCGTTTCACGTTTTCATTTTATTTTAGTCCTGCTGCAGCTTACGTTGTAATACCTGGTTCTGGAAACACAAATTGCATTTGTGTTTACGTGCATGCCTTCTATTTTTGATTGACATAGACATTCGTGTTATAGAGATTGTACATTAATAGTTTAATTATAAATATATATCAAATTCATAAGGAACTTTGGGTAGAAAGTGATTTTTAATAAAATGATACCTACCAACCGGAAGCAGAGTTTAAAAAGAGTTAATCGAGTAATTTATTTGTTTGTATGCGTTGTAAGGTTGTATACGATAGCTATTTAATCCATCCGTCGCATCGCGTCGAATAAAACCCAGTTAACAATTTAAAAGCTACATTAATTGAGTAGAGCTTTAGAGCTTCCTTGCTCGCGGCGAATAACCTTACTGTTTCGCAATTTTAGCCATGTAAAATTCGAACTTTATCAATCGCTCAATATTTTTGCTTATACGTAGTCTCCTCTACACTAAATTAAATAGGTGTAAAAATAACCATTACAAGAGATAAATATAAAACCAAATTGGTTACACCATTATTAGCTTAACAATTTAGACATCCCTAAGACAAATAAGGCATCATAACGGCAACAGTAGTACCCTTACTTGAAGTAAAGCTTGAATGATTATCTCCAACACCCTTTGTTTTACAACAACGTATCAATTTGATAAATTAAGAACACAAATCCCCTCGTGGGGCCGAAGTATCATTAGTTATCGAGACTAATGTGCGTGCAACGTATCAATACCGCAACACTGGGGTAAAACATGGCGGCGAATTGAAATAAATTAATGGCGGGGGTTGCGCTGAGTCCGCAACGTCATCTGTCTACAGGGATACGTGTTGATGTGACTGATAGGGGTGGGGGATGGTGGATTTTTTTATAACGTAGGGTTAAGTGGATTTACGTTTTTCTGTTATATTTTTCTAGATATGTTTTTTCGATTCTACTAAGGGAAAACGTTTTCATATTACTATGTAAAATAACTGTATTTTCAATTTTGAAGCCTCTGAATCGTACAATATAACCTCAATATAAAGATCCTCATTAACAAATCCCTTAATATAACACATTTTAAAAAATCCACTAGAATCCCCATAAAATGTAAATTGACCTCGACATTATATATTCCTGAATATAACATATTTTTTTATTCAGTGTCATAATATTCATTATATCAAGGTTATACTGTACATGATGGGAGTTTCTTTACCTATACATGGTACAATGCACCTACAAAATTGAAGCGATTAAAAATCGTGTTGTAAAAAGAGGTTTAAAAACTGCTTGAGAGTAATAAGTAGTACCACAAGATTTGTTTTCTTTTATATTTCTGGGGATTGTATATTCTCGGGAATCAACTCATTTTGGCATCAGTAAACATTGAATTAATTATTCACAAAACTGTAATACATTATCATTTTATTTGTTTCAAATTGATATCATAAGGAACATTAAATTGTACGTAGTACTTAACCTCACAATAGACATGTTTTGCGGGTAAAATTAACTTTCCACTTACTAAAGTTAATCTTTCCACAATAAACACTTGCAACTGTCAACGCATATCTATTCGTAGAAGTAATGTGACCCAATTATCCAAATCCCAAAATATGTTTCCGAAATATTAATCATTAATTTTATGTTCCGGAAGCAAACAGATACCGAATCATCTGCACTGTTGGCATTATGACTGAGGCAATAAATTAACATATCGCTTGCTCTGGGGATCCCATAACATTACCCCGACAGCAGATACACAGACAGACAGACAGACAGACGGGCGTCGGGGGACGACTTGTTGCATTCAAGACAGCAGACAGCTCGGTGAGCGACATCTGGTAAAAAGAGTGATTACAGGAACACTTGTATACTAAATATAAGTGCAGTTTCGTAAAGGAGTTTTCAATTATTTGTTTGGATAACATAAAAACATTTTCAGCAAGACTATCCCTGTATTTTACCTTCTATTTGTATTTATAATGCTTTTAAATATGGCTGAAAAAACTCAAAACAGGTTTTCATATTTACTACACTTTTTACTTACTATGTTTTCTTACTATTATGTATGAGAATATTTTAAATATACCCTTATAAATATGCGATCCCTGTTAAGATAGCAAATGTGTGGCTCGGTTGGCAGGAGGGTCAACCTAAAGTAGACAATGGTCGGCTTGGGTAGAAGCTGACGTTCGGTGCGTGTAGTAATTTTATGGACACGCGTATATTTTGTTTATTTTCTCAAAATTATATGTGTGATGTCTGAAAAGTAAAAAAAATTCGAATTATCTGCATTGGTGACAATAGGACTGAGGTGGATAAACTATCGCATAGCTAGTTCTGGGGAAAGCTAGGCATAGCTCAATCAGTGAACACAGACTGGCAGCGCCGGGAGACAACTTGTTGCATTCAAGACAGCAGAAACACGGACAGGCTGGCACCGGGGGGACAACTTGTTGCATTAAAGACAGCAGAAACACAAATAGGCTGGCAACGGCGGGACAACTTGTTGCATTAAAGACAGCAGAAAAACAGACAGACTGGTACCGGGGGGGGGGGGGGGGGGGACAACTTGTTGCATTAAAGACACCAGAAATACAGAGAGACTGGCACCAAGGGACAACTTCTTACATTCAAGACAGCAGAAATACAGACAGACTGGCACCGGGGGACAACTTGTTGCATTTAAGACAGCAGAAACACAGACAGACTGGCAACAGGGGACAACTTGTTGCATTCAATACAGCAGAAACACAGACTGTCACGGGGGGGGTACTTGCATTCAAGACAGCAGACACACAGACAGACCGACACCAGGGGACAAATTGTTGCATTCAAGACAGCAGGAACACAGCAGACTGGCCCCAGGAGTTAATTTCTTGCATTCAAGACAGCAGAAACACAGATAGACTGGCACCGGGGGACATCCTGTTGCATTCAAAGACAAAAGACAGACTGGCAGTGGGGGGAATTTGTCGCTTTCAAGACAACGAACAGAACAAACAGACAGACCTAGGGACAACTTGTTGCATTCAAGACAGTATATACAGGCAGGCTGGCACCGGCACCGGGGAGGGGAGTGGGGGTTAACTCGTTACTCGTTGCATGCAAGACGGCAGACTGGCACAAGGAGACAATTTGCTGTATTCAAGGCAGCAAACACAGGCAGAGTGGTATCGGGGGACAACTTGTAGTGCTAGTACAGTAAGTAACTCTGGAAGAGATATCTAGTATCGAGTTTTTTAATGGATACTTTTCATATAAAAACACAAATAGTGCTAATTTATAAACATGTTTTCAACTACGGACCATTCATGTACCCGAATTTACTTTACAAATGCTTCATGTATGATTTTAAATTATGAATATCAAAGTTAAGCCTAAAATATTTAACAGAAGTTAACAATTTAATTATAATTTTAAAGCAAACATTGTAACAGTTTCAAATAAAAGTTAAAAACTGCGGCAAAATCAATAACGAAAAAGGCAACGCAATAATCATATTTGGTGGTTAAACTTGCATAGAAACCATGGAATCCCCTCTCCAGGGGATGTTCACTAATTAAACGTTCATCCCATATTTTAATACCCCCGTTGCAGCAGACCTGCATACTCAGCGAATTTCAAGTGCAAAAGAACATATTTCAATCCAACATAGCGAGATTTGACATGTTTTTGTAAGCTCCATAAGAATAACATGGGAAATGAGTATGCAGGTTTGCTGCTACAGGTATGTTTAAACTGGTTGGTTTTAATTCAATAATTAGTAGATCTGAACTAGAAGAAGCCATTTACCAAGTTTTATCAAGATATGTAGAGAAATAAGCGAAATATAGAATTTTACTTATTTCCCATAAGGTTAACATTGAGACAACGTACTGTGTTTACCACTTTCAATATCTCGGTAACCAATGGACATAGAGCAGTGATTCAAATTACAAAATTGTTTGTTTTTCTGAGCTGAATGCAATGGTGCCAACAAAAATTTGATAAATTTTATTTTTCTATGTGAAAAACTCAAAAAACCCATTTTTGGGGGGGTTTATCCCCCTTTACCCCCCCTTCCGGTGGTCCGATCGGGCTGGTTTTCGAACTCATCCGAATAATTACTACTTTACACGCCTATGCCAAATTTCATTCCGATCGGACCATTTTTGCGAGCGCTATCGTGCTTACAGACACATATATATATATATATATATATATATATATATAGATATATATATATATAGATATATATATATATATACAAATTTGAACGAATGGTGTTTTTGGTATCTGGGGGCACCAAAACGAAAAGTTATGATGGTCCCGCGCTTACGTCTTACCATGAGACCTACGGTAATAGCTTCTTCCCTATAGGGGAAATTCGCTAAAAGTAAACAAATTTCGAACCATGTATTTTTTACAACAGAACTGAGAAAGATACACTAACACATCGCTATCCCGGCGGAACCCATAACATTACCCCGACAGCAGACACACAGACAGACAGACAGACAGACGGGCGCCGGGGGACGACTTGTTGCATTCAAGACAGCAGACAGCTCGGTGAGCGATGTCAAGTGTAGACTGTTTCACCTGCAGCTTTTCATATGAAATTCGAAAAGAAACCTGAAATGACGATCTCAAAATTTTCTTAGATTAGATAAACGTTTTACATAAATACTTTTACTTCGTAACCTTGTTGACTGATGAAAATGATTAATAGAGGTTCCCATTTAAGATTTTTTTCTTTTCAATATTATGGGGCTCTGGTCGCGAAAAATGTTTTTTATGTACTTGCTTCTCTCGTAAGGCTAATGTTAACCTTCGAATTCGATAGTTCCTCGGTCGTTCATTCAAACGTGGATACTAATCAATAATTCTTTATTTCGCCGTTACTTTCACCAAATTACCATCGATCTGGTTGGTTTCTTCATTTTAGCTTGCCATAGAAAAACTCGTTGTTCTCCAAGAACACATTTACTAGTAGAAACTAGTAGATATTTTCCTTAATTTTGTAATAATTTTATGTAATATTAGTAAATATTTTGAGTACCGTAGAATCAACAAATTCACCCAGTATTTCCCGAACACGGACTTAAACTCTATGCGGTGAATTATTTTCCATATAATAATTATATTGCAATATTCTAAATAGACCTTTTGGAATAAATATATTTGATTTTATTAGTATAAAAAATTTACTTGAATGGAAAAACTAGATAAAAAACTAGGTAAAACTAGATTTTCTTCCAATAATAGAATTAATTACTGCACTCATACACATAGAGTTTGGCCTTACTTCAGGTAAGCTCTGCTCAACTATGAGGCGATACCATAAAACATTAATGTTGCAGTTAGAGATAACTTCGCATAAAATCTGTGTGACATCGACTATGAGAGCACGTGAGGTAATTAAAAGCCAACAAAGTGAATCTAGGATAGTGGCAAGTGGCAACACACTAATTGTGTTTTGCAGTTAAAATTAATTGTAAATATTATTCTTCGCGGTGAGCGAGTAATGGCACAGAGAGTGCCAACGCATATTTTGGTAGACAAATAATAACATTACTACTACCTGCAACAACGTTCGTGTGGACTATAATTTTTGTAGCTGTTCTGGGTGGGTGAATTGTAAAGAAGGTTTTTATGTGCGTTCAACTGAATACCCGTTAGAAATTAGTTCCGGTTCAATAAATAATGTTTATCCATGGTATGAATTATTGGTATCAATTTTGTTGATTTTTTTAATGCAAATACAATTAAGTTGTGAAATCTTTTTTAATTTTAATTTATGTAACCATATTTTAGTTAATGAAAAAATAAATCTATAGGCCTATCCCTCTCAAAATCAAACCTACTAAACCAAAAATATAATATACGCCAAACACAATATATTCTTACAAAATATATTTCACACTTACTTTCAATTCAGTAGAAATAATACCTCAATATTAACGTGTTTTATATTACAATATTTCAATAACTTATATATTTTGAATAATTTTCAATTCAAAGAAATGCTTTTTCATTAACAAAGATAAAAATACAATTTTCAGATTCAGTGAACAGCTTTACAGAAATAATTAAAACCGGTGCTGTTCAAAAGTTTATTATTAATGATTTTATAATTTTATTTGTAATATCTAAATCAATTCCAAAAACATATTACATGTGCAACGTCTTTATTCAACACTAACCGCAAAAAACATTAATGTTATACCCGTATAGTAAGAATATTACTGTACCTGGATTTTAAGCAACCATAAAATCCAAGATTCCTACCTTAATATAAAAATGCTTTTATAACTAAATTTAATAATGAACAATTAACGTTATATTCTTCGAACAATATTGCAAAATATGCAGGTATTGTTAATTTTAAATGTGAAAAACATTCATTGAGCCATTTTAGTTAGTATATTATGCAATTTTTTAATCATCTCAAATTTTATAAATTTTATACTTTTGAATCATCATAGTTTTCGCAAATGTTACTCTTTAACTGCGGGCCAATTTGTTTTGTAAACAACTCGGTATACAATACATAGGCGATACAAAGATTATACGATCTTACGTTTTATTCTGAATCCTACACAATATTTGCTATTATATTTTCTGGCTTCCTGTTAAGTCGTATTAAATCAATTATTTCAAAAATTAAAGAGGATATATCCTTTAAAAGGACTGTCACTATCCAGAGCATCAATTAAAATACAGTAAAACCTTTTTCAAAAACTAAATTAAATAACAGAGCAGCAGAATTATTACAGCTTTCTTCTTTCATAATTTAATCCTTTTTAACAAGATTCAAGCGTAAAATATTTTAATCAAGCCAAGTGAAGGTCGAGCGGGTTCACCCAGTCGCCGCAAGGAAACGAGGGATGAGGTAGCCGCATGGCCCTCGGTCGAGAATGTGCTTTACTGGCCGAGGAATGGCGTGTGAAAAATGTTCAGGAAACAATTTAATTAATACTTAAAATTACTATTTTTTATGAATGGATTGTAATAAATGTCATATAATATTATATTGGTAATAATTGCTTAAAATACAATTAGAGAGGAAAATTATGAGTTTGGAGTTATAACTCGGTGTTGCATTCATTACTGATATTTATTTCCAAATGTATTATGTAGCTATCATTCCACGTTAAAAAATGAAGTTAGCCTGTATAGTTTTGTTTTATTTGTGACTTAATAAACTGAACAATTTTGTCAGTTTTAATGATATTTTTAACTCAAAGCGATTATATTTCATGTTTACTCGACCATCGACATTGAAGTTGCTCGTGTATAACTGTTTGAAAACTAATATTCTTCTTCATAAATAATTATAACTTGTATTTCTATGGATATCCAATGTTTTTACATGTGATTGTAGACTTAATACTTTTTATTATCAAAATGGGACATAGTATCAAAGCTTTTATTTTCAACCTAAAGGGATCTTATTGTATGTAAACATTGAAAACATAGATTACTCTTTATATTCCATGATAATACTTTCTATGAACAAGATTTTAATTCAGATATTACACGTTTATTGTTTTTCCAGCTCTTTCCACTTGAAATATTATTAAATTTTGAGAAAACGTAATAGTCAATAATAACAGCGAATCCTTATTGGCTGTTACTTGTATCATTTCGTTTTTATTTTAGTAAAATACGTATAAACCCAGTTAAAAATTACCGCCACTACTAATTTAAGTCATTGAAATAGGAAATTGTTTCTAGATCATTGTCAGTTAACATCGACTCCACATGTTCAAACATATGACTGTTCCAATATCGGGAATTATTTGCCCACGGCGGCGTTCGATTACTAGGACATTGTATTAAATTAGAATTTCCCAATTTCAGATAACGCTCGCTTCCACAACACGGAAAATGAAATATCTTTCGTTCACTATTTGATTAAATCTCCAATATTCGTTCACAGGTTCGTGAGGAATTTAATTTTTAATGTTACAGTATTTAGATAAATGTAGCATCGATAATATTGCTTAGTGATATTTATGTTATACTGATAATAATGATATTAGTATTTCAATTATGCCTCTTAACTTCTGCATCAAAACGAATAAATTATCATCTTACAGTAAGATCGTGTCAGATTTGTGGTAATATCAGTTATAAATCTTACATTTTTCTTCATAATAGCGTTAATTTTTAAACCTTTATTTTATGAACAGACCGTACTCACCGTTGGATCAGATTTATCCAAGGCTGTAAAATATCACTGTCAAAACAATTTACCACAATCCGCACAATCCGTTTTTACAACCCGATTTTCATAATTACACTAGCGACCCAGGATCGTCAACTGATCCCTGAAATCGAATCCATTTTCAGAAATTTGGAAGATCAAAATCCGTTTGCAGGAGAACGCCGCGTATCTGCTGTACCGTCAGCGACCACCGAACCCAAATTTGGATGGGTGAATGGGTGATTTACGATATCCCGGTGAATGAAACCACTGACCCGTGCGTGGCTACGACCCGCCAATGACGTCACGCTGTCCGCGGGAGCGTCGAGTCACTGACTGGTGGTCGGACGGCGGCGTCGGGACGACTCGTGAGTTCGGCCGTTTCCGCGGTTGTTCGGGCGAGTTCGGCGCCGCCCCCGTCTGGACGCCACACTCCCCACGCGGTATAATAACTCGCTTCATTACATTGATCATATCTGGCCTAGGCTCAGAGAAGCGCTTGTCTGCTAAGCAGGCTTAATTGATACAACTTCGTCGAATGGATGTGAGTGAAAAATTGTTGGAAGAGTAGTATTTAATTTTTTAATTATTTTTAAGGGGCATTTGTAATAAAGTAGGGTGTGTTTAGTTTGTTACGGACCTTTCGTTCACCGTAAGAATTGAGTTTAACAAGTAGACGATTTGTTAAAAGTCTTAGTAACCAAAGATGTCTTGGAGCTTATATTAAGTTACTAATTTAAAATGTAAAGTTATGTGATTATATTTTCTCTTAATTAAGGTGGCTATTTTAAATTTGTTCAGTAAATAAAAAGGGATGAAATAAAAAATTTATCTGATAAAGTACAAATTAGGTTACCTCTAATGAAGAATATTACATCTACAGATCTTGAATTTTTCTCCAGGGATTTAAAATTAACGGAATAGCCTCCTTTAGGCCCCTAATTACAATATTTACAAAAACTGACAAACAAATTACCTCTTAAATATAAATAGTGTTCGAAGGATTTTTCAACTGAAACACAAGGCATTCACTGTTAAGTAGAAAATTTACTTTAATACGCGCACTTGTCCTCTAGTATGCTTTGTTTTTCTCTTTCGGAAATTATCAGTTTTCTTACCGAGTAATTTTATATTTAAATAATATAAGCTTTTAATTTTTATTGTCAAAAATATTTTATCCAAAAACATTTAATATTAAACCAAAAATCATCACTCAACAGAAAGAGCTACGATTCGTTGGTCGACTACAACATTGTACAGTAATTAAAATATTCATATCCGGTAAAATATTTCAAATATTGGCTATTGAATAAAATAAACGTTGTATTTTCTGCAAGGTTATTAAACTCAGAATCTGTGTTGGACGTTGGATACAATAAAAAATATCATTTGGATTCCACGTATAATTTGTATAATTTATGTAAACACATTATACTATTATGTCCTTATAATACGATTTTTCTGAGGACGTAATGAATATAAGAGTTGATTGTCTTTATTTCGGCTTAATTTAATCCAGATTACTATTGCAGCTCCGCTTAAAATTATAGTCATATTCCAGAATATTTTTATTTTGTAGGCCTCTTTGTTCTCTATTGTCATTCTGCGATTTATTACCGTATCAATAACTATTAATATCATTAGAATTTAATTGTCTTCCTAAGAATCCACATCCCAAAATACGAACGAAACTCGGCAAACAAACACTTCATAGGCAACTCTCAAATTAAAATACACTCTTCATTTTTTCAGTTTCTGATATTGGCCTATTTACATTCTAACTGTGCATTTGAAGATTTTCCTCCCAAAACTTGAACCTGAAATTCACACTAAGTCCCTAACTTTCCCTTGTACCTTTTGCCATTAGATATTAATTTTGCTGATTAAAAATCTTATTTTCCTTGATTTTAAATAAACGTTAACTACAACACCTCGACTTTCATTAGCCAACCCTTAAAAATTAATTTACAAACTGTTATCATTTGTGCAAAAATAATAAATATATCTTACTCAATTACTAAAAATAACATAACCAGACTATACCAGTTAAAAGTTAGTAGGTGCAATGATAACCAACTGAGCGTGTTTATCGCAGTAAAGCCCAGAAATGTATTGTGTGTTTCGTAAAAGAAACGAGCAATTAGGAGAGGTTGTCGAGCAACAGACATTAATGAAACATCGTCCCCATTGAATACACGGCATAATGGGGGATCATGTTATTTTGAACAAAGGCATTGTGTCTTAAAACGCTGAAGATCTTTTCATAAAGGCATTTCTCTAATAAAAAAAGTATTAAAATCGTAATACCTTTGAACGTTTGCGATTGAATGTTATAATGATTCACTACATAAATGTAGTATTAGCTTAGTTTTAATTTACAAAGTTATTGTACGTTTTACTTGTACTGTATAGGCCTACTTTTTTTCTGTATTACTTTATGTGCTTGCCAAATTAGTATTTCAGGGAAACGAATGGCCTTATACCTCCAGCTAAACCGTTACCATTGACTGAAATTGGTTTAGTCTTAGCGGTTATGTTGCTACTCTGCACAATCACTCAACACTAAGGGAAGTGCATAACACCTCTATTTGGTGCACTGCAACCAAATTTAGGTTATTAAATTTAAAGAATTATAGAATTTAGATGAGTAACAGTTATAAAAATTCTGAAATTAATATCCATAAATAATATTATTAACTATATTGAGAAGATTTAATATAAAATATTACGAATTTATATATAATTATTTATTCTCAATCAGTGCAAATTGCACATGGTATTGTCCTAAAGGCTAAAAATGTGGTAAAATCATTATATTGCAATTTTCTTTCTATCCAATAAGTTTTAATTTTCAAGTAAAGTTTACTTTTTAATATTGTGATTATTAACTTGTCTAACGGACTTCACAAAGAGATAAGATACAATAATCAAAACCCAAATGGAGTATCCGCTGGAAACATTAAATAAATAAATAGAAAAATGAGGTTGAGGACGTCTCGACCTAGATATGTATCTTTTATACCCATCGGGTAACACATTTTTGTATATCCAGCGATTTAGGAGCTGATCAAGATTTTGTAAAGTCAAATTTAATCTAAAAGGGTGGATGTATGCTGCGTACTGTGTGGTACTAAATGTTTCTCGATTTCCCAATAAAAAACCACCCATTTCCTGTTCTGCTGTTTTCAATTTTACCCCAGATACACTAAGTCTCTAAAGCAACTGACGGTGCAACTGTTTGAGTTTGTATATAATTAGTTGCAGAAGTAACCGCTTGGCAGCACCACTACCACTGGCCTCTGGTGATGGATTCAATAAAACTGAGTCTTTGATCTAGTGGCCTAGAACTAGAATCACCAACCAAGAATAACCGACACCATGCGATACGTTACAGCACGGTCATTCAGGGCGCTTGTGCGTTTTCGTGAAATGACGGATTTTTTAATCACTTTCTCGCGGACTTACGGGAGCTTCATTTAATGTTTCTTGTGCAGATTTAAGTATAAAGAAACTGGTTTCATTTGAGATATGTTAAGAGCTATTGGGTCAGAGATCTTGAAGTATTAATAGAATCATCGAGTTACAAAGAAGAATCAATGCTTTTGAATATTTTTTTTCAATCGATTTAGTAATCGTTTAAATTAATCGGCTCCGTACTAGTGTTTTAAGAATCTATGTTGAACACTTTTTTAGTTTATCTTCCTTTTACTTCACAATGCGTTATCGATTATTTATTAAATATAATCAAACCAGGTTTAAAATTAGATGTTAGGGTACAACTAATAAATTATCAAAAAGTTGATTTTTTTTTAATCATTAATGTTTTGAATACATATTTACATATTTTGTCGTAGAAACGAACGAAAAGATTAATTGTTCGATAAATTTCGAATTACAAGAACATTGATTTAGAATCGATATATTTTTAATTTAAAAGCTTCAAACAATTCTAATTGAGTTGGCAACATTCTTGGTATACAGTGAAAGAATTACTAAACATAGGCCTATTCTAAAATCTAACTCCTATAAAAGAATCGTTTTCATTATAAAAATATTAATATTTTAAATTTAGAAGCAGTTATTAAACATCAATAAATCTGAAAAAGCTGTGATGGAATATTGCAGACGATTACAAAGATTTGACTCTTATTTAAAGACTCCATTCATCCACTTTTTCCAACTAAATACTTCCATCACTATCTTAAAGAGGTTGCGATCGAGAGGAATGTTGTTGAATATAACATAACTTACCTGGAAAGAAAACCTCTGAAACCTCTACGATGAAAGTCCTGCAACAAAACAAGACACATCAAAATAAATATATCTACATATATATAAGCCAAAACCCATTGCCTGACTGACTGACTGACTGATTGATCACGTTTCTCAAAAACTATAAGGCTTCGAGCCATGAAACTTGGCACAAATATTCCTTACAGGCTCTAGATGTGTACTAAGAAAGGATTTTGCAATATTTTATCTCTAAAGGCCTAAATATGGTATATTATAAAATACAATATGGCTTTGACTTTTAGCTTTCAAAGCTTAATTTCTCAAAAACCACAAGACTTTGGGCCATGAAACTTGGCACGATTATTCTTTATAGGCTTTAGATGCGAAAAGAGAAAGGTTTTAAAAATATTCTTTCTCAGACGGCTGAAATAGATTATTTGAAAAAATTCAAAATGGCAGTCATTTTAGTTTTTCCTAACTATGGATGGGAGTCCTGTAGAATATTTTCAGGGAACAAAAAAGGTACGAGAACTTATCTACTGAAATAATAAAATTTAAAAATTTGACGATAAACTTTTTGGGGAATAGGTTTATGGCCAAGATATTTACCTCCTACTTTTTCTTAGAGTTTTCGGTTTATTTTCAAAAACGTGCTGAATTCAGATTGATGTCAAGTCTAAAATCCATCCTTAGTGTCTTCTTTGTTTTACATTCCGGGTTATCCTCATTCTCTGTATTGGGAAATTGGAGTAAGTTAATTTATACCATTTGCTATAATCATGAGGGGAACATGTTTAGAGAAAGCGTTATACTTTCTCATTTTCATCTAGAGTGGAATCATCAACTGCATATTAAGGGTTTTTAATTGCACGCACATGACCCAAATAAATCAGTCCATTTGTTAATTATTCCTAAACGTTGCACAAGGCATAATATAATTGAATTAAAATGAGCTATCCTTTCAGCGGGCGAAGCTGCGGGTATATCTGCTAGTCAGATTATATTGTTTTTAGCTTAACACTTCCTAAGAAGGTCTATCTGATGTAATTTATTTTTATTTTAGTATAGGTTTAACTGGTAGTCAAGTGTTACTGGTTTGAAGTATAAAGGGCCAAGTATGACTAGTTTACATGTTATGAACGTGCATCATATTTTGTGAAAGGACTTTCTTTTACGTTTTCTGTAGAATATATTTGAAAATGTTCTAAGGAACACCCATCTCTGAAGAAAGGACGATAATCCTTGATATCTCTTCAATAATGATATGAAATTCATAGGGGAGTATAATTTAACCAAATGGGGTTGCAACATTTTGCACACTCAGCATGTACCCTCAACGAGCGCCTTCAACAAACATATTTGTTATTGAAAGTGACTGTACCGGGTGATGAGTCGCCTCGTGCTGAGAGACACGTGTACAGTCACGTGCCGCGACGGTAGACCCCCGCGGCGCCGGCCACTGGGGCGGTGCTCCACAGGGGGCGGACAAATGAACAAGGGGATGAGTAGTTGAAACGGCTGATTTGATTGAAAATTGCGATCATCTGATTGACAACTTAATTTGAATCCAGTTATGGATAAACAAATCTGATTTCTCGTTTGATTACTTAGTGTTAAAATTGTTTTTGGAGTTAATTGGTTTTTGAAACGCGTAAATAAAACGTAATTTAGATTGTGGAGTGATAAGGATCTGAGCGAGAATCGTTTGCATTAAAATAACTAAGGGGGTGCATTTTTCTCATTTGGTAATTTTTATATGCTTCAAAAGATATTTTAGTTAAATAATCAACAAATAATATTAAGAAGATTAAAGTGCTTCTGTTCGGTCTTCCAGGAATACACAGCATTTCATGCGTATGAAGCGATTACAAGCTTCATAGGTAGAAATATTGCAACATGAAATTCGTATTTAATCTGAACAATACCCATTGTTTATTTTTGCTGCCAAATAAATGTATTATTAATCTTCTTCCACGTGTCTCAGATGTGCATGCATATATTATGTACGTAGGTTTTAGTTTAGAATGATAGAGTAAGTATTTAATTTAACTTTTAAAATTAGTCAATTTAACGGGCAATATTTGTTTAGTGAAAAATTAAACTTAAAGTACAAAATTTCAAATTAATAATTTTCAACATATCCTCAAATCTGACTACTCTGTCTTCACTAGAAACATTACAAACTTATAGTCAACTTTTGTTCTGTTTTAAAATCACAATCTTTTTTGTTTCCTACAAAAAATAATTGCAGTATTTTTTCCAATCTTCAACTTTATTCCGAACGGAATCTTTTAAAATTACGGTTAAATTCAACCATACACAACACTTTAATGTTGTAATTATAAATTTCCCAAAAGGTACAAAAATACATTTTATCAGATAATTACTTGCCAAATTACTGTTGTTCCCCCCAACCCCTCCCCATCTAAACCCATCATCCTAAGCGATCTACAAGTGGAGAGACTTCAAGCGTGTCCGGCCTACAACTCGATAGAATGTCGATGTCATTGACAAGTCACTCGTCTCCATGGCAACCCGGGACAAACAACCTGTCTGGTCAATATGATATTAGCCTCACTGGACATTCACGTGGACGTCTTATTTTCCAGTCGCAATCGCCCATCAACCGTCGTTTTGTTCTTTTTTCCAGTTTCTTTGAGTACCTTTCCGTACCAAGTTTTAAAATTGGTTAATTTAATATTCATATTAAGTTATATCAGTGTTCGTTTGAACTAAATTGAAATCCGTCCTTTTTTCTTTGATGTTAAAGATTAGCATATTGTGATTAAACACGTGTTTGTATGTTATCAATAACTAAAAAACTAATAAAAGAAATTTAAATAAAAAAGGTTTAAGGTACACACAACATAAACGAGATGTAAGTTCTTATAACTACACTATCACGGTTGAGGTTTAAAATACTCAAACCTTTTAGTTAGTGTGAAAAACGAGAAAAGCAAACGTGATTCTATATGTCTGAATAGCTGAAAAATCCAATTATAGTACACTACGATAATTTATTCCTCTTCACGTCTAAACGTTGTTTCAGGCACTAGGCACAGTCACTAGCTCATTTGCTAATTTACTACCATTGCATTTCCGCGTTGAATACATAAACTTAAAATATGCTCGGTAACATAAGTGGGTAATGTTCGTAAAAAAAACATAAGAAACTACCTTTACATTAGAGATTGAATCTATATTCTGGACCAAAACATGAATATAACAAGTTATCTTAATAAATCAAATGTCTCATAATCAGGTAGTAATACAGTACCAAAACACTTCATATAATAATAAAATACAATAGCACTTTTTCAGGTGTTTGGATGCATAATTCCTGGTAAAAAATATTCAATATTCAAAATTGTATTCGCATAACAATATAATTATCCTAAAAGATGAACATCTTCTGTAAGGGCAGGTTTAACGAACATGCAGATTCTTCATGCAACAGGTTTTAATGAACATTATGCCACTGAATGGAGCGGTTTAACGAGCATTTTTATAAATGCCACTATGTTAAAACAAAATTGTGCAAACATCATCCTTAGATCATCGCATAAATAAAATCCAGAAAAATATTTCAAAAAGCTATGACAATATTATAACAATATAAGTGAAAAGTATGATGATTGAATTACTCACAGAGATGGTAGTGAACATTTTCATGTATTTATCTATATATATAAAAGCCAAAACCCATTGACTGACTGACTGGTCACAGTTTCTCAAAAACTATAAGGCTTGGAGCCATGAAACTCGGCACAGACATTCCTTACAGGCTCTAGATGCGTAATAAGAAAGGATTTTCCAATATTTTGTCTCTAAAGGCCTAAATATGGTATATTATAAAATACAATATGGCGGCCACTTTTAGCTTTCAAAGCTTAATTTCTCAAAAACCACAAGACTTTGGGCCATGAAACTTGGCACAATTATTCTTTACAGGCTTTAGATGTGAGAAAAAGAAAGGTTTTCAAATAATCTTTCTCAGACTGCTGAAATAGATTATTTGAAAAAATTCAAAATGGCGGCCATTTTAGTTTTTCCTAACTATGGATGGGAGTCCTGTAGAATATTTTCAGGGAACGGAAAAGGTACGAGAACTAATCTACTGAAAGAATAAAATTTAAAAATTTAACGAGAAACTTTTTGGGGAAATAGGTTTTTGGCCAAGATATTTACCTCCTACTTTTTCTTACAGTTTTCGGTTTATTTTCAAAAACGTGCTGAATTCAGATTGATGTCAAGTCGAAAATTCATCCTTATTGTCTTCTTTGTTTTATATTCCGGGTTATCCTCATTCTCTGTATTGGGAAATTTGAGGAAGTTAATTTATACCATTTGCTATAATCATGAGGGGAACATGTTTAGAGGAAGCGTTACACTTTCTCATTTTCATCTAGAGTGGAAATCAGCTGCATCTTAAGGGTTTAATTGCACGCACATGACCCAAATAAATCAGTCCATTTGTTAATTATTCCTAAAAATTGCACAAGGCATAATATAATTGAATTAAAATGAGCTATCCTTTCAGCGGGCGAAGCTGCGGGTATATCTGCTAGTCGTAAATAAATTCGATCTAAATTTATGTAAAAATTATAACCTTTTAAATTTTTGCAAATCAGGCATCAAATTATTAATATGATCAATAACAGTTTCTTTCGAGATAAACACTTTTACCAAAATTGTTTTGAAACCGAAAATCTGATATCTAGTAATGTACATGTTTCTCATAAAAGTTGTAGCTCTTTGATTTCTTGTAGTAACATTTTACGTTTATGTTTGAAAGATATATGACTGGAAATACTTAAAGTTATAACATCACAGAAATAGTACTTGATTAATTCAAATCAATCTTATTAAACAGAAGGATAAGTCAAGGCCCACGTTACTTTATAGTGTACTAGATGTTTCACTTTCAAACATTTTTCGTCTCTTGTTTAAGTTTCTGTGGAATTTTTACTTTCACTAGTTGTTTATGGTATACAATTATATTTAATAAGAATTAATAATAGTATAAAAGTAGAATTTAAAACCTAAATCGCTTCATTTCTTGAAATAATCTGGAACACGCTGAACACAGACAAAATATGTACTTGTCAAAAGAGTACAATCAAAGAATAATCTTAACTTTACCCTTGTCCAAGTGACTGCACCTGTGGGCGCGGTCACGTGGTGTCTGGTCACGTGGACAGTCACGTGGCCAATAAAATACCCCCACTGGCCGGAGGACCCTGGGTGGTTTGTCTTTCCCAGAACTTCCACTCTAATACATTTCGATCTTTGAAAATCTCCTAAACTCTGTACACGTTGAATAACTCAATCAGTATACATTTTTCTATTTAAAACAGTATGTATCCCAAATTTAAATTAAATTATGTATTTGACCGTTCTGTGGGGATTCGGCAAATGTATGAAGTAATTAAGGTAGTTATTAAAGTAATAAAACCAGTATAAATAGCTTAAATCTACCAGGAGATATTGTATCAAATCCATAAAGAATGCATGTGTGTCATTGTTTGAGTCTGCTGTTACACGAATCCATAATATCCCAAATTAAAACGTACCGTATTTGTTTGCAGACCAAGTTTCCAACTTTTGTCAAACGACGTTGTCGATATTTATGAATAATAAACAAACGGCTCTCATCACAAAAGGTCCCGAAACACCATTGTAAAAAGGACTCAAATATCCACAAAATCTTGATCCAAGTAGCCTAAATAATGAGGGATTCAACTTTGTTCATAAAATCAATCATATTCGCTTATAATCATGGCCATATCCTAAAACGATTTTACATGTAGAATCTCATTTATAAGTCCTAACCTATAACTAAATCAATCACAACCACGCATTAGCATAATTAATTTGGAACAATAACAATGGCCACACGGCTGACGGGGACATGCGAAATTCATCAGCAGCCTTGCCGAAATGATTACAATAAAGCCCAAATTTGCATACAGTTTAGAACACAATTCGTCCTTTGACAAGCTATGCATATTGATCGTCTCGTCAGATTTAAACTCAAAACGCATTTCACTTTGAATAAAAGTTTATATTCATCAAGCACTTTTATTTTGACATGTTAAAAGCCTCCAATACCGCTTTCAGACCCAGTTCACGAAGGAAGGGAGAGAAACATATTTTTGTGCGCCTTGAAATCCTGAAGATGCAAAATAGAAGCAACGACAATTTTGCTTCTCAGTTTATGAAGGCACTGCCTTCTCTTATTAAGCTATTGTTTTTAATTTATTAAACTGTTTTTATTGACGTTCAAAATCATCATAGCTTCTAAATTTTTAATCTAAATGCAATCTATATATTTGATTTGTAAATCGTATAGATATTTACTATAGCAAAAACAATGTGCATCCATTTTTAAATCATCAAATATTTTACATTCTCACATACAAAATAACCTACCGTAGTTCTGTGTGAAACAATTAATTTTAAATATGCATCAGATAAATTAAAATAATTGAGTGTTACTTTTTTAAAGGAAGTGTCATTTTTAATTAAAAAATAAAGGGGTTTTTACTTGCAGAAGTACTCATCTCGGACTTATACAATTAATGCCAAAATAAATACGGCTTGGCCACCCACTAACATTTTCTTTGGCTCTCCTGCATTTTTAATTTGGTCTCACATGTTTTCTTTTCAAGATTATCGGTTGTTTTATACATCCAACCAAAGCAAATATTTGAATAATGTCTGTAATTTACAAATATGTTATTAACATTGCACATTTGAACGGGTGTTATTTTAAAAACCTAATCTATTGGGTTTTATTGCTTAAAAACCAATCATTGCCATGACAGAGTAGGTACATTTAATAATAGAAGTAGTAGGCAAAAATTAAAGATACTAAATACAGCATAACTCCTCTAAAATATGGTTCAAAATAATATACCGTTAAGTATTGTCAGCTAACTGACCAAGTACCGGCCCAGGTTTTCTGCAACGAATGTTTTTTTTCAGTTTTGTGCTCCTAATGCGCTCCTAATTTAGATTTTGCATTATTCAATACCTAAAAGAGGCTTTTAATCAACCAACAATAATCGTAATCACCCTAACATGTGTGATACAACTTATAACTCCTTTCTTAAAACTTTACTAAGCAAAACTCCTTTCTAACCATTAATTTTATTTAATCTCCCAAATTAGTTATCTGGAAACAATCACCTTTTTATAAGTAACTTTCAAGCTGTTCATAGAAACCTAAACAAAACAGCCTACAGTTACGGAAACTATATTTTCATTATTCATTCAGTAATACTTCTACTCTTTTGTTCTGCCGATATTGTTTGCACGTGTTTTGTTGGTGACACAAAGCATGTTAGATATCCACAGACAGACGTGAACTGAAATATTCACAGGTGCGCCAAATGTTTCTGTGCCGCGTCTTGGTCTGCGACATTTGCCTGTTCTTCGCTTAATTACGAGTCCTTTCTAATACACTATGAACCATATTTACTTTAGTAAACTGCAACATTAAGCCCTTTCGAGGACTTTTAGAACTTAGAGCTTCTCTTCACCCTTACTGAGACATTTTATTTTTCACAATTATGCTATTGGACACTTAAAATCTATTTCAAATTTCCCAAAATTACCGGAAAATGTGTATTACTGGCAACGTGCATATTCTTGATACGAATTACTCACTTAAATATTATTTCTGCGAATCACAAGAATAATTTGTTTTCTAATTACCATAGTAAAATTATCTTCTAGGCTGATCTAAACTTTGAAACTGGTGGAAGTTTCTTGGTGACCCACCACTTCGCTTAAGAAGAATATCCGTCTAAATGTTCCTTAAAAATGTTACTTTAAAATGTGACATTCAAAGAAAAAGGAAACATATATTAGCAATTAGGGAAGGAATGTCTGATTATATGAAAGTAAAATCAGTTCTGAGAGACTTCAGGGGTTTTCTTCAAGTCATTAGCAGAATAAATGGTTTTTACAAAGTGCTTGATTTTTTTGAAGTAATCAAGCAAATTCGTCCAATAAATTAATACTTCTGAGTGTTTATTTTGTCCCGGATCACAGGAATAGTAATTAAACGAGGTGATTAAGAAAAAACAAATCTTGTTATATGTATGTATATTAGTTTACTGTAACCACCATTGGTTCGTAAGCCTATTTAAAGTCTTTATAAGTAATTTTATTTGTATTTTTCATTTCATTTCTATATAAAGACATTCTTAACATTGTTACACTTACGAGTACTTCCACTGAAGTTGCGATGTAACAATAAAATTACATGATAAATCTATAGATTATTGAATCAAAGTACTCTACGTTGAATTTTTCTTTAAACTTGACTTGAAAATAAATTATTTCTAATGATAACAATAGGCTATTGAAGTTGTGAATATAAAGTTTTATTGTTTTGAGTTCACACGAATTCACAAAACTATATTTGTGCAAACTCTAGAATAAACTAGAATTTTTAGTTCATTCTAGAGTTTATATTGCGAATAATATGACAAGAACCACTTAAAAAGCCTTAACAATGTTTGTGATGTTAATAAACTTAAAAAAAACCGAAATAAATGACAATCACTTTATGTCAAAGTATAAAATTAAATATTATAGTCCATCAATTAGTTATTGTTGGCTTACCTATGTACAGTCTAAATAATGCATGACCAAATGTTTGAAATAAATATGTCTTTATGCTTGAGTACTGTGTTTTCAGTTAAATATCTAAATCCATTTTCAAAATAAGATGCTGATAAATTCTGAAGTGGTTGTATATTAGCACAGATAAGTGTTAGCTATTCCAATAGAAATATATTAAAGCGCTTATCTCAAAGTTTCAAATGTATATTTGGACTCATAATTATTTCTCTCAATTAATAAATGACAAGTAATCGTAAAGTACTCAAAGTACTAAGTCCAGTATAATTAGAATGACCGCGTTCGATATCAATAATTTATCAGTGAAAATTTTCCCACATTTAATTAAGTTGTTATTTAAATCTTAATTATCTTAATTAATGCAGAATGCAGCAGTAACATTTGTCTTATTAACATCTTTTATTATTTTCCCATCAGTTAATTTGTACAGATATTTATTTCTTATTAGATTATGACATTCAAAGATTGACATTAAGTTATAAAAAACATATTTTACATCTTTAAATCTCTACTTAAAATTTATGGAGCAAAACAAAACTTTAGAGGTCAAAGCCTCCAAGTAGCTATTTTCTTTTTAAATGATTAATAGCTGCACCATACAAACAATGTAAATCATTCGCATATTTTTTTTAATTATGGAATTACCGTCATTAAATTTGAACACAGTTATTCAATAGCATTATGTTAAAATGCGCAACAGAACCTAAGACTCATTTTTTCATTTTATTTGATTCTGAAAATAAAACTGTTTTAATGTCAAAATTTATGGAAACTTTTACCTTCTACACAAAATGGTTTTTTAACACGAAGATACACAAAATCGGAATACACTAACGAAACAAAACTTTGATAAAACACCACAAAAACACGAACTTCACCACGCACTTAACAACGGACACGACAACACTAACACTACGCCACACTACACCGAGGCCTGCACATACAGCCTCACTAGCGCTGCCTCGGCGCAGCGGGCGCTTGGGGAACTAGAGGTCACTAGATAACACCGTTAACGACATCGATTACACAAAGCATAATGAACAATAAATCAGAAATATCAATAACTGTTGTGTTTACGCAACAAAACACATACCAGTGGATCATATATTATAGAAAAGCGTTTTTGTATTTTGGTCAGTTGAAGTGAGATTTAGTTTTACACCTCTTTCAAAATCAATAGAAGCAATTCTTGTTAATTTGCAATAATGCTAAAGGTTTGAAATGCAATTATTTTATATCCTACTTTTTGTTGGCTACACGATGGGCCTCAGTAAGTTTGACAGACGCTGAGTTGTTGAAAGCAGCCCATGTAATGATGTAAGGTTTAATATAATTTAGGAAAATTTATTACAGTAGCTTTATTGCTCCTATCGATACTCTTAATTAGGTTTGAAATATGAAATTTATCTAAGAACTTAGGAAATTTACAGCACTTCCGATTTTTAACATATTAAACTGTTGGAGTGGAAACATCTCTCAAAATCAAAAGAACGAATGAAAATAATTATAGTTCATGGACTTTTTAAAACCCGGGTAAAGGGGATTGTTTAAATCCATTGATACCTCGCTAATAAATTGAATCATCCAAAATCGTGGTGGTTTTTTCATTCAAAATTAAACAATGTCTTCACAATAGTTTTTCCTTACTAATAGAGTTTTGATAAAACTACATGATTTTTAATAATGGATAGCTGTGTTATGTTCATTGTTTTAACAAAAATTATTAACACAGTACTTTACTGTAATACTCTTTTTGTGTATAAGTACTAAAACATTCAACGGTAGTAGACTGTTTTCAATACAGATATATTTTTATTGAATGTTATAAACCAAAACATTTTGACAAAGACATTTTACTTCAGTTTTTAAGTACACAATGAATTTAATTTTGTTATCTGCTAAATAGCGAAAACCCAGGTTGTGACCAGTATCAGTGGAAATCACAGAGGTCATTCAGCATTCAGCCAATGACGTCGTAGCATTCCTGCTGCCAACTCCGCTCACAGTCTAGTGTAGGAACGCGCCGTGGACCATGGGGGGCCCCCTCTAGGTTACGCCTGGTCTTTGCTGACTTACTGCTGGCTAATTAATTGATAAATATTTTAATTTAATTGGTCTAGGCGAATTAATTTCGAGAAAGCGTATATTGTAAGAATTAATTACTCCGTTGTTAGTGTACTTTTTAGAATGTATGATTTTTATTACTAATACCATAGTTATTAGACAAGATTTATATTGAGTGGTTTTGACATGTATGGAAGTACAATGAAGTTAGGAGGATATTTATAAAAAATAATGCGGTCCGTTCTACAGGTGAATCGGTTTTTTAAGGATGTAAATCTTTACTTTGTCAAAATTTATTTTATGACAAAACTCAAAAACATCCACATATTCACGTAACTGGCTTAAATCGGGTTCGATCTCAAAAACTTTTTTTTATAATATGTGCATGAAAGACAGACAAATATATTTAATTTTGTAGGAAGTTGAACAACAGCAGTATATACAGTTTTATGAGGTACGTGTTTTAATGCACAAACCCGTCCTTCGCACAGGGACAGCGCAGTCATAAAACTTAAAACAAGGCATACATTGTTGCAATGCTCGATTGCGATTCCAAACCCAGTGTAAAATATGAAAACGTAAAAATATTACAAGCAAATACTCTATGGGTTTCATAAAGTTAGAAATACTTTAAAGTAAGTTTTTTTTAGGATAAATGAACTAATTTTTCCAAATTACGTTTCGTTCCATTCAATTTGATACATACGTAAAGCACATAAATAACTGGGGAAGTTGAATACCTATATAGTTATTTAATACGCTAGGGTTTTTGTGATCAAGACTACTCTTACGGTTTTGAACCGACTTTAATAATTAAGGTGTCGTTGGAAAAAGAATGCTGTGAAGTTTTGCAAGACGAGAAATTTATAAAGGTTAGACTAAAGGGAAGAGCCCTAGATCCTCTTAAAGGCTTCGAATCCATCCATGAGATTAAACATTGGAGTAAAAACTTCAATGAACAGCTGATTATAAGCATTTATCTATCAGCATACCATCAGCAAAAACTTAAAAGCTGCCGAACAGCGTTTGTTTGCTTGTAAAGGCAATTGACTATCAGGCAGTCAGGATTTTTTTGCTGTGGATACCAACCTCCGCAGGTTCGTTGAATGACAGATAGATATTCAGGATGAATGGTTTATACAATAAATGTTTATAGAGCTGTAGCTCAGCCGATGATATTGGATCCACATTATCCAGGGACGCGGGCCCAAGACATGTGTTCTGTACGTGTTAATGTCTGACGTCTAAATCGTGTTCGCAGGTATCATACTTGATAAACACTTTACAAAATATACTTTAAGTGCCGCTATTTTAATTTAATGTTTTGAATCGATTGTATTTTAATAAAATACCCCGCCCTATCGTCAATTATTTTTTTTACCAAAATAATTACTTAACACTCACACTGTAGTGTTTTAAAACTTGCGCCGTTCTAACGATGTTAATGTATAAATCAATTTCTTTACAATGAAATAAAACGTTATCAATTCATTTTTTCAGGGCGATCAAAAATAATTATATTTCCAAATATACCTAAGAGAATCTTTAAAAGTAGCATTCTAGAACGATTTCGTGAAGGTGCGTTATTCAGTTATTACGATTTTAAATCAAATAATTATTTAAATATCTTGTCTTTTTTTGGTGAAACGATCAGGAAGCTGTGACATATTTGATGCCATAAATTATTAAGTTTTAATTGTTAAAGCCTTTCAGGCTTTAGGAATTGGAGTTTACACTAGACTGGTTGCCATAGGACAGACGATCAACTATTGTGAGGACGATCAGCTGTAGCTACCCATTAGCCGCTGACAAGTAAAAATACAAAATACAGGGTAATTTTTAAACGCAATCCAAAACTTTATGTTGTCAGTGGAGGATCCCCCCCCCCAAGATCCCCGGATTTGACCCCAATATATAAATTTCTTTGGGGATACATAAAAGGTAAAGCTAAAGAAAACAATTCACAGGATATTCAGCACCTTAAAACAAACATAACAAATGTAATGAAAGAAATTCAAAGACGTACCTTGCAACACGTGTTCAGGAATTTGATAGACAGAGCACAACTTTGTACAAATGCCAATGCGGATTGTTTGAACACTTAAGGTACACTATATGTGATCAAACTTAAATTATGATTTGTATAAAATGTAAATATTAACAAAACAATACTTACTTCATATTTATATGTGCATTATTCAACCTTAAAAATGGGTTGCGTTAAAAAAAACTCACCTTGTATAACGACATAGATATTAATAAATTATGTTTCTAAACAGCTGACCGTCAGCGTGGTGTAAACTGGCCTTTGCCGTATTTTAAAATGCAAACATCAAATTATCGTTGTTTTCAGTACAGTTATTCTTGACCATGAAAGTAGGGTCATCTTCAGCACACTTTCTCACTTTGAATAAATTGAGTAAAAGAATAAATACTTCATTCACCCTTTATTTGACGGTTTTATTTTATTTACCAGAGATCAATGGCCTCAGGTTGTACCAATATCCAATCAGCAAACAGTTATCAGCTCAAGTACCGGATCGCAGTTTATGTATCAGTTGAGAGTGATTGTTGATAAACACTGATAAGAAACTGTCGCCACCCATCGCCTGTGCTCCAGTCTAAACATACGTGACATCTCAACAATGACTCCAGCTGTTAGGAGGGAGAAAGAAACTATCGACACATAGGATATTCGCAGTTGTGAGACATAGATTAAGATTGACTAAGGAGGGATAGTTATTTTGTCAATGACAAAGAAAGAGGGTGGATCCTTAATTGAAAATTTGTATAATTATATTTTTATACCTTGGAAGGTACTTTACAAGGTAGCTGAAAAAGTTGTTTAGGTGTCCTGTTAAAAAAATGGTGACTGTTAAACCAAGCCGATAAATATGATCACTGCACCGAAGAGAGAGATTGGCTTGAAATGATGGCGGTAACACGTCTTGCTTATCTAGATCAAGCATAGGAAAAGTATAAACTTCTTAACTTGTGCTCCTGCTATGTCTACAAAAAATAGTTTTCCGTTTACTTAAATAACAACTTCAGAGTTTTGTGTGTTTTTACAGTTTTTTTAAACCTTGTTGGAGTCTATAGTTTGAGAAATATCGAGTATGATCCCTAACGTTCGAAATAGCTGCAATATCGAAAAAAAATTCCTTTTGCAACAAAGCTTTGAGAAGAGTTTGACTTGGTTCGAGGGTGCATAGGATCAAAATTAAGGATCCACGTACAAAACACCAGTCGATTAAAAAAAATTTCAACAATTTTTTAGGCGCACAGAATAGGCAAAATATCTTGAACATTCGCCTCCTTCTTACATATTAGATAAATATGTAATTCAATAACAGCAAAACTAATTAAAATTTTAATGAACCTCGACTAAGTTCTTTATGTGGCTAATGATTAATGAATGGCGTATTCGTTAAACTACTGTTCACGTTGCCAGCATTGTGTGACTACTGACTGTTGGTAAGTATTGTCATTTTACAGAAGAAACTTTTTTCTATTTTGGCACTCACGCGTCCAACTGTTATTTTTATGAATTGCACAATCATTTAAAAACAATTGTCTTAAAATCAAATAAATAAATTTATAATTTTCATACGTCCTGCTAAAAATCAATGTTTGCCTCTTTTTACTGGTGAATTTGACTTCCTTTTTATAGTCGTTGTATTGCCTACATAGATATAAAATAAATTGTACGTCTGTCTGTCTTCTGTTTTTACTTTATACATTTAATTCATTCATCCGTCCGCCATGAAACTTCAGAAAATTGTTTCTACTGTATTTGCCTAGGAAAGGTTCTGTCCTATTCCCATTTCCAAAATCCCTTATGGCTCCCTTATGGCTCTTGGGTTTAAAACTTTGGGTTACTTCATGTAAGTATATAAATAAAATTAAATTTAAAAAGGCAAAAACCTTTGGTTTCTAAAGTCCATTGAAATAAAATAAATACAGCTGTTTAGACATTTTACTTCAGTTTAAAAACTGAAATAACTCGCAATAATGTTCTATTGACTTATGATATTGTCCTTTAACTTAATCAAACAACGGTCCAACCCAAACGGGTACTGGATAAAAGTTTACTTTAGGGACACATTAATCAAACAAACCTTAAATAAATGCCTAAAGATATATACCGTATATTTATAAATGCTTGCGAGCAATTTACGATAAACCTCTATTTATATATTCCACAGTCTGAACAGTCCTTTGACATTTACCCAGTGCATGTTGATCCAACTACGGGTTTATTAGCCAACAGCGCAACGCGTGAATATTAAATACCTTATGTAATTGCTTCTGATGCATTTTCCAAAATAAACAATGAATAATTAAGGGTTGCTTCAGGACTGTAATAAGCGCGTAGTAGCTTTAGTTATGTATCACACTAGGTTATTCCTTTATGTAATTACGTTAACAATTAAATTTTAATTTTCAGCTATTAAATGCGAAGGTATCACAAAATTTTAAATTTCCTAAGCTCTTTCTGAAGAACGACGAATTTAAAACTCTAGTAATTGAAGATTGCCATAGCAAATTATTTCATGTTGGAATAAAACATAAAACATCTCTCTGGTATATCTCTTATGTTATTTGAGATAAGACAAGAATATTGGACTACAGATTGATAACAGATTGTGACTATCCCAACAACCTTAAAAAGTTTTATAATAGTATTAGACTATAAATCTTTAACGAATAAAATCCTATAAACGTGTGCTTTTTTCAGACGTTTTCAGCCACACGAAAAACATATCTAAATGTTCACATTGCACACTTTATATGCCTTTAACTATTAAAAAAACACGATTTTCTTGCTTCTTAATAAATAAAAACTTTTCAAATAAATGAAATTACCTTATCCAATCACAGTTATTCGAAAGACGATATATTTCGTTCCTTAGAACATCATCAGGTCTTCTGTGTATGCAGCCACATTAATCAATGTATTGTTACAATGTGGTCAATTGATTCGTTAAAATGTTGTCACAGTTATAATAATAAAAAACTGTCATAACAATGAATTTCGAATAATTGTGATTGGATAAGGTAATTTTATTTACTTGTTCCAATCCAGAGTCACAATGAATACTATAAACTTTTTAAATAGGTTCAAAATAATATTTTAACTTATTAGCGAATTTCCTTAAAGGAATAAGCTATTACGGTAGTACTCATGGTAAGACCAAAGTCCGAGACCATGTTAACTTTTCATTTTGGGGTCCCCAGAAGCAAAAAACACCATTCGTTCGAATTTATATATATATATATATATATATATATATATATATCTCTATATATATGTCTATATATATATATATATATATATATATATATATATATATATATCTGTTAACACGATAGCGGCCGTAAATATGGTCTGATCTTAATGAAATTTGGTACTGACGTGTAAAGTGGTAATCACTCGGACGAGTCGTGAACCAACCCAATCGGACCACCGGAAGGGGGGGTAAAGGGGGATAAACCCCCCAAAATGGGTTTTTTGAGTTTTTCGCATAGAAAAATAAATTTATCAAATTTTTGTTGGCACCATTGAATTCAGTTTAAAAAAAACCAACAATTTAGTATCTTGAATTACTGCTCTATGTCCATTGGTTACCGAGATATTGAAAGTGGTAAACACAGTACGTTGTCTCAATGTTAACCTTATGGGAAATAAGTAAAATTCTGTATTTCGCTTATTTCTCAACATATCTTGATAAAACTTGGTAAATGGCTTCTTCTAGTTCAGATCTGCTAAATATTGAATTAAAACCAACCAGTTTAAACACACCTGTAGCAGCAAACCTGCATACTCATTCCCCATGTTATTCTTATGGAGCTTACAAAAACATGCCAAATCTCGCTATGTTGGATTAAAATATGTTGTTTTGAATTTGAAATTCGCTGAGTATGCAGGTCTGCTACAACGGGGTATTTTAAGTTTGCGACAGTTTATTACCGTCGACACTAACCTCTACCCAATCAAGACGTGACGTCAAGTGGGATATCCCCAGTTGACAGTTCCAGCTGGCTCTAGCTCCACAGAGTGGATAGAACAGTTACTGTAGTGCGGGAGTTTACTGCCCGGACGTGTCCCCGAGCCTGTTCCGCTTTTTGGTTTACGACTCCAGCTTCGCTAACACCACTAATTACTGACAGCTTCACAACAGTATTTTATTTATTTCTATTTATAAAGTCCACTAAGCTGTTTTGCGTGGTCTTTCGTCACAGTCTCTGTGACAGATTTTGTCGTAGTTGACCTCATTTGCGTCCTGAAAATAAGAATGGTATGTGGAGATAACTCGTACGTTGGATTGGAAAGAAAGTCTGGTGTAAACGAAAAGAAATGGGGATTACTGATTTTTTCCGAACAAACATTGCTTTGTAAATGTACAGTATTTATGATAGTGAAATCAGCAGTGGCGAGAAAGCAAAAAAGTGTCAATAAGACTTAAGAAATTAAAAAAAAACCTTCCCATGACCTTAAGAGAACCCCTAATAAATTTCGACTTCGGTGTATATTTTGATTTAAAATTATTGAATATAGTAGTAAATTTTGCTTAATACAAAAGATATTTCAACGGGGAAAGGTTTTCTTGTTTAATACTTGCAATGTAGCTTCATATAAAATATATTGCCACCATGGCTGTTAAATTTTAATTCTCTCAACATAGGTTAGTAAGTAAGAGTTAAGTTAACATACTTATAGTAATTTCAGGGGCACTATTAACAAAAGTATTAGTGGGGGGTCAAAACCTCTGATAGTAAAATTGCATTTGATTTATTTGTCTCACCCATAAATTTTACGTTGGTACCCACACTTATTTGTTCATAATATACATCGGAAATACTTTGTCACCAGTAAAATCTCCGGCGATATGATGCATGTAAAAATAAAAGATAAAAACATGTAAAACGTATAAATAGACATTAAAAAATATGACAAGGGGATGAATGGCGTCTACAATAAATGTTTACAATGTTGTAGCCCGGCTGATAACATTGGAACTCCATTACTGGGTACGAGGGTCGAGTCATATGTTGTATATGAGGTAATGTCCGATACCGTATATCAATATAAGTTATATCCACAGGTATCTAGCACTCCAACTGATGATGTTTATAACTTCGACTACACCTCCTTCAAATTATACTGTTAATTTATTCAAGCTTTACGAGGATTTACTGTTTATAACCACATTTTAAAATGGTATATCTTAGTATCCATATTTTTACTCCAAATATGATATAAAATGTGTATTTTACGAAGATTTGTACTTTTACGATACAAATGTATTTCATAAACACCTGATTCAATTTGCAAGCACACTAACTTGTACAGACCTAAGCAACACAATTCATATCTTTAAGGACTTATGACTCAAAAATTTACTGAAAGATATTTAACTTTCTTTAGGAATAATTTTAAGTAAAAATAAGTTTTATGTCTTATTGTGTAAAATTATTCGAGTATTTCAAAAATGCATTAGTATAGCTACAACTTACAGCTAATTATTTCAATAAAATCTAGAAATATATTTTAAAAAAACATGGGACAAAAAACGTCACCGATAATAAAATCGATTGATATTAAGTAAAGATTACAAAAACATACATGAGAAAGATATTAATAAAAAATAAAACGTGAGCAATTAGGTCAAACCGGTGCAACAGGTCGTAATGCAAATATAGCCATGAACTCTCTCAGCGTAATGGGCAATAACGCAGTTACCGTCCATTCACGGTAAGTACCCGTTCTGACCTTCGGAAATAGTGAATGAGTTTTCTGAACATAATTTATATTATTTAGGCTGACTATTAATTAATTAATAGATTTAATAGATGATCTAATAGATGGTTAGATTACTAGATTATATGCTGATTAACTTTAAATCAACAATTATTCTTCAAACAACAATTATTATTCAACTTTTTTTGTCAACAACAACAATTTTTAGTTCAACAATTATTTTTCAAATTTCTACTATTCTTTTCGTAAAAAAAGTAAATGTTGTTCATACTTTAGGCTTACCTACTATCCTATTTATTTAGTCTTGGGGACCTAGATTTCAGCTCCGAAGAGCTGTCATCAGTCCTAGGCTAAGTTACCTATTCTATTTTGTCATCTCTTAAATGAGAGATTGTAATTTCTGTCAAGTTCATAAAGGTTATATTTAATTTACAAACCAAAAATACTGGCACTGACTGAAAACAATAAGACTGTACAATACCATGGTCATAAAAAAGCACGTCCTGCTAAACGAACCTCCAACATTGGAAGGAGTAATTGGATCATGTGTGATTCTTATCACTTCATAGAGTATCAAATTTTATGCTTAGGTGATTTTATATCCCTTTATTGCGTTTTTTGTTTTTAATTTCAATTAATGAATCGAGCATGATGTTGTCTACAAGATTGTATTACAAGATTACTTCTGGTGTGTTTGGTCATTTAATGGGATGGGTGGGTGGGTTTTGTTGGCATTATATGTGTGAAAAAGTTCGATGGTTTTTTTAGTTTATTGCTCTTCAGGGCTTTGCAAAGTATTTCCATATTGTTGTCCATTGATGAGTGAAGTGATTTTCGCCAGTTATGTGTTCATAAAAGGCAATCAGGCTGGATCGATTCTTTTTTTGGAAGAAAGTATCCATATATTTTATTTTTTTAAATATATGATATAATATTTTATCATAGTATTTTTTTAGTTATGTGTTCGTAATATGATGTTAAATGACGATCCAGAGGCTATAAATCTAGATGAAATTTTGTTAATCGATTAAATACATCAAGTTCGACACTTGAAGGTAAAGTTTTTTTAAACTCTACTTGTACAAGTATATAAATTGAAGCTTAGTCATCATTAAAATAAAATTAGTTGAAAAGGTCAGGTCCGCTATAGTAAATAAATCACTGATTTTTCAAATAATTATCATGGGATGTGTTCATAAAAGCAGAACAATTGCATTCAACAACTAGGCCTATAGTAAGCAGAGATAAATACTAAGATATTTAAAATAAAACTGGATATTTGGTAATTTTTACATTTTACTAAAGCATTTAACGAGTTAAATTAATCAACCATCTTAGGCCGGTAGATAATTGGCCTACATTCGGTGTGTTGAGCTGGGACATCAGAGTTGTTTGTGCCGGTGTCCAGGGAAACGCGACTGTCAATGTATCGATATTGTAATCTATCGATTGGGCGATAACAACTGACCATTTGTACGACTGTGGGTCACTATCATTCGTTTGTCAAATTACAAATCAGGGTTCATCCAGTTAATTGTAGCTTCTTAACATAAATGGAGAGTCGTATACTCTTTGGTAAAACCATCTTGCTTCTGATAAAATTTTTACACTACCTGTTCATTCGCAGACTGTAAAAGACAATAATTAACAATAGCTATTGTTTTCGAGTCTCAAAATAACATCCTTCCCTTTCTGATGCCGCAAGCAAGCATACAAGGACTCGAGTTAGAAAGTATACAAACATTGCTCATCTAAAAATATGATTTAAAACCCGCAAATTTGGAAACGTTTATTTTATAGGCCAATAAAATGTCAAATGAGTCATATTTTTGTGTGATTTTACTCTTTCATTATGATTTTTATGTTAGGGCCTATAGGTTCACACTTTACAATACTAAAATTCGTTGGGATCAATAATGAAAGATGTATGGGCATCAGAGCTCAAACGTCCTTAATAGATTTATTTAATGTCTAAAGAAATTAGCAGTAAGTCAGGAAACCCCTAATTCCTTAAATTATTTTTTTCAAGTTTTGACATACAACAAAGAGCAAAATGTCCTCAATGACCTTAAAAAATTTAAAATAAATTTGTCGAATGAACAGTAGCCACAAAAATACAAATAATCTATATTGGAATAAAGCCAGATCAAAACAATAACTGATGTTATCGACTTGAGTCCTGTTGTCTTGTTTGTCTTCTTTCCACGAAGGCAGATGTTCTTTTTCCTTCACCTAAGTTAGTTGAGGTTCAGGTGAATGGTTTTTATGCCGTCGATTGCAAAATCTGCTAATACAATTTCCCTCGACTTATTTCTTATCATTATATAGGGTGTTTTTTTTTAAACGCAACCCATTTTTAAGATTGAATAATGCACATATGAATGTGTAATGAGGATTTTTTTATTGATCTTTACATTTATACAACCTATTATTTAAGTTTGATCACATTTAATTTACATTATGTGCTCAAACAGTCTGTCATTGTCATTTGTATAAAGTTATGCTCTCTCCATCAAATTCCCGAACATGTGTTGCAAGTTACCTCTTTGAATTTCTTGTATTGAATTTGTTTTGTTTGTTTTGAGGTGCTGAATATCTTGTGAATTGTTTTCGTAGAATAATACTACTTTACATGTCTGCGGCAATTTTCATTCAGATCTGATCATTTTTACGTGAGTTATCGTGCTTAAAGACACACACATTAAAAACGCAACCCAAAACTTGATTTCATCGGTGAAGGATTATTTCCCCCCAATATCCCTGGATTTGACCACACGATATTATTATGTTCTTTGGAGATTCATACAAAGTAAGGCCTAAAAAACAAGTCACAGCATATTCAGTACCTCAAAACAAACAAAACAAATGAAATGCAAAGAGGTACCTAGCAACACGTGTTCGGGAATTTGATAGAGAGAGCGTAACTTCATACAAATGTTACTGGCGGATTTTTTTAGCACATAAGGTGAACTAAATGTGATCAAATTTAAATAATAGAGTATATAAAACGTAAACAACCATAAAACAATACTTATTTCATATTTAAATGTGAATTATTCAATCTTGAAAATGGGTTGCGTTTAAAAAAAAACACCCTGTATTTGCATCGCTATTTAAAATACTCTTTATTATTATGCCTCATTATGATTCGAGTCAACTCTTGACAATTTACGATATGTACGTTATATGTTGTAGAGTCTCGGTCTTTGAAGCCAATTTAATACTTCAATACACTTAATTAGTTAAAAGGTTTATGAAAATTGTATTTTATATATTATATAATTATTATATTTCATTTAGGTTGAGTGAACAATCTAACCGAATGTTTACATGAATATTGGTTGGATTTATGCTTATGCGTTATTGCAGTTTTGCCTGCATTTGTTATTTAGTCGATGTTAAGTCTCCCCGTCCATGTAAGTGGAAAATACAAAAAATAGGCTACATGAAGCATTTCCCATTCAACTCTTTTGTAAACAGTGTAAGTAAAAGAGAGAATAATATGGTTTCAAACAAACTTAATAAATTATTTAAAAAA